>ML661250.1:3456818-3850574 GCA_007570785.1 Antilocapra americana | reverse complement strand
ACACACACACACACACACACACACACACACACACACACACACACACAGAGATATAAACCATTCATCTATAAGGATAATATGACTCCTGCATATAAAAGTAAAAAGGCTCCTGGAAATCTGAAGAATGCATTTAATAACTTCAGCTTTCATGATTTTTATGTGTGTGTGTGTACATATATATACATACAACTACCAGGAGGCATTTATATATATATATATCCAAGGTTGACATGGGTCTTCTGAGAGAGACTGCTATGTATTTCCTTCAGGCCAGATAATTCAATAGACAATTCAAGTATTTGGATTACAAGAACAAAACCTGAAATTTGTCTCTTGCTTATACATATGTTTACACGTAGCCATAATACATCCCTATGCATATTATGTGTCTGTAATGCAGAGCCATTGGAAAGCTGAATTGCAGCAATTTTGCTACTTCTGCAAGTTTATGGGCATAAGCTCTCTATTTACTTTTGATTTCCATGGCTTTTACCATGGGCAGGCATATTCCTTGGCCCTAGGAACAAGTTTTGACCTTTTTAGTTCCTTTATTCGCTCTGACATTAATTTTTATTCTTTACCCTTAACAGGTTTTCACCGTACTTAGTGAACAATACAGGGGCCCTGGGGCCCAAAATAAACCCGTACAGTGCCCGTGAATTTTCACCAAAGACTGCAGCCCTACATGATTAAAAGCTTTACATTCTTAAAGAGCAACATGATTAATCCAGTACCACAGTGCTGAGTGGCTTCACACTGGCTTCATTTGTTGCTATTGTTATTTTCCTGGGTTATATTGGATTTGTTGGAATGATGACGATTTTTAGTTCATGCAGTTAACATGGACACTTCTCTGCAACTGCAAAAAATGTCTTAACTGTTTCACTTGGTTTTTAAACTGTTCACATCCAACTTTGAGAGGAAAAGAATGAAAGTGTAAGATATACATATAGAGATTGTCATTGTGGTTTTAATCACTAGGTCATGTCCAGCTCTTTGCGACCCCATGGACTGTAGATTCTCTGAAACCACACACTGGGGTTGGAGGGGGAAGGGTGTGGCTACCAAGCAGGCGAGGCAAGAATTGTCTTTAGTTTCTTGTGCTTAGTGGAATTGAAGGCAGATGGTTCAGATGGTTTTCAGTTTAGTTCTTTTATTTATTTATTTACTTTTGGCCACTCTGCTTGGCATCTAGGGTATTAGTTCCCTGACCAGAGACTGAACCCATGCCCCCTGCATTGGAGTGCAGCGTCTTAACCACTGGGCTGCTAGGGAATCCCTTCAGATGGTTTTCTATCCTGGTTTGTTTTCTTTCCAGCTCTCTCTAGGATTCTAAACTTTTCCTAGAGAGCCCATTCCAATGCTAAAGTAAAAAAGTACCTGCAGCAATTTCTAGCCAAACTCTACTTCTGCATGTTCTCTTTTGCTGGATCTTTGTAAATATAGAGAAAATCCCCTTTGCATCTTCTTTGTACTATTGTTTCAAGGATTGCTCTGACAGTAGTTTTTTAGCTTCATTTTCCCAGGTTAAATCACCTCTATTATCATTCATCTTTCATCACAGAGCTTGTTTCATATGTGCTTGTATTGTTCTACTCATTTTTTAAAATTTGAGCTCCAAACTGGTTGAAATCAAACGTGTTATCATAAATATTGAAATTGAGTCACTGTTTCACTTCTGGCCTCATCTCATTCTCAAGAGGTAACTGTTGTTTTTTGTCATTGTTGAATAGTTGCTAAGAGGTGTCCAACTCATTGCGACCCCATGGACTGCAGCAAACTAGTCTCCTCTGTCCTCCACTATCTCCCAGAGGTCACTCAAATTCTTGTCCATTGAATCGGTGATGCTATTTAACCATCTCTTCCTCTGCCGCCCCTCTTTCCTTTTGCCTTCAGTCTTTCCCAGCATTAGGGTGTTTTCCAATGAGTTGGCTCTTCACATCAGGTGGCCAGAATATTGGAGCTTCTGCTTCAGCATCAGTCCTTCCAGTGACTACTCAGGATTGATTGGTTTGATCGTCTTGCTGTCCAGAGTCTACCTGTCAAGAGTCTTCTCCAGCATGATAATTCAAAAGCATCCATTCTTCAGTGCTCAGCCTTCTTTATGGTCCAAATCTCACATCTGTACATGACTACTGGAAAAACTATAGCTTTGATTATACAAATCTTTGTCAGCAAAGTGATACCTCTGCTTTTTAATACACTATCTAGGTTTGTCATAGCCTTCCTTCCAAGGAGCAAGTGTCTTTTAATTTTGTGGCTGCAGTCACCATCTGCAGTGATTTTGGAGCCCAAGAAAAGAAAATATGTCACTGTTTCCACTTTTCCGCTTTCTATTTGCCATGAGTGATGGGACTGGATGCCATAATCTTAGTTTTTGAATGTTGAGTTTGAAGCCAGCTTTTTTTCTCCTCTTTCACCCTCATCTAGAGACTCTTTAGTTCCTCTTCATTTTCTGCCATTAGGGTGGTATCATCTGCATATCTGAGGTTGTTCATATTTCTCCCAGCCATCTTGATCCCAGCCAGCCTGGCACTTTGCATGATGTACTCTGCATATAAGTTAAATAAGCAGGGTGCCAATATATAGCCTTGTCATAATCCTTTCCCAATTTTGAACCAGTCTGTTGTTCCATGTCCAGTTTTAACTGTTGCTTCTTGACCCACATAATGAAGAGGAAAAGTTAAAATTTTACATAACCTTCTCCTTCTGCCTCTGTAACTCAGCTTGCTTCCTGCAAAGTCTAGATCACGTAGGTCACATAGTCTCAGAAAGTGGGGACTTGCAATACTAGGAACTGGAGTTTATCTCACTCACCCTTGTCCTGCTCTTTGCAATCGCCCAGCCCCTGCAAACCTGCTTAATCATGCCTGTGCAGGCAGGCATCCCCCTCCCCATCTTGACTGCTGTTCCCGCTCGCTCGTGTGAAACCCGTTAGTTTAAACCAGCCTATTAACGGCTAGTGTTGCCCACTGCAGCCTGTCTAAAAACAAATGGGACCTAATTAAAATTAAAAGCTTCTGCACTGCAAAGGAAACTATAAGCAAGGTGAAAAGACAGCCTTCAGAATGGGAAAAAATAATAGCCAATGAAGCAACGGACAAACAATTAATCTCAAAAATTTACAAGCAACTCCTGCAGCTCCATTCTAGGAAAATAAACAACCCAATCAAAAAGTGGGCCAAAGAATTGAACAGACGTTTCTCCAAAGAAGACATAAAAATGGCTAACAAACACATGAAAAGATGCTCAACATCACTCATTATCAGAGAAATGCAAATCAAAACCACAATGAGATATCACTTTACACCACTCAGAATGGCTGCAATCCAAAAATCCACAAGTAATAAATGCTGGAGAGGATGTGGAGAAAAGGGAACTCTCTTACACTGTTGGTGGGATTGCAAACTAGTACAGCCTCTATGGAAAACAGTGTGGAGGTTCCTTAAAAAACTGCAAATAGTCCTGCCATATGACCCAGCAATCCCACTGTTGGGCATATATACTGAGGAAACCAGAATTGAAAGAGCCACGTGTACCCCAATGTTCATCGCTGCATTGTTTACAATAGCCAGGACATGGAAGCAACCTAGATGCCCATCAACTGACGAATGGATAAGAAAGCTGTGGTACATATACACAATGGAATATTACTCAGCATTAAGGAAAAATTCATTTGAATCAGTTCTACTCAGATGGACGAAACTGGAGCCCATTATCCAGAGTGAAGTAAGCCAGAAGCAAAAACAACAATACAGTATATTAACGCATATATATGGAATTTAGAAAGACGGTAACGAGAACCCAGCATGCGAGACAGCAAAAGGAACACAGATGTATAGAATAGACTCAGGGCCTCTGTGGATGAGGGAAAGGGTGGGATGATATGGGAGAATGGCATTGAAACATGTTAATTATCATATGTCTAAGCAATAGCCAGCCCAGGATTGATGCTTGGGACTGGTGCAACGAGATTTCCCCGGGGGGAGGGAGGAGGGAGGGGGGTTCTGGAGGGGGAGCATATGTAAACCCATGGTGATATCATGTCATTGTTTGGCAAAACTAATAAAAAAATGTTTAATAAAAAACAAACAAACAACTCTGTAACCCCTTTGTTCGGGGCTCAGCACTTGGAGTGTTAACTCTTCTGGGCCCGTCGGCGTAATAAACCCGTGTTCTCCAAGTCTCCGAGTGTGGTGCTTGGTTTCTTGAGTACTGGTTTCTGCAACAATAACAGGTTTCTCAGGAGACAGGTAAGGTGATCTGGTATTCCCATTTCTTGAAGAATTTTTAACAGCTTGTTGTGATCCATACAGTTATCCTCCTTAGTTGGCTGTGTCTACCCTTTGAGTCGCTGGAAATTTATTCTCAGTTTGCAATTGGCTAGACTACACTAAAATTGTGTTTTTGTGCAAAAACTTGCCTCTCTTTTACCCAGATTTTGAGTGAATTCATAAACTCTAAGGATATTAATAGGGGTCTATTTTCAATGACTTTCATCCTTAACCTAATTTAAGAGTTCAACGTTCTTTGAGATGAGCTCCAGGAGACCCAATAAGTATAAGTTTTCAAAGTCAACATTACTTTCAAAATGTCACTTCTAACCAGAGAGGTTTCTTTTGTTCCACTAGGTTAACCAGTGGTAGTAAACTGAAGATGACATGCTGAGGAATCTTCTTGTGCTCTAACTCCATAATAGGTCACTACTGCTGAGTTGGAAATGTAATCACACTTCTGCTGCATGCTGAGTTTTACCTCTGAGGGAAAGGATGGATGTCTGTGGCCAGGCACATGAGCCCCTGATATCAATGATAAGTAATTTCAAACATAAAGTCAGCTTTTCAATGGGCTAGCCAATGTACACTTTTCCTATCATCTTACCATGTAATTTCCACGTAGGACTCTATTTTCTAACAACTGGGCATCACTGAGAAATAATGAACTTTAGGTATTTTTCCTACCTGTTTTCCTCTTGGGTCAGCTGCTGACATAGTTATTCCTGGGGTCACAGTTATCAAATGAAGTGACAGTTTTAGTAGCCAAAATCATTGTCCCAGGACTCGGAGAAGGACCACAATTTAAAGAGTTATGAGTGGGTATTTGAAAATGACTTTCTCTTCATCAGCCTATAAACACTCTAGATTTTTTCTTGTGTTTTTATTTTTTTGAAGAAGCTAGGGAGGAACCGTAATGTAAGGGGCTCTTGCCTTACATATGAACTTATAGCTACTTGCTCTCAAACAACCAGAGAGAAATAACCAAAGATTAATAAATGCGGCTCAATTTCACAGTGGTTGTTTTGGGGCAAGTTCTTCCTCGCTGGATTTTCAGTTGCACACCGCAGCTGCAAGCTTAAAATGAAAGGCTTTTCAAGTTCACCTCTCAGCCCCTGTAATATTTCAGCTAAGCCTGCCTGAGGACTTCCTTGCTTTCTTTCTTTGATGGAAATAATAAACTACAATGAGTTTGCAATAACAGCTATCGTTCTCACCACCATCTTATTTCCAAGAAGTGGAACAATATCTCCTCATACTGCTGAGAATGAGCCCCTCCAGAACAGAAGCAGTGCACACTGAGAAGCTGGAATGGGGCTTTCTTCACACTAAGTACCATGAGGGTCATGGAAAGACATCTTGACATCGAGTTGCCATGGATGCATTGCAGTGTTGTAGTGATGCTCCTCTCTCTCGGCAAGTGGTTAATACACTCTCCAATTAACACATCGGAAAGCACGGCAACTGTGTTCACAGATCATATGTGGTTCCTGAGACCCCTCTACATCTATTCCCCCCACCGTTGCTGGCTTGGCCGCAAAGAAGAGAAATTAATCTCTTGCCATTTTGTGATCTATTCTGTTTCATTTAAAAAAAAAAAACTTTTTCTTTTACATTGGAGTATAGTTAACTAACAATGTTGTGTTAGTTTTAGGCTGAGGGCACAGTGATTCAGTTATACCTATACATGGATCTATTCTTTTTCAGATTCCTTTCCCATTCAAGATGCTACATAATATTGAGCAGAGTTCCCTGGGCTATACAGTAGGTCCTTCATTTTTATGCCCATTTCTGTCATTTTATGATTACAATATCCCTCAATGAGAGAGACCACTTGTTCAAAAGACCAGGTCTTTAAAGGAGGGGTCGGTTTTTAGTGTGGAATGAGACTTAGACATGGAAATTTCCTTCAGGTCACAAAGGAACCTGTCTTTCCTCACACTCCTGCCAAGACCACTGGGACTACAAGTCTATGATATTAAGTGGTGACCACAGCACCATGATGAAGGCAGGGGCTGGGGGCAGCTACTTCTGGGGGGCGGGGTCACAGCTGGGAGATTTCAGAGAGCAGTCACACCATCCCTGGAGTGCAAGGCCACCAGGTAGATGCTCAGAGGTGGCAACTTCTGTTGGCTTTTTACTCCTTGAAAGACATGCATGTTTTCTAAGTCTGGGGGGATAGCTGTTATCTATATAGAATAATCTAATCTGGGCTGTGGAGGAGAGCCTCTCGGAGTACTATCTGAATGCATTTCTCTGTGTGGGTTGTTCCATCCTAAAGGAATTGAAGGTAAATTGTGGGATGGAGTCATGTATGGATGTGAGAGTTGGACTATAAAGAAAGCTGAGCATCGAAGAATTGATGCTTTTGAACTGTGGTGTTGGAGAAGACTCTTGAGAGTCCCTTGGACTGCAACAAGATCCAACCAGTCCATCCTAAAGGAGATCAGTCCTGGGTGTTCATTGGAAGGACTGATGTTGAAGCTGAAACTCCAATACTTTGGCCACCTGATGTGAAGAGCTGACTCATTGGAAAAGACCCTGATGCTGGGAAAGATTGGGGGCAGGGGGAGAAGGGGACAACAGAGGATGAGATGGTTGGATGGCATCACCAACTCAATGGATATGAGTTTGGGTAAACTCTGGGAGTTGGTGGTGGACAGGGAGGCCTGGTGTGCTGTGGTTCATGAGGTCACAAAGAGTCGGACACAACTGAGTGACTGAACTGAACTGAACTGAACTGATCTGTGGGATGGAGAGAATTCATGTACTCTAGTGGCTGAGCTGGGAGAAGGGATGCTTAGAGCCCTACTCAGGTTCTCTTCATCAGGCTGGTGCTTCCACCCACTCAGCTGCTATGAGTGTTAGCTGTTTATGGTTCCCCCTCAGAATTGCTTTGGGCCTCCAGAGAAGCCATAATACCTAACATATGCCTGGGAAACATATTCCACTCCCTGGAGGAGGAGGACTATCTTCAGCTGACGACTGTCTGAAGTTTGAATACAAAGGGCCCAGCTCTCCCACCTTAAGATGGGATGCTCCAGGGCTTCCCTGGCGGCCCAGCAGTAAGGAATCTGCCTGCCAAGGCAGAAGACAAAGGTTCCATCCCTGATCTGGGAAGATCTTAGGGATCCCACACTTTGGGCAACTAAGTGTGTGCACCACAACAAATGAGCTTGTACTCTAGAGCCTGGGAACTGCGACTACTGAGTCCATGTGCTGCAGCTACTGAAGCCCTAATGCCCGAGGTAGAACCCATGCTCCACAATAGGAGAAGCCACTGCAGTGAGAAGCCCCGTGCACCACAGCTAGAGAGACGCCCCTACTCCCCAAAACTAGAGAAAAGCCCAAGTAGCAATGAAGACCCAGCACAGCCAAAACAAATAAATAAATAAAATTATTTTAAAAAATGATGGGATACTCTAGAGCTTTCTCTGGAATAAGAATGAGGCTGGGCTTCAGCTGAAACCACCTCTTTGCTTAGCTGCTTCCCTGTAACACCCTGCTTCCTTTAACATGCTTCTCCCACAGCATTATTTCAACAGGAATCCTTGTCTTGGCCTCTACTGCAAGAGAACATGACCCAAGACACATGGTAGCTAAATATGTTATGGGAACACACTGACATTCACAGAACAGTTATCATAATTCATAGATTTTGAACACTCTAGTATTTACTCTATCTGGTAAAATGCAGATATAGATTTACAATGTGAACCCATGATTCCATTTCTAGGTATTTATCAAGAGAAATGAAAACATATGCACACAAAAAGTCTTGGTCAAGAACATCCATAGCAGACTTATTAAAAAAATCCCAAACTTGGAAACAACCCAGATGTCTGTCAACAGAAGAGCAGAAACGCAAACTGGAATGGGTTCCTAAAATGAAGTTCAACTCAGCAATAAAGAGTGTGAACTACTGTGGCATGCAACAACACAGGTGAATCTCAAAAATACTAGATTGAGTGCAGAAAGTCAAGCTCAAAAAGTACACAATGTATGATTCAATTCAAGTGAAAGTCCAGAGTATACAAAATTAACCCAGAAGATAGGAATCAGAGCAGCAATCTTTGGAGGACAATATGGAAGTGACTGACAAGGGGCCAGAAGGAATTTCTGGGGTGATAGAAAGTGCTTTGATTTGCTGTTATCAAGACTGATGGAAGAGACTTCCCTGGTGGTCCAGTGGTTAAGAATCCACCTGCCAATGCCAGGAACATGGGTTTGATCCCTGCTCTGGGAATATTCTCCATGCCACAGGACAACTAAACCTGTGTGCTGCAACTACTGACCCAGAACTCTAGGGCTGTGCTCTGCAACAAGAGAACCCACTGCCAGGAGAAGCCTGTGCACCAAAGCTAGAGTCGCACTCCCACCGTAACTAGAGAAAAGCCCGCATGCAGCAACAAAGACCCAGCACAACCAAGATTAATAAATAAATACATAAAGTACTTATTTAAAAAGCTGATGGAAGAACACATGGAAGAGCTGAGCATCTTACTGTATGTAAATTATACCTCAATTAATTAAAATAGTAAATTATTTAAGAAGAGCAGACATGAAAAACACAATCTTTTTCTGAGTTTTACTTCGATCATAAACTTTTGCTAAAGAGGGACTCGGACAAAGTTAGCTTAGAGACAGACCACTTGGACTGCAAGGAGATTAAACCAGTCAATCCT
Organism: Antilocapra americana; assembly: GCA_007570785.1. Lineage (NCBI taxonomy): Eukaryota > Metazoa > Chordata > Mammalia > Artiodactyla > Antilocapridae > Antilocapra > Antilocapra americana. The sequence continues at coordinate 3,841,615 of ML661250.1, read as the reverse complement.
GAAGGAAGTCAACCCTGAATATTCATTGGAAGAATTGATGCTGAAGCTGAAATTCCAACACTTTGGCCACCTGATGTGAAGAGCTGACTCGTTGGAAAAGATCCGGATGCTGGAAAAGATGGAAGGCAAAAGGAGAAGAGGGTGGCAGAGGATGAGATGGTTAGATCGCATCACTGACTCAGTGGACATGAATCTGAGCAAACTCTGGAACACAGTGAAGGACAGGGAAGCCTCATGTGTTGGAGCCCACGGGGTCGCAGAGTCAGACAAGACTTATCAACTGCACAACAGCAGAATGACTGGTTGCAGCATGTCAGCATCTTTATGTGTCTTTTCTCCAGAGTGTTCCATTTAGGGTCAACATACTTTAGGTTTACTTGGGACTGAGAGAGGTGGGGGTGGGGAGTAGAACTGATTCACTAGATTGCTTTTTAAAGATGAATGTAAATGGGTCATACTCTTTGATGACACTTTATTTGCAGATCTATAAAAGGTTCCACCCTTCATTTTTTTCTGTCAAGCATTTGTAGCTTACAGCATTGCAGGCACTGGGTTAGATACTAGGAATATGAAGGAAAATAAGGCATTTTCTTAGCCTCAAGGAAAATGTTAAAGGAATCGATTGTAGTCGCTGGGGTGATAAATGGATGGTAAATCGCAAAAGTAAGGAGTGTACCAGGCATAGCAGATGCTGAATGCAGCAGATGGGGAAATCCATCTGGGGTACTAAGAACAGCTAAAGGAGGTGATGCCTGAAATAACACACCGAGTCTTTAGAAAACCACAGACAGTGTGGTCCTACAGAATGAGGACAAGGGGCAGTGTGAGGTCACTGAGTTTAAGCAAACCTCAGACACACTCTATCATTCTGGGTGATTTGCTCATCTTTCTGGAGCCTCCAGGTCATTATTTCTAACTTGGAATAATAATGCTTATCTTGCAGTGTTGCTGTAACACCGTATCTTGCTATTGTTATCATTATCTAGGAAAGGGGATATATTTAAGTCATGTTCATCCATTACCACTTTGCTTTATCAGATTCACTTCAGTTCAGTCTCTCAGTCCTATCCGACTCCTTGCGACCCCATGAACTGCAGCATGCCAGGCCTCCCTGTCCATCACCAACTCCCGGAGTCCGCCCAAACTCATGTTCATTGAGTTGGTGATGCCATCCAGCCATCTCATCCTCTGTCGTCCCCTTCTCCTCCTGCCCCCAATCCTTCCCAGCATCCGGGTCTTTTCTAATGGGTCAACTCTTCACATCAGGTAGCCAAAATATTGGAGTTGCAACTTCAACATCAGACCTTCCAGTGAACACCCAGGACTGATTTCTTTGAGGATGGACTGGTTGGATCTCCTTGCAGTCCAAGGGACTCTCAAGAGTCTTCTCCAACACCATAGTTCAAAAGCATCAATTCTTTGGCGCTCAGCCTTTTTCACTGTCCAACTCTCACAACCATATATGATTACTGGGAAAACCATAGCCTTGACTAGACGAACATTTGTTGGCAAAGTAATGCCTCTGCTTTTCAATATGCTATCCAGGTTGGCCATAACTTTCCTTCCAAGGAGTAGGCGTCTTTTGATTTCATGGCTGCAATCACCATCTGCAGTGATTCTGGAGCCCCCCCCCCCAATAAAGTCTGACACTTTTTCCACTGTTTCCCCATCTATCTGCCATGAAGTGATGGGACCAGATGCCATGATCTTAGTTTTCTGAATGTTGAGCCTTAAGTGAACTTTTTCACTCTCCTCTTTCACTTTCATCAAGAGGCTCTTTAGTTCTTCTTCACTTTCTGCCATAAGGGTGGTGTTGTCTGCATATCTGAGGTTATTGATATTTCTCCCGGCAATCTTGATTTCAGCTTGTGCTTCTTCCAGCCCAGCGTTTCTCATGATGTACCCTGCATATAAGTTAAATAAGCAGGGTGACAATATACAGCCTTGACGTACTCCTTTTCCTATTTGGAACCAGTCTGTTGTTCCATGTCCAGTTCTAACTGTTGCTTGCTGACCTGCATACAGATTTCTCAAGAGACAGGTCAGGTGGTCTGGTATTCCCATCTCCTTCAGAATTTTCCACAGTTTATTGTGATCCACACAGTCAAAGGCTTTGGTATAGTCAATAAAGCAGAAGTAGATGTTTTTCTGGAACTCTCTTGCTTTTTTGATAATCCAGTGGATGTTGGCAATTTGATCCCTGGTTCCTCTGCCTTTTCTAAAACCAGCTTGAACATCTGGAAGTTCACGGTTCATGTATTGCTGAAGCCTGGCTTGGAGAATTTTGAGCATTACTTTACTAGTGTGTGAAATGAGTGCAATTGTGCGGTAGTTTGAGCATTCTTTGGCATTGCCTTTCTTTGGGATAGGAATGTAAACTGACCTTTTCCAGTCCTGTGGCCATTGCTGAGTTTTCCAAATTTGCTGGCATACTGAGTGCAGCACTTTCACAGCATCATCTTTTAGGATTTGAAATAGCTCAACTCAAATTCCATCACCTCCACTAGCTTTGTTTGTAGTGAGGCTTTGTAAGGCCCACTTGACTTCACCTTCCAGGATATCTGCCTCTAGCTGAGTGTGAATGATCACACCATCACAATTATCTGGGTTGTGAAGATCTTTTTTGTACAGTTCTTCTGTGTATTCTTGCCACGTCTTATTAATACCTTCTGCTTCTGTTAGGTCCATACCATTTCTGTCCTTTATCATGCCCATCTTGGCATGAAATGTTCCCTTGTTATCTCTAATTTTCTTGAATAGATGTCTTGTCTTTCCATTCTGTTGTTTTCCTCTATTTATTTGCATTGATCACTAAGGAAGGCTTTCTTATCTCTCCTTGCTATTCTTTGGAACTCTGCATTCAGATGGGAATATCTTTCCTTTTCTCCTTTGCTTTTCACTTCTCTTCTTTCCACAGCTATTTTTAAGGCCTCCTCAGACAGACATTTTGCTTTTTTACATTTCTTTTTCTTGGGGATGGTCTTAATCCCTATCTCCTGTACAATGTCATGAACCTCCATCCATAGTTCATCAGGCACTCTATCAGATCTAGTCCCTTAAATCTATTTCTCACTTCCACTGTATAATTACAAGGGATTTGATTTAGGTCATACCTGAATGGTCTAGTGGTTTTCCCTACTTTCTTCAATTTCAGTCTGAATTTGGCAATAAGGAGTTCATGATCCAAGCCACAGTCTAACAGAGAACAAAGATTACCAGTGAAATCTGATGTTGCGAGTTCACAATCAAGTTCATTTCCTTGTCTCTTCCATCTTCTGCAGGCCCGCTGCTCTCCTTGACTCATAGCCCCTTTCTTCACCTTCAAAATGAAGCAGTGTAGCATCTCCAAATCTCTGTCTCTGACCTTGGCTTCCACTGTTACATCTACTTTCTCCTTGCTTTTGTCATCACACTGCCTTCTCTCCCTTCTGCCTCTCTCTTATAAGGATTCTAGTGATAACACTGAGGACACTTCGATAATCTAGGAGAATCTTCCCTTCTCGAGATCCTGAACTTCATCATTCCTGCAAAGTTCCCTTTAACATGTCAAGTAATGTATTTCAGGTTCTGAGGAATTACCTGTGGGTTTCTTTGGGGAGGGGGCACTGTTCAGCCTACCGCAGATGATATATGAACTATCTGGATGCCATTCTGGAGAATCTGAGTCTAAGTGAAAGCTCAGTTGGTGGGACTGGGCAGACGAGAGGCTGGTTGGGAGGAAGGAAAAGCCGTGCATGGATCTGAGGAGGGTCTGGAGCTGAAGGTCCTGAGGAAGTCTCACACACTGCAGGGAACCAGCTCTGGTTGGTAGGGAGGGTGGCTAGAGGGTTGGGAAATGGAGGTGAGGCTGTAACCTTGAAGTCATTGCAACAGTCCTAATGAGGTTTAAATTAGGAGTTGGCCAGTTTCTTAATCTTGCCCAAGATGGAGCCCATCCTTAATCACCATAATGAGGGAGGGAGTTGGAGAGATGATAGAGAAGGGAAGGAGAGGGGTGGAAGAAGCATGAATTTCTTAGGTTCAGAGTTTTGACAGAATAGGAAAGGAAAATTACTTTCATAGGACTTACTTATAATTACTCACTTTGAAATTCCTTTAAATATTGCAACACTGAGGGCATTTTAGACTTGAAAACAAATATTTTATTAAAGAGCAAACAATTCACTGACTAACCTAGTTGGGAGAAAGTTCCCTCATTATGAAAACAGTGACAGATTATTTGTATACAGGCCACGATCTCCTTAATATGCTCCTGTTTTCTTAACGAATTGAGGGATTAGACGGGTCAAGAAGATCTTAGAGAACAAAAACCCTTATTATCAAGCACTTGGGGTCATTTTACATTCAATAGAAATAATTTGAACAGCATTTTGCTATGAGAACCCAGGTAACTTATGCTTGCTTTTCCTAATAATCAGAAGACAAACTTTATTTTTTTTTAGCATTATTCTGGTGAACTTTCATTACCTCAACATTTCAAACAGTAATACAGGTTGATTTATGAGTTCAACATCATCCCTAGAAAAGATGCTCCATATTCCACTCAAATCTCAGAAAAGGTTCCCTCAACTCCCTTGAAGTTCCTACCATTCTCAAAGAGACCCAGGAATTTTCTATGTATTATCTTGGCAAGAGGTACTAAGTCCTGGAACATGATACAATCTGGATAATAACTGTCTAGGCTTTGTGAAGAACAAATTCTATTAGGTCAGTTGAAAGGTTAAATACTTGACTTGAAAAAGAAGCAAGAAGAATATATGGAATATATTCAGAAGTTGTAACAATAGAGAATATATTGTAGAATGTCATACTCTCTGAATTTGTCTTTCTCTATGCAGAAAATTTGAGGAAAAAATGCAGAAAACAGGTCAAAAATACTTTCATGAAAAGAATTTATAAAGATTGGTCAGCAGGCCAAGATTTTGGCTTCCTGTTGGATGGATGCACACAGTTTCTTGGATAGTTTGTAAGAGATCTGGACCTAGAACCAGAATATCCAGGTTTATATTGACTTCCTTTCATCCATGTTGTAGCAAGTATCAGTACTTTATTCCTTGTTATGCCTGAATAATAATTTTATTGTATCAATATGCCACATTTCATTCATCCATTCATCATTTGATGGACATTTGGATGGTTTCCACTTTTTGGCTATTATGAATAATGCTGCTATGAACAGTCATGTATAAGCTATTTATGTGGAATTTGTTTTTATATCTTGTAGGTATTTACCTAGGAGTGGAATTTGTGAGTCAGATGGTAACTCTGTGTTAAACAATTTGAGGAGCTCTCAGACTTTTTCTCAAAGTCGTTGCACCATTTTACTTTCCTATCAACAATGTATAAAACAAAAACAATAAATGAATTCCCATTTCTCTACATCTTTGCCAATATTTATTATTTTCTGTCATTTTGATTATAGTGATCCTAGAGAGTATAAAATGGTATGCTAAGGTTCTATTTCAGCTTTAAACGCTGTATAGTACCAGTTCAGTTCAGTTCCTCAGTCGTGTCCATCTCTTTGCAACCCCATGAACAGCAGCATGCCAGGCCTCCCTGCCCATCACCAACTCCCGGAGTCCACCCAAACCCATGTCCATTGAGTTGGTGATGCCATCCAACCATCTCATCCTCTGTCATCCCCTTCTCCTCCTGCCTTCAATCTTTCCCAGCATCAGGGTCTTTTTCCAATGAGTCAGCTCTTCGCATCAGGTGGCCCAAGTATTGGAGTTTAAGCTTCAACATCAGTCCTTCCAATGCACATCCAGGACTGATCTCCTTTAGGATGGACTGGTTAGGTCTCCTTGCAGTCCAAGGGACTCTCAAGAGTCTTCTCCAACACCATAGTTCAAAAGCATCAATTCTTCGGTGCTCAGCTTTTGTCATACTCCAACTCTCACATCCATACATGACCACTAGAAAAACCATAGCCTTGACTAGATGAACTTTGTTGGCAAAGTAATGTCTCTGCTTTTTAATATACTCTCTAGGTTGGTTATAACTTTCCTTCCAAGGAGTAGGCGTCTTTTGATTTCATGGCTGCAGTCACCATCTGCAGTGATTTTGGAGCCCAATAAAATAAAGTCAGCCACTGTTTTCACTGTTTCCCCATCTATCTGCCATGAAGTGATAGGACTGGATACCATGATCTTTGTTTTCTGAATGTTGAGCTTTAAGTGAACTTTTTCACTCTCCTCTTTCACTTCCATCAAGAGGCTTTTTAGTTCCTCTTCACCTTCTGCCATAAGGGTGGTGTCATCTGCATATCTGAGGTTACTGATATTTCTCCCGGCAGCCTTGATCCCAGCTTGTGCTTCTTCCAGCCCAGCATTTCTTATGATGTACTCTGCATATAAGTTAAATAAGTAGGGTGACAATATACAGCCTTGACGTACTCCTTTTCCTATTTGGAACCAGTCTGTTGTTCCATGTCCATTTCTAACTGTTGCTTCCTGACCTGCAAGGCCTCTCGGTAAAGAATCAAAATTGTTTTCACTGAACACATTCAAACTTCTGCTCTCTACCTTACTTGCCAATTAGTAAACCTATTCATGTTGCTCAAACTCACAGTCAAAATATAGTTACTATAATTTTTCATAAAATTGAAGATATGCATATTCTATGACCCAGAATTTCCAATCTTGGATATCTTCCTAAAGGTAATGAAACAGCCCATGTAAAAAACCATGGGTTTTTACATCAACTTGATGGCCATGGGTTTGGGTGGACTTTGGGAGTTGGTGATGGACAGGGAAGCCTGCTGTGCTGCGGTTCATGGGGGCGTGAAGAGTCGGACAGGATTGAGAGACTGAACTGAACTTGCTCTTCATATCCTCTTTCTGTTCAAGGGGGTGCTTTGAACACTCACAGTGCTTTCAATGAGGGGCTTTTTGTTTTGCTTTGTTTGTTTGTTATATTTTTGTTTTCTATTTTATTTTATCGCCTCAAATTGAGGCTTTAATAAAATGCTATGAAGGGAGAAGACTGTGCTTTGCATTGTTCTTTATTATTCTTTGGGTCTGGGAACAGCACTTGCTGAGCATTAAGCAGCCTGAAAGTTTTCAGCAGCTTGTAATGCAACTGGAGTTCTTGGAGCTAAGCCCATGTCTCTCTGTACAGAAGGAGCAGATTACGGCTGGGCGGATAGCTTTGTTGGGCTGTCTCAGGCATCCATCTAAATGGCCCCTTAAGTCATTCCCCTGCAGAGATCGATGTGGAGGTGGCACAAGTGAGTAGACGGACTGCCACAATCCGGGGGACTTTGAAGGCAGAGGTTCAGGTGTCAGAGAATCTCTGAAACCCTGTGGGCATGACCCCGGACTTGGGGTTTATTTACACTATGCTGAGGCTTTTACAGCACTGGGATGTGTGCAATCAGGATCCAGTGTTTTGGGAACACCAGAGATACCTGAGGTAATAGTGATCTGCTTGCTTGTTTTAGAACGTGAGTCATGACACTTGTATATTAAAGTTAGAATACACTTCACAAGACTGTTAGTCTGTTATTGCACAGAGGTGATGCTTGAGAATGTAAACTGCTGTCCAAGACAAGCTGGATGGTATCACGTGCTATCTTCCTCTCTATAGGATGTATCTGTATATGAAACATATAGGCATAAAAAGATAGCCTTGGGGATGGTGCAGCTCATTTTTTCCCCCAGAGAAAACAGTTGGTAATATTGACCTCAAGTCAAAATAAAAGAGAAGACACATCTTGCCACCTACTTGAAACAATTTCCAAACTTCCAACAGAAAAATGGACCTGCTTTTTTATTCTGTGACTGTGAAGGTGAGTGTAATCAGAATATGTAGCTACCTGTTATTTATTAGGTCATTTAGAAAATGAAAGACTCGCCATTCTAGGCTATGAAGAGTGTGTAAGTATGTGTAAGTCTATCTAAAATGATCCATGGTTTCACCAGAGTGAAAATATCAGAGGATAATAGTTTCTTTAGATATAGTATCTCTTTCAAAGCAAAATAGATGGGAAATCAGTCTTAGCTTACCAGATGAAAGTCCAGGATTGAAATCTCAAGCCTTGAGAAGTCCCCATATATCATAAGACAAGGGGAGGAACACGTAACATTCCAATTCCAGGGCTCTTGGCGAGAGAAGACAAGTAATAGGAAAGAACATAGCCCATAAGCAGCTTGTCTCTCTCCCCTTATCTCCGTCATTGAATCAAAATGGAAAGCAGTTACAGTAATATGTTTGAGAACATCAAATTTCAAATACGATTGTAGGAGTATTTCGGGATAAATAATCATGACATTTAGGAATGTCTTCCTTCAGGATGCTGGGTAGCATGGTCAATCAACTTGGATATTAAGAAACAAATTACAAAATGGGAAAATAAAATAAAAATAGGCAGTAACAGGAAATCTAAGTACACACCTGATCCATTTAAACTACAGAACACGACTTTCAGAATGTGGCCTACCACATATAGGGGAGAGGGAAGGTTGTAGGCTGGCATGGTGCAACACCGTGTCATGTATTTCTCATCACAGTTATTCCTGGGCTTTGGCTTTTGGGAAAATGGTACGTTTTTTACACATTTCAACCCTCCCCACCTAGCTTCAGGAAACTAGGAAGCTAGTCCACTTACTTGACAAATACAGACAGTAGAGAGCTTACAAGAGGCCAGACACTGATCAAAGATGCAGAAGAGATGATTCATACATTCAAGGACTTTACAGTTGAGTAAAAAAGGCAGATGGCTGATAATAACGAGGGTGGGAAAATACTCCAGGGAGCCATGATGCATGAGTACACAGGGAGGATGTCGAACTTCTCTTGGGTTTCTAGACTGAATGCTGGATGTGGACACCAGAGCCGAGAACTGGGAGCAAGGTTTCCAGCAGAGAAAACCTGGGCCTCAGGCACATTGTCTGGGCAGTGAGTGGCTTCCTTTGTTGCTTCAAGGTTGCTGGGGGGTAGATAAAAAACACTTTGATATATCATTAGGCCAGTGAAGATGGAAACGTGTTGAGGGGCAAAGACATTTTTACATGAGGTTTGACGTTAATACATCTGGGTTTAAATTCTGGTCTGTTACTAACCTGTGACCTAGGGAAGTGATTCAAGTTGATGATCGATTTTTTCTCTTCTAGAAATGAATTAATAACAAATGTGTCACCTCTTTATAGAATAATGATGGGGATCTTTTCAACAATGTTCTAGTGTTTTTTCAAACTGATAGTGCAGGCTCATGGGGTCTTTTGGGTCTGGCACTTTCACTAAATGAGGAGTGATTTTAAAATAGAAAACAAACTCCTAATTTAGGAATTTTGGATTAACAGATACACATTACTATATATAAAATAATCAATACTCCTGTATAGTACAGAGAACTATATTCAATAACTGCATCACTTTACTGTATACCTGAAGCTAACACAAACTGTAAATTAACTGTTCTTCAATAAAAATGTTTAAAAAAATAAAATAGAAAGAAAGATGGTTTATTGTGGGAGACAGAAAGTTCATACCAAGTCTTAAAAATAAAGCAAGGGATATGAAATATTTTATGCTTGCTTCTCTCTGGGGTCTGTATTCCTAAGCTCAACACTCACATCTGTGTTGGGGGGTGGTGCAGACATTTGAGACGTGCTGTTGATGGAAGAACTGTGTAAATGCAGGGCACTGTCCAACAGAGGTCTTAATACTTTGTAACCATTGTTTACCGATAAGTCATCTAATTCTCACAAACAAGAGCTCCACCTCAGCTGCAGAAAAATGGCTTTGGAATTTGGTGGCTAAATGCTACCCAGGTTTATGTTTGCATTTAAAAATAGTTCTCAGTTTGTCCAAAAACACAGAAGTGATACAATGGGAAAGCAGATTTTAGGTCAAGGCAGTGATAACGTGCCTACCCACACATGGGGTGGAGTAAAGAGTGGGTTCAGAGGACAGGGAACCTCAGAGACCAGGGTTCGTTAGCAAGAAGGGTGTCATGGCAACTGATGACTTCAGCCAAGCTCTGAAAGAGGTATAGTGTTTGGATTGAAGGAGAAACGAGCCAAGAGGAGTTTGCTGGGAGTGAAGAGGCAGTGGCTGAGCTAAGGAAGGAGAGGTCAGGTCATCAAACTCAGAAATGAGGGTTGAAATCAGGAAGAAGGGGAGTATCAAGCACATCCATATGTCCCTATTTGTAAATTCATAGAGATATTAGATAGCAGGAAACATGACCGATTCTTCAGTTCATCAGTTCTCCCACCAACAAGGAGGCTTGATGTGGACAAGCCAGGATGCAGGTAGCTCAATGAAGAGTAGGAAGAAAGCGCTGACGCAGACACCTGGCTTACCCTCCCTGGCTCTGCTTCTTCCCTCTTAGCACTGAAAGAGCTGAGCTGCCAAAACAGACACGCAGCAGATCTAAAGTAGTAGAGACAGGCTCTTGGCAAACATGGGCCAGGCAAGTCCCACATAACGATGTGGCCCCTCTGTGGCACCTGTTTCTAGTGAGAACATCCTGGTTCAATATTTTATCACAGCTTGTCATAAATATTCCATGAAACAAAATTCAGGAAGTAATACTGGATTTGGATAATTTTTTTTCTAGTCTCGGAAGTCGTAGCAGCAATTTTCATTTTCAAAGCATCTAATCCATGTCTTAATTATGCATGAAGATGGATGTGACTGCTATAATATTTAACACTATCAAGTGTTGTAGGGACAGAAAGAGGCTTGGTTAAATAGTGTGGGAGCAGAGTAAGGGGCCCAGGGACCACGTGCAGAAGTCCCCATATTCTTTTTTCTTTTTTCTCCCTTTTATTGTTTTTGCCATACAATGTCATGATATCACCATGGGTTTACACATGCTCCCCCTCCAGAAACCCCTCCCTCCCCCCTCCCTCCTCCCTCCCGCCCGGGGAAATCTCGATGCACCAGCCCCGAGAATCAATCCTGGGCTGGCGATTGATTAGACATATGATAATTAACATGTTTCAATGCCATTCTCCCATATCATCCCACCCTTTCCCTCATCCACAGAGTCCGCGAGTCTATTCTATACATCTGCGTTCTTTTGCTGTCTCGCATCCTGGGTTCTCGTTACTGTCTTTCTAAATTCCATATATATGTGTTAATATACTGTATTGTTGTTTTTGCTTCTGGCTTACTTCACTCTGGATAATGGGCTCCAGTTCGGTCCATCTGAGTAGAACTGATTCAAATGAATTTTTTTTTTAATGCTGAGTAATATTCCATTGTGTATATGTACCACAGCTTTCTTATCCATTCGTCAGTTGATGGGCATCTAGGTTGCTTCCATGTCCTGGCTATTGTAAACAATGCAGCGATGAACATTGGGGTATACGTGGCTCTTTCAATTCTGGTTTCCTCAGTGTATATGCCCAGCAGTGGGATTGCTGGGTCATATGGCAAGACTATTTGCAGCTTTTTAAGGAACCTCCACACTGTTTTCCATAGTGGCTGTACTAGTTTGCATTCCCACCAACAGTGTAGGAGAGTTCCCTTTTCTCCACATCCTCTCCAGCATTTATTGCTTGTAGACTTTTGGATGGCAGCCATTCTGACTGGTGTAAAGTGGTACCTCATTGTGGTTTTGATTTGCATTTCTCTGATAATGAGTGATGTTGAGCATCTTTTCATGTGTTTGTTAGCCATTTTTATGTCTTCTTTGGAGAAATGTCTGTTAAGTTCTTTGGCCCACTTTTTGATTGGGTTGTTTATTTTTCTAGAATGGAGCTGCAGGAGTTGTTTGTATATTTTTGAGATTAATTGTTTGTCCGTTGCTTCATTGGCTATTATTTTCTCCCATTCTGAAGGCTGTCTTTTCACCTTGCTTATAGTTTCCTTTGTTGTGTAGAAGCTTTTAATTTTAATTAGGTCCCATTTGTTTATTCATGTTTTTATTTCCAATATTCTGGGAGGTGGGTCATGGAGTATCCCGCTTTGGTTTATGTCAGAGAGTGTTTTGCCTATGTTATCCTCTAGGAGTTTTATAGTTTCTGGTCTTATGCTTAGATCTTTGATCCATTTTGAGTTTATCTTTGTGTATGGTGTTAGAAAATGTTCTAGTTTCATTCTTTTACAAGTGGCTGTCCAGTTTTCCCAGCACCACTTGTTAAAGATGTTGTCTTTTCTCCATTGTATATTCTTGCCTCCTTTGTCAAAGATAAGGTGTCCATAGATGCGTGGATTTATCTCTGGGCTTTCTATTCTGTTCCATTGATCTATATTTCTGTCTTTGTGCCAGTACCATACTGTCTTAATGACTGTGGATTTGTAGTATAGCCTAAAGTCAGGTAGGTTGATTCCTCCAGTTCCATTCTTCTTTCTCAGGATTGCTTTGGCTATACGAGGTTTTTTGTATTTCCATACAAATTGAGAAATTATTTGTTCTAATTCTTTAAAGAAGACCTCTGGTAGCTTGATAGGAATTGCATTGAATCTATAGATTGCTTTGGGTAGTATACTCATTTTCACTATATCAATTCTTCCAATCCAAGAACACGGTACATTTCTCCATCTGTTTGTGTCCTCTTTGATTTCTTTCATCAGTGTTTTATAGTTTTCTATATACAAGTCTTTTGTTTCTTTAGGTAGAAATACTCCTAAGTATTTTATTCTTTTTGTTTCGATGGTGAATGGAATTGTTTCCTTAATTTCTCTTTCTGATTTCTCACTGTAGTCCCCATATTCTTTAGGGATGGGTGACAAGGGACAGACTCGTGTTTTATGGGAAAATTGTGGAATTTGCATCATTGTTGTGACTTTCATTTGGATTTGTTGGTTTTCATTGTACCCAGGAACATACATTGCCTTTATTTGTGGGTGTTTACTGATTGGGAAAAGTGAAGAAGGTGGATTTTGATTTTGGGGGCTTTTTACTTCTCTTTCCTTCCTCACTCAAGACCCCACTTTTGTGGTCCTTTATCTGTGGGTGCTTGGAACACTTCAATGGCCTCAGATGCCCTGTCTTGTAGGGAAAAGTGGAACAACACAAGCCTAATAAATTGTTGGCACTGGCATGTAATAGCACTTATCTTAGAAGCTCCACATTTCTAAGCAAAGTAAGAGGTCAAGCTCTTAGGATCCTAAACCAGGGAATAAGATTGGAGCATCTCATAGGGAGATTTGGGTTCACACCCTTCATCACAGGAGAGCAGATGAAGGCTCCAGGAAGCCAGGATCCCGGCATCAGTTCCAGCCAGCAGAGCACAAAGCCAGGACCTGGACCCTGTCACCCTACAAGATGCATTCCTGGAATCTCAGAAAGGAGTTCCTTCCATCATGCAAAGAAAGCTTGCTTTCAGTAGTCACTTACTCACTTAAAAATAAACATGCAGAATGTGTGCTGTTTGTCAGGAGATCTACAGTGAAAGGACACTCCAGAAACTTGCCTGTCAACAAATAAATCTCTTCTGATTCATAATGTTGTACAGCAGAAACTAACACAACACTGTAAAGCAATGATACTCCAATTTGTAAAAAAAAATTAAAATTTTTTCAGAGAACTTTAATATCATTAATTTTATTAATATTGTAAATTTCTCTTCCATGTCATCACTCCACATTGAGTGAAACTGCCCTTCCCCAACTAACACAAATCTGAAAATTATGCATCAGAGTAAATAATAGTAATTTCATAACACGGTTCTTTTTACATTGAAGGATAGTTGACTTATTGTGCTAGTTTCAGGTGTACAGCAAAGTGATTCAAATATTTGTTGTTGTTCAGTTGCTAAATCATGTTTGACTCCTTGTGACCCCATGGACTGCAGCACACCAGCCTTCCATATCCTCCACTATCTCCAGGAGTTTGCTCAAACACCCACTGAGTCAGTGATGCTACCTAACCATCTCATCCTCTGTTGCCCCTTCTCTTTTGGCCTTCAGTCTTTCTCAGCATCTGGGTCTTTTCCAGCGATTCGGCTCTTCACATCAGGTGGCCAAAGTATTGGAGCTTCAGCTTCAGCATCAGTCCCTCTAATGAATATTCAGGGTTGATTTCCTTTAGGATTGACTGGTTTGATCTCCTTGCAGTCCAAGGGCAAGCAATATATATATATATCCAAATTCTTTTTAAAATTCTTTTTCATGACAATTTATTACAAGATATTGAATATATTTCCCTGTGCTATACATAGATTATTGTTATTTATCTGTTTTGTATACAGTGTCCTATACTCCCAATTTATCCCTTTCTCTCCATCCATTTTTGTAACCTAAGTTTTACTTTCTATGCCTGTCAGCCTGTTTCTGTTTTGTAAATAAGTTCAATTGGACTATTTTTTAGATCCTACATAATACGTGATATTGTATAAGCAAGTCATTTCTTAGTCACAATTATGATGAGCCTAAATCATGGGTGGTGACTGTCTGTCTATTCCAAGGTGGGTGACTGGACCTTCTCCTTGAATCATCCATTCAACAAGAAGGTATCTGACAACCTTTGACAAGGGTGGAGGGGGTGGGGATTTATCCTTGCCAGCCAACAGCATCCCATGTCCACATAACAAGCGAGGTACCCGATGTCCTACTGTCCTGGCATCCTCACTGTGCTTTCAAAACAGGCCAGTATCCCCAGGGGTCGTTCACAACTCTGGCGGGAGTTTTCATTTTCGGTTTGTTTTCACAGCTGCTAGTGGAGAGGAAGGCTCTCTTGGTCTGTCGGCTAAATTTACGCAAATGTGCCCTGATGTCCAGTTGTCCCACCTCATCTGCCTGTCACTAGGATTTTTGAAGTGATGTGAAAAAGTTGAATTCCCTCTGACATATTTGAATCGTGGCTGATTTGCTGACATTCTCCCAGTTGTCCGGGTGGTAACTGTGACTTTCCAAAATGCACTTGTCCAAAAAGGCTGCTGTGTGAGAGGGGCAGGGGCAACCAAGGGGAATCTTTTGGAAGCTTATGGAGCTGGAAAAGGGCTTTTGCTTGATTTTTGAAACAAACCCCCTCAAAAAAGAAATCGACCAGCATCTCTCCGTGCCCACATGGTTTCTCGGCTCCCCCTGCCTGGCTCAGAGGGATCCTGTCTCATGAAAAACCGTGGGACCAGAGGAAGATGAGTTCATCGGCCTGCTATTGTGGAGGTGGACACGGAGGTTCAGTGTGTGGTTCTCTGTGCCAGGCTGCTGGCTTCAACCGTGGTAAACATGAATCCGCAAGAATAAATCTGACACAGCTGTGTCTCAAAGCAGACGCTCTGAAGTGCATGAACACACACACACACATACACACACTATGCAGTTTCCTAATTGAATCTAAAATGTAAGTGCTTTGCTGTTTAAAAGGACCTTGCTATCTTGATAAGGAAAACGAATGAGATGCCCTTTCTGGAGTTGGCCACACAATAGCCCTAGTGACAAGGACCTCTATCAAGAAATAAAGCAGAAGATAAATGAGATTTTTCTAATATCCATTTCACCCATTGTTCACAGGTGTCAGGCAGCACAGATTCTATTTATCATGGGGTGGTAGAAAGGAGACATGATTTTGTAAAGAAAGCCGAAATTGTCAGCACCGTGTTTTCAGCCATAGGTAAACCTTTTCTGTCACCTGATAGAAAGCAAAGTGAGGCCTGGGCTTGAGGGGGCAGGGAGGGGAGGATGTCCATAATCCTGCATTTTTACTTCCAGGCTAAGACCATGTCCACTCAATGATCTTTTGGAAAATAGGGGAGAGAGGTTATTTCTGACTAAGGACTACATGAGTTTACTCATTAAAGTGTAACTGTGTCAAATACTTGGAATGCAAAGGGAAAATTTGCCACTTAAGACGAACACAATTTAGAATTGTCAGAGGCAACGTGAAGACAAAAAGGAAAATAGTGATATTCAATTTCAGGTCCAGGAGAATGTTGAGTATAGGAAACCCCCTGGAGTTCACTTTTCTAAAATAAGGGACCCAACAGGAATCAACACTTAGATGTTGTTCCCTAAGATCCAGGAATAATAAAAGAGAACATTAGACAAAGGGGTCAAGGTATGAGCCAGGAAAATATTTTAAAATTCTGTGGCCCAATTTTCCAAAAATTTCCATTTATAAGAATTGTGTAATTGTCAGAAGTCTGACTGTGCAAAGTGCTCAAGTGAGATGGTGAAACACACATATGTCCTCTGCTCGCCCTCTTTAGCACTGCAGTGGATGTAGCCTTGTGATGGTTGAAACATTTTCTAATATTTTACATTTCAAGAGGACTTTCTTATCTGCAGAACTCAAAGGGTTGGGCTGTCTCCAATTCTCACAACAACTGCTGTTTACCAGCAATGCAGATGAGGAATGCCCTTGTTCTCTGGGAAGGCCAGCAGCCGCTAGGCAGGCTGAGAGGCAATCCTTGTGCCGTGGTAGCTCTGGGGTCTGATGCCCCGCCTGTCTGGGGAGCACATCGTGCACCCCGGCCACTGGCTTCCTGTGGAACCCAGGCTGGGGCAGGGCCCCACCAGCACTCCTGCTTGCCCGAAGGCCCGTTGGAGAAAATGAATGATTTCTGAGCCAACCTTAATTTACTCCTCTGGGACCTTTTACTGTTCCATTTGCTATTTTTAAAGAAAGCATGCATTTTAAAAATATGTATTCCCTCTCCAAAATGCCTATGTGTTTTCATAGTATTTGTGCCCTAAAACTTTGTAGAGACAAGCAGGTGGGGGAGGGGGAGGCAATACTGCTATCTTCTAAAGATTTTCCTTTTCAAAGGACCTTAAAGTACAGGCACAAAGGATTCATTTGCATTTCAATAAACAGTTTCTCTCCCTAGTTGTTTCATTTTTCCTATTGCTCCTTGCTACAAAGACACCCTCAGTCAGGCTGTGACATCATGATTTAAGGCAGGGAACCCTGCCCCACTCTGTCCGGGTGGTTAAAGTGAATCATAAGGTCTTCTGAGGTTGGCATTGGGGCTTTGCAGGAAAAATGAGTCTGAGTAGGATGGTTGGTGTGACCTGTCAGAAGCTGCTTTCATGCTATGCTATAGTGACAAGAGACAGGCAATCATTGTTTGAAAGGGAGAAAAATTTGGATGAGATAAAAAACAGAAAGATCGCGTTGCTGCTAAGGCAAAGAGAGTCACCCCTTTCTGCTCCTCAGTCCGTATGCTGCTGACTTACTGTTTTCTTTTTCACTCCAGGATGGTCTTGACTGACTATTAAATAAATGAAGGACTCAAGCATTTACTGGCCATGTCCTGTCAGATCTTTACAAGGCACTCAAAATCAGAAATAAAAGCAGGGTCCTTCCTCTCACGGGGTTTATGATCTAGTTTGAAAAAGCAAGAGAGTTCCGGAAAAACATCTGTTTCTACTTTATTGACTATGTCAAAGCCTTTGGCTGTGTGGATCACAATAAACTGGAAAATTCTTAAAGAGATGGGCATACCAGACCATCTGACCTGTCTCTTGAGAAACCTGTATGCAGGTCAGGAAGCAACAGTTAGAACTGGACATGGAACAACACACTGGTGCCAAATAGGAAAAGGAGTACGTCAAGGCTGTATATTGTCACCCTGCTTATTTAACTTCTATGCAGAGTACATCATGAGAAACACTGGGCTGGATGAAGCACAAGCTAGAATCAAGATTGCCAAGAGAAATAGCAATAATCTCAGATATGCAGATGACATCATCCTCATGGCAGAAAGTGAGAAGAACTAAAGAGCCTCTTGATGAAAGTGAAAGAGAAGAGTGAAAAAGTTGGCTTAAAGCTCAACATTCAGAAAACTAAGATCATGGCATCTGGTCCCATTACTACATGGGAAATAGTTGGGGAAACAGTGTAAGACTTTGTCTTTTGGGGCTCTAAAATCACTGCAGATGGTGATTGCAGCCATGAAATTAAAAGATGCTTACTCCTTGGAAAGAAAGTTATGATCAACCTGGATACCATGTTGAAAAGCAGAGACATTACTTTGCCAACGAAGGTCCATCTAGTCAAGGCTATAGTTTTTCCAGTAGTCATGTATAGATGTGACAGTTGGATGGTGAAGAAAACTGAGCACCCAAGAATTGATGCTTTTGAACTGTGGTGTTGGAGAAGACTCTTGAGAGTCCCTTGGACTGCAAGGAGATCCAACCAGTCCATCCTAAAAGAGATCAGTCCTGAGTGTTCATTGGAAGGACTGACATTGAAGCTGAAACTCTGAATTGCCAAAGCAATCTTAAGGAAGAACAAAACTACAGGTATCATGCTCCCTGATTTCAAACTGCATCACAAGGCTAGAATAATCAAAACAGTATGATCTTGGTGTAAAAACAGACATGTAGATCAATGGAACAGAATAGATAAATCATAAATAAACCTAAGTATATATAGTCTCTTGAGAGTCCCTTAGACTGCAGGGAGATCCAACCTGTCCATCCTAAAGGAGATCAGTCCTGGGTGTTCATTGGAAGGACTGATGTTGAAGCTGAAACTCCAATACTTCAGCTACCTCATGCAAAGAGTTGACTCATTGGAAAAGACCCTGATGCTGGGAAGGATTGTGGGCAGGAGGAGAAGGGGACAACAGAGGATGAGATGACTGGATGGCATCACCAACTTGATGGACATGGGTTGGGTAGACTCCAAGAGTTGGTAATGGACAGGGAGGCCTGGCGTGCTGTGGTTCATGGGGTCACAAAGAGTCGGACATGACTGAGGGGCTGAACTGAACTGAATTCAACTGAAAGCTTATTAAAATAAACTGTGTGGAAGATGGCTTGATGTTTTGGGATAATAAGGAGGATATATTTGGGAGAATAAGGGAGAATAAGGAGGGAGACTTAAAGCCTGAGGGTTACCAAGTTGAACTTTGATATTATTTTTGCCCACTTTTATCTAAAAATAATAATGGGGGTTGAGGTGAGGGATATGAGAGAGAAAACCTAGATAATGAGAAATGTATTTTAATAACTTTAGCATTATATCAATAGGGAGAAGGATGTCTTAATATTATCTTAATGTCTTAATATTATCTAGACACTGTGCCAAATATAGACATATATTTCAAAGTTTACTTCCTAGTAACAGTGTGACAAAATATTATATTATTTCCATTTGACAGATGAAGAAACTGAGGTTAAATAACGTGCCTAAGGTCACACTAGGAAGTGGAGCCATATAATCTAAACCTTAGTCTGTTTACAAAACCTATACTGTTCCCACTACTCTACACTTTCTTCCTGACAAAAATATTATTAGTGTTGCTGATGAGCTCAATAACTATTAGACTATGGGAAGCTGGTAAAATTTTATATTTATCCAGAATGTCTAGTAAGATATGACCATGATTGATGCTTCACAAGTTCTGTACAACATAGTTCATACTCTGTTAGGAGATTTTTAAACTTTTTTTTTTTCCTTAAAGAAGGTCTATTATATTCATGTAATTGACTTCTTGCCAGTTGGAATCTCTTTGTTCCTCAAAGTCAAGTAGATGGACTGGGTGGCAATCAAACTGTGAAAGAAAATAAAGATGATTTCTAGGTGGGCTCTCCATTGCTGTAACTGGGCCAATATACTTAGGTAATGAATAGCAGAGGTAGAAGGAAAATAAAGTCAAGGATTTTGTAACATGTTAAATGAATTAAACATATTTATTTCTTCCTTCCTTCTCTCTTTCCTTCCTTTCATTTTTAGAAAATTATACAAGAATGATTGTAAGATGCTTTGATTTATCTGCCAAATTCATCCTGCAATTATTTATTAGTGCCTACTCAGTTGGTCTTGGAAATTCAGAGTGACAAGAATAATTCCTGTCCCTAAGTAACTCACAAGACTACGAGTTATCATAGCATCATGTGACCCTTGCCATGAGTGAGGAGATAATCTATAAAAATGCAGAGGAGAGGCCCAAGTCTCTTGTAAATTTGGTATAGGGAAGAGTGATAATCAGAAAACTTACTACAGGGACCTGACGATCAAAGAAGTCTTAATGGATGGGTAAGAGATTTGGGTCAAGAAGGAGATAGGATCTGAGAGAAGGCATCCTGGGCAGAGGGGAGAACAGTATGAACACATGTAGACAGGTGATTCATTGGTGCCATCTTTTTAGATTCCATATATATGAGTTAATACATGATATTTGTTTTTCTCTTTGTCACATGGAGCTCAAACCCAGTGTTCTGTGACAACCCAGAAAGGTGGGGTGGGGTGGGAGATGGGAAGGAGGCTCAAGAAGGAGGGGGCATGTGTATACTTTTGGCTGATTAATGTTGATGTATTAACCAACGGAGAAACCAACACAACACTATAAAACAACTATCTTCCAGTTAAAAATAAACGAATTAAAAAAGGCAGATAGATAAAAAGAGAACAATATCTTCACAGAATTAAAAAACAACTTAGCCAAGCACTGACTAAACACCTGATATGGTCAAAATATTTCTAGGGGCACAAAGATAGGCTAAGGTCTCCCTTCTCAGCATGCTTAATCTCTCATGAAAGAAAGATACACACCTAATTACATAAGTAAAACAAATGAAGGCATAATGAAAATAGTGTAAAACTGGGATGGAAATAATACTCTGAGAGTGCAAAAGCAGGAGTAGTTAATTAATGGAGTGTAAAGGCTTTTTGGAGGAGATGACATGTAAAATGGGGCTTCAACAATGAGCAAGCTTTGGTCAACAGACAAAAAGGAGGCAGAAGGCATCACAGGTAGCAAGGAACAAGGTGCTCAAAGACAGAAGGTGTGGACTACTCTGAGGACAAACTGTGTTCTGGTGGACTGGAACACGGAATCCACCGGGGATCAGTGGTAAAGAATCCACCTGCCAAGCAGGATACTCAGATTCGATCCAGGGTCAGGGAGATCCCCTAGAGAAGGAAATGGCAACTCACTCCAGTATTGTTGCCTGGG
Organism: Antilocapra americana; assembly: GCA_007570785.1. Lineage (NCBI taxonomy): Eukaryota > Metazoa > Chordata > Mammalia > Artiodactyla > Antilocapridae > Antilocapra > Antilocapra americana. The sequence continues at coordinate 3,820,811 of ML661250.1, read as the reverse complement.
AAATCCCACAGAAAAGAGGAGGCTGGCAGGTTACAGTCCATAGTGTCAAATATGACTTAGCAACTAAAAACAATAACAACACCAGGGCAATTAAGATCCATCTATTCTAAAGATTTTTGCTACTTAAATTTTGAACAAGGTCAAAGCGGAAATGAGAAAACTAAAATAGAATGAACTCACTATTTGCACCAATACTCTGTGAAAATAGATACCTCCTCTAACATTTATAAAAGCCTCTACATATTTTTCAGTTTAACTGCCTCCTGAGAAATCTGTATGCAGGTCAAGAAGCAACAGTTAGAATCGGATATTGACCAAAAGACTGGTTCAAAATTGGGAAAGGAGTGCATCAAGGCTGTATGTTGTCATCCTGCTTATTTAACTTATATGCAGAGTACATTATCCAAAATGATGGGCTCGAGGAAGCACAAAATGGAATCAAGATTCCCAGGAGAAATATCAACAACTTCAGATATGCAGATGATACCACCCAAATGATGCAGAAAGTGAAGAAGAACTAAATAACCTCTTGATGGAGGTAAAGAAGCTGGTTTACAACTCAACATTCAAAAAAGTAAGATCATGGCATCTGGTCCCATCATTTCATGGCAAATAGATGGGGAATCAATGAACGACTTTATTTTCTTGGGCTCCAAAATCACTGTGGATGGTGACTGCAGCCATGAAACTAAAAAACGCTTACTCCTTGAAAGAAAAGCTATGATCAACCTACACAGCATATTCAAAAGTAGAGACATTACTTTCTGGCAAAGGTCCATAGAGTCAAAGCTATGGTTTTTCCAGTAGTCATGCATGAATGTGAGATTTGGACCATAAAGAAGGCTGAGCACTGAAGAATTGATGACTTTGAATTGTGTTGGAGAAGACTCTTGAGAGTCCCTTGGACTGCAAGGAGATCAAACTAGTCAATCCTGAAGGAAATCAATCCTGAATATTCACTGGAAGGACTGATGCTCAAGCTGAAGCTCTAATAATTTGCCCACTTGATGTAAAGAAACGACTCATTGGAAAAGACCCTAATTCTGGGAAAGATTGAAGACAGGAGAAGGTGATAACAGAGGACAACATGGTTGGATGTCATCACTGACTCAATGGGCATGAGTTTGAGCAAACTCTGGGAGATGGTGATGGATAGGGCAGCCTGGCGTGCTGTAGTCCACGGGGTCACAAAGAATCAGACATGACCGAGTGACTGAACATTTAATTAAAAAATAGAAATGTTTGCAAAAAGGCAGAAGCCCTGTAAATTGCAACACCATTTCAATATCCAAAGGGGAAGCTCTCAAGAGATACATAGCAATTTATGATATAGTCCAGATTGGAAAATACTTTTTTGTCATAATTAACAGGACCATAAGCCATAAGCTGATGGTATTACTAGCTAGTAAGAATGTTCAAGACATTAGGGTATTCAGTTACTTAGAATTTCACAATGTCCATGTTAATCACATAACTGCACATTTTTCTAGGGTATGTCTTGGTTTGTTTTCTTATGTTCACAAGGTGGTAGCCAGAGTTGGATATTAAAGCTATCTTTTGGATTTTTTTTTCAAAAGAAAGAACAAATCCAAGAGACAAATAAAAACTTCGAGGAAGAAATGTTAATTATATGTATGTGATAATTCAGGCTCTGGAGGTGAAAAAACGGGGTCTAAACAGTTCATGCATACTTAGTCATTCAGTCTCGTCCAGCTCTTTGTGGCCCCATGGACTGTAGCCTGCCAGGTCCTATGTTCATGGGATTTCCCAGGCAAGAATATGGAGTGGGTTGTCATTTCTTCCTCCAGAGGATCTTCCCAACCCAGGTATCGCACCAGCATTTCCTGTGTCTAATGCCTTGGCAGACATATTCTTTACCACTTGGGAAGCAACTTCAGGGTCTCCCTAATTGTGGGAATAGCAAAATTCCATTTTTGTTGAGTTTCATACTTGGATTTCTACTTTGCTAGCCAGGGTGAGGTTGAGAAGTTTGAGAAGAAAGTAGCATTTGACTTCAATTTACATAGAAACCAACTCTTCATGGTTTTGAAGAAAGTTCTGCTTCTGGAGAAACCATTTGCTCCAGAAAGAGTGGAGAATTTGCTCCTTTGCCAGGAGGTCTTGATCTGCCCTGGGGCAGATGATATAATTAGACACCTGCATCCTTCATCATATACTCCTAATAACAACTTTAGTGAGTACTTACTTTCAGAACGTTATGTGTCATAACAGTATTGGGTACCCTCCAAATTGAGGCGGATGCAGTGACTACTCATGCCAAGATAGGCATTTCTTTTCCATTAATCTTATTCATGATATGCATGTTCCAGTAGATACTGTACAGAATGCCTCACAGTCCCCAACTCTTATTACACCAAAATATGACAATTTCCCCTATTTATAAAGGAATAGACAGATGGATCAGTGAAAAATAGATTTATGTAGGACTTTGCTAATGAATGAAGCCTTTGGTGGTCAGATTATAGGCTTGGAGTAGAGGATACTTAAAGGAGAACTTCAGAAACAGAAGGCAAGAGGACCCAGGGATCTGTGGATTTATAGAATGCTGGGCCCTTTAGTAATCTGGTGTCAATGATATCATACGCTTACATTAAGTTATATAAACAAAAGAAAGCAGCCTGCTGGTGGTGTCTTACTCTGTGTGCCAGAAAGTCACTGGCAACTCTGCTTACAATATTTAAAGGTACTCCAGTTTATTCATATCGTGCTCTTGATTAAACTGAATATTTCTCAAGATTCTGTGTATGATGAACTATTCATCAATTGGATTAAAGGGGAAGCCATACATAAGAAGCTTATGATTTTTATTTTCTTCTTAAAGAAGTACAATTTCTAAGTATTATGAAACCTTATAAATAGGATGCTTATTTTCAGGACCTCAGAAATTCTGCTTAACCCCTATTCAGGCCATGGAATTTAATGGGGCTGCAACAAAGAGACTTCTGATGCAAAAGACCAAGAAGGACCAGGGAGGGTCTACTCAGGTTAATTTGTGCAGAGCAGAGAACCCATGAAAAGTTCAAATCATCTGAGATTCAATTTAGTTGTTCAACTGAAAGGTGAATTCAGAATGTCTCAGATAATAGTTGTGATCACACGCCCACTGAGGAATAGGATAATTTTACCAGTTACCTTTGCTGGGCATTTTGCACAAAGAAGTGGTAAAATATCAGGGCTCTGAAAGCAATATGTTCTTTGATTTAGGTGTGAAGGCTAACAGGTTCTTCTCTGACCACCAGGTAGCACAGCCAATGCTCGTGTAGAATGTCTTCTCCTGCTCTGAGAAACACATAAGCCCAACTCTGATGGCTACAGAATGTATCCTTTCTGCGGGGCCAAGGTGGAGAGTACTGTGCTGGGGAAACTGTGCTGCTCGGATGGGGTCTCAGTCCAGTCCTCACCGGAGAAATACATGATATTCATCTGAATGCCTCTGTGCCTGGGATTCTGGGAAACTATGTTTTGAAGGAACATCGTAAATCTCTATAGGACGCAGACTGTACTTCAACATTCATTGCTTTCCTTCAATAACTTACTAGGACTTGGGATTAAGTGGGCCAGGATACTGGGATATAATGCAAGTGTAACTGCCTATGAGTTGACTATTAGACCCCTCTGGGTACCAGAGGGGCTCATCTATGCAACTATCATGATATCTGACACACTTCCTATCTGGAACAATGTTTTGATTTGTAGATTTTACTTATGCATTTCGCCTATATAACCTCTGGGAGAATATACATTTCCAAACTTATATCTAATATGAAAATAGCCTTGTTTCTCTTCATCCTAATAATTTCAGTACCCCACATGCAAATGTCTCATTAGTCTAGGTTTTCAGAATTTGGTGCAGCAGGCACCTTCATGATTTCTCTTACAGATTATCTTCACATAGAATGTCTTTTTGACAGTAAGCTTACTTAAATTATTCACCCCATATAAGGGTAAAGGCTCTCAAAATTGCAATTTCCATTTTCTCAAAAATAAGAAAGAAACTGACTATTGGGCGTGTATCTAACAGATTACTGCCAGTGGCCTCAGACATGACTTTGATGTTGGTGCTTCATGATGGTAGGAGAGACTGAGGATGCCACGTTTCCAGAGCACTTTTTCCCCTATTTAAATTGTCCAGTGCGGTAAACACAATTATTGTAACATAGCTCACTGACTTCCTCTGAACTGATATATTCTGTGCTAGCATGGGGCTATTAACATAACAGAAATGTAATCTGATTTTATTGCTGAACTCAAGGCTACTTTAAAAAGTAGAAAGAAAAATGTTAATATATGCACCAGAAGGTATTTTAAATAAATATCTGTCATATATAGCTAAACGTGTGCTTCCCTGGTGTTAATTATGGCACAATCAGAAGAGAAGAGAGAGGAAGGTATTTATTGCAGGTTGAAAAGCCAATACCAGCTCTGTTACAACGTAAGTCAAGTGAAGCAGCAATTATATGTTGTGTTGATCATGCAGAGAATTTTTAAAATCAGATATTTTCTTGTGTATATGTTATTGATCAGAAGGGAATAATTCAAATAAAAACCTGACTAATTGGCCATTGAGATGATACTTTGGGAGCATTAGAAATTCATTCCTTTAGGTTCTTTTATATTTCTTATGTAAAAAAGATTTGTGCTCAATAATCTTTTCTTTAGCACATTTGTCACAATATACTTCTGTTTAGATGGACTCAAATGGGTTTGGGGAAGAAAGAAAGTTTTTCCAAAAACATAATAGACCTTTTAAGAAGACCTGAATTATTAGAAATTATGTTATCCTAGTCACCATTCCAACCAGTAGGAAGGACTTGCAGGTCACAGGGTGGTATGTGTTTACTAATCAAGTAATTACCTTGTTTTGGGATAGACTTTGAGGACAATCCAAAAATCTTTCCATAGGTACGTAGTATCGCTCCTCTCCTATGTCAACATTTTTTGTTTTACTCATTAGAGACAACTTGAATACGTTTACTTTTGAGGCCAGCAGATGGAAAAGACAAAGATACATATATTTATATACATAAGTTCATTCTCCTTCTACACATACCTTAAAAAAAAGATTTTATATAACACATAGTGCTTTAAAGAATAAAATCTCTCTCCTCCTCTCAGAGGTACAGAGTTAATCTAGAATTAAAGGGATAAACCATGGAAAGAAAGCTCAAGGAGATAAACCCTACAGTGGATCAGATTAGAATGTGGCATAGCCTCATGCAAGAAACACTGATAAACTTATACATGGGATCTTACACAGAGAAAGGGATGTTGGCTTGGGATCATTCCTGAAATATGTTTGAGAACTGGGCTTCAGTAATGTTTCCTTTTAGCAAGATTTAAAATGATGTTTTGAATTATTCACATGTATGTTTTTTAACTTTCAGGGTTATAAATAAACCAAAAGGCTAATTCTGCTGGGGGCCACTGGAAAAGCTATTTGCTAACTGGGTCCAGGGAATTAAGGGCCTCTACTTCCAGGGATGTAAGAGGATTAACCTTCCTTGCCCCTGGATGAGTATAATGTTTCACTTGCTTTGAACAACGATATGTAAGCAGAAGTGATACACAGGCCTACTGGGTTTAATTGCTGATAGGCCACTCTTTGTCTCTCTCTTCTGCTGCCTGGTATCCATGGAAACATGTGCTAGAGTCAAAGTGCTATTAGGGTAATGCCACCTGGGGTGCTGAGCCACCCACGGGGCACTGCTGTCCTGGAGAATCACCTGGACCCCCAGCGGACTTTGGCTGCTCTGGAAGAAGACTTTGGTTGTGCTAAACCTCTAAGAATGTGGGGATGTTCAGCAATACAGCATAGCCTACCTTATCCTCACTAACAGAAGTAATATTAGTAAGGAAGATGTGCAATTGATATGTTACTTACACACAAAACACAGAAGAAACTCAGCTGACAAAATTCTACAAACAGTATGATAATTCAGTAGGCAGTCTGGTGAAAAATTAATAAACACAGTGAATAGCCATAAATATAAAAGTACAGTAGAAGAATGCTTTCTGTTTATCCCCAAATTCAGAACATAGCTAGGAATGAAATTAATGAGACATGCATAATATATATAAAGAAAATGTAAAGACATTACTGAAGAACTCAAAAGAAATCAAATGAATATAATAGTATGTCACAGTCTTAGATAAGAAGAGATAGTATCACTGAAATTGAAGAATCTGATGTTAATTTGTAAATTCCATGAGATCTCATTAAAATACCAAGAGAAGTTGACTCCGGAGTATATGTGGCATAATAAAAAGAAGAATGCCAAGAAAATTCTAGATAAGCAGGGAGATGAGTAGTACACTAGCCTTAGTACTAACTAATGTGTTATAAACCTGCAATAATGAAAAACTGCTGTCTCTGGAAAACATTTAAACAGGGAGAACTGGGTGCAGAGCAGAGTAGATAGCTGGAACAGAGTAGAAATAAGCCCAAATGCATATAAGGATTTAGTAAATGATAAAATGGTATTTTTTTTAAAATCTGTGGGATGTTTTGAGTTTATTTTGTTTTGTTTTCCTTGTATATTTGAAACCAATTTTAAAAAGCACATAAAATTTAACATCTTAAACATTTTTAAGCATACAGCAGAGTAGTGTTAAGTATCACAATGTTTTTCAAAAGCTTTCCAGAACTTTTTCATCTTTCAAAACTGAAACTCTCTATGCATTAAACAACATCTCCCCATTTCTTCTTCCCTCAGTCTCTGGTCACCTCCATTCTACGTTTCTATAGAAACACTTTAGATAAGTAGAATAACATGGTATTTATCTTTAAAAATCAAAAAACAGCAAAACTGGTAGGCCCCAATTTTTTCAACTAAAAAGAAAAACTTCAAAATACTTTGCTTAACAATTCACATATAATTGTCTGACAACTATATCAGTGTAAAATATTGGGCAATAGCTATATATATATATAATGGTGTTTTAAATCAATGGGAGTAGATATAATGTCCATTAAATAACAAATATCATGAAAATATCACATCTCTATCTCACTCTTTGCACAAAAATACATCATAGTGCAGTCAAATTTTTAAAGGTTAAAAAACTTAAAATACTAGAAAAAATAATCTCAGAATAGGGATGTTTTTATAATGTGATATAGGAAGACATAAAAGATGAAAATGAAAAATAGTTACATAAAAATAGAAATGTTTTCTAGGTAACTAAAAAATATACAAAATGAAAAGGACAAATCTTAAAGAATTTTCAACTCATATGACAGTTAACAATATTAATATAAAAATATATAAACCAGCATAAACACCAACAGTCCAATAGAAACATGAGCAATAGGTATGAAACAAAGCACATATGATGGATGAGAAACATACAAAAAGATACCAAGCCAGAGAAATGCAAGCAAACACTATACTGAGAGATTATTTTCACAGATTAACAAATATCAAAACAGCCTATAGACAATGTTGATAAGAATGTGGGGAAACAGGAAACAACCTGTATTTCTGATGGTGTAACTGATTAAACCCTCTATGGGATTAATTTGACCATGTCTAAATAGTCTTTGAACCATTAGTTTAACTTTTGTAAATTTATCTTATAGAAATGAACTAGGTCCAGGTACATAGTCCCCCAGTTAGTCTCTGGTGAATGAATAATGATTATGATGATAACAAAGTTTAAAAAATGATTTCGACCCAGAGAGAGGGAATTGGGAGGGAGGTGGGAGGGGGGTTCTGGAAGGGGAACACATGTACACCCATGGCAGATTCATGTCAATGTATGGCAAAATCAACAAGATAATGTACAAAAAATATATAAATAAATAAAAATATATTATATATATTATATAATATATAATATACAATAATATATAATATTATAATATACAATAATATATAATATTATAATATATATAAATATAAATATATATAAAGAATATATATAATATTATAATAAATATAAACATAAATATAAATATATATATATATATATAAAAAGAATGACTTCAATGCTCATACAGAAATAGTTTAAGGGAAAGCATTCATTCATCCATACAACAGAATATTATTCAGCCTTTATAAAGAATGAGGCTTCTCTGTATGGCTAATATGGCTACAAGGTATATTAAGTGAGGAATGCAAGACTCAGGCCATTCTGTGTGTATCTTATGCTCTTATTGGTATATATATTTGTACTTCTGTGTGTACAGAGCATAATTCTGAGAAAATATCCTACAGCCTTGGCAATAGCGGTAACTTCTAGAGGCTGGGCTTGAAATACTAGGCTCAGGGGCAGGAAGAAGACCTGATTCCCACCTTGTGAATTTCAACCTACATGCCTTATCATCTACTAAAACAACTGAAACAATTTTTAAAAGAAAGATAAGCAACGAAAGGTAAACAAAAAGAAGGTTTAGCGATTTTACGGCAAGTGCAGGTTCACTCAGTGCGAGCATTCTAACAGAACTTGAAAAGACAAATTGCACATGTGGGTTGGTCTGGCTGTTCTCAGTGATCTAACTGTCAGATGGCAGAATACCTCCACTTTACCTCATCTTCCCTAGCATGTCCAGACAATCTACTCTTCCATGGAGTAGAAGCTTATGCTTTAAACAAATTATTGGAGAATTTGGAAGTTGAGGTGTGTTTTCAGGATATACAACATGAGGCTTCTAAGAACTAGTTGTGAATATCAAAAATATCACGGGAGAAGCCAGGTGATGACTTACAAGGTGAGATGATGAAAATAAAACTCATTTCATTCCTTTCTGTACCCCCACCCTGTGTATCTACAGCTGCCAGAAAGAAGAGGGTGCCATCTGCCCTGCTCCAGCATGTGGAAGGTATGCCTCAGACTTCCGTCTTAAAATAAATTCAGAAATAACAACTTTTCCACTTTGTTTTTCGTTAGGAGAAAATAGCTTAAAACATTTGGCTTTGGAAAATACAGCAGAAGGGGAGACAGAATGAGTATGGGTTGGTATGTGGGAGCAAAGAGAACTAATAGTCAAGAACACCTGCTGGGTGGTGGGCATTGATGCTAAGTATTTCACATAGATATTTCATTTATGCCTGACAACAGCATGAAGAGTTATGTATCATTAATATCATTTTGTGCATCTTGAAGCTGGTAAGAGGCAAACCAGGCTCTCCACCCACTTCACATAAAGTGCCACGGCATCAGAGTGTTGGCCATTATTGAGTATCTTTGTTCAATTCTTTCCCATTTCCTTGTTTCACATTTTGTAGAGCATCCTTCTTCCTTCATGAATAGAATTTCTCCTATGTGAGGGAAAACTTTGATCCTAAGAACTTAGAATAGGAGCTAAGTGTCAAATGTGGATGCTCTTCCAAGAGAGAAGTCTGGTGATTCACTAAAATCTCAACTTGTTCACATTCTGGGAATTTATATCTTCCCTCATCTTTTTGTTAAAGAAAGTATGACTTGATGTTTTCTATTTTGAAGCAATTTAAATAGGTTTATTGTTATGTTGCAAATAATCTCTCAATGGAATGGTTGGTTGGTGTTGGCATGACTGGTATCCTTGCTTCTTGAGAACTTCTGGAACTTTCTAAAGCTAACATTCCTCAGACTGACAAGACCTCTAGAGACAGATATGAGATGTATTTCTGGGTTGGCAATAGTAAGTTGATCCCAAGCCCTTCCTTCACTTCTGTGCACACACAGAAGAGAATCAGGTCCAAATGATCATTTTAAAATATGCATACACACCTTGGAAACTACTTTTTTCTTTAGCCAGCCTAGTTTAGTTTGTTCAGACTTACCATGAGTTTGGCTTTGCTTCTGATGAGAGAGGTACCTTTGTTAATTCTAAGTCTTGCATTTAGAAACAGAGTTCCAAATGTCAGGCTGAATCTGGAAGTCATTACTTGTAGGAATAAAACATGATAAGTACATATTTGAATGAATGCTCACAGCTGTGCTTTTTATTGAAGGAATTCAGTGAAAAGAGTTTTAATGCTGTGTTATAGTTGAGAATCTTAAGGTGTATAACATTGGCAATTCCAAATTAGAGCTCCCTTGGCAACTTTTACTCTGTGACATCACATTTTATCTAATAAGGCATAAAAATGTACATTTTGTGTACCACAGAGCAAACTCATGTTCAGGGGAGTATGAGTTAAAGGGAGAATGGGAGCCATCTCTTTGAAATCTTAGTTATAATGCTTCATCTTTGCAGTTTCTTTATTTGCAGCTATATTCTCTGCAGTTCTTACAACTCAGTAATTCTAATGCATTGCATATGCTTTTAGTACAATGGAGATATTCAGTCAATTCCTTTTTCTATTCCGTTTTTCCCACTCTCATTAATTTCCCTTTCAATCCATACGATCTTCGAGAGCAATTAACAAATTCTATGTTTATGCTTGTCCAAATCTCACTCATTTTATGAACCATTAGTTTAATGGCTATAGAATGTTTTATAGCATCTTTAGTCACAGCCTCTACCGAGTGGATCTGGTTTCAACTAGTCACCAGAGTCCTGTCACATTCACTCATGAGCTTGGCTTCTGTTTTTCTCCAGCTAGGGGGACCAGTCAGTGTAGGATAGAGGTCTGAGTGACCTCTGACCCAGACACTAGGGACATGGATTTGCTTTCTTCTCAGATGATACATGATTCCTTGCCTAATAGTGTAGTTAACCCCTAATGAGAAAAGAAAGAGTTGGTGAGAATTGCAGACTGTCTTTACAATGGCTAACTCTGCATTTTGGAAGGTAACTGGTGTCTGTGAATGCCCTTAAAATCAAAGTGTGAATTGAACATGAACGTTGAATCCTCAATCCTTCCCCCCAGATGGAGCCACACAGATGGGCTGATTAAAATCATAGGTCTGTGTTAAAGGAAAATTATTGCATTAGAGGAAGCATTTGGGGAAAGTGGGCGATGGGTTGGGGAAAAAAAATAACAAACAAAAGCAGATGGAGTGTCTTGCTTGGCAAGATATTATTCCATTATTCTTTTATTATCTTACTTCTGAAATGGGAGAACATAGAATAATAGTCGATACAGATTTGTCAGTAATAAAATATCAGGTAAAACTCCTTCAGGGCCAAGACAACTAACAGGCTATTGTTTAATAACTTTACAGAAGCTTGGTTTTCTTTTTTTTTGTCTCCATTTGTGCTTTGCAATGATTCACTTATGCAAAGAGCTACTGCATATGTGACATGGTGTGCAGTACATCCAAATTCCTACAACAAATGCCTCCAATTAGTATTTTGAAATGGAGTATGCTGGGCACTCCACATTCCCTCTAGAAAACATTTCACTGGAAGAATTATTCTCTTTTTAAACACACTAGTTCTTTTGTTGAAGAGACTGTTATTCCCAAAGTATCTAGGTCTATGTCATCCAAGAAGAATGCAGCTCAAGTAATAATGATTTTGAAGTTTATGTTGCAGAAAGCATGCTAGTGAGACATTTATTTAAGATGACATAAAGGGAGACTTAATTAAACTTAAGGAAATCAAATTTTCAAAAGAATGGTAAAACACAGTTGGCCAGTTTTCTAGGGGATATAAGAACCTCAATGTTGAAAAGCAAATGCATCCATTAGTCCGATAAATTGTAACCTGAATTCCAGGAATCAAAGTGCCTTTTGTGACCATAATTTCTTTCTAAATTCATGGGGGGAAGGGAGAATTATTGACTTGAGGCTACTTTTAGAGGATGGGAAAATGAACCATGGCAAGAGGACAAGAAAGGTCAGCAGAGAATATTTGGGGCAAAGGTCCAAGGTCAGGGTAGTGAAGTAGTTTGGGGCTACTGCACAGCAGAATCCAGGAACTGAGAGATTCAGCATTAACCACCTCTCCTGGGAAAGCAGTATACACTACCTTCACGATGGACATGAGTTTGAGTAGGCTCTGGGAGTTGGTGATGAACAGGGAAGCCCGGCGTGCTGCAGTCTAGATCTCAAAGAGTCGGGTATGACTGAGTGATTAAACTGAACTGAATGCCACTGGATTGAAAATGTGGGTCCTCTCTACTCTCTGGAAGCTTTAAAATTAGAAGGTGATTCTCTTACTTATAGTCATAATCCTTTTCTGTGTATCTTCTTCTCAACAGCCCCAAATCTATGGAAAGACTGGCTGGTAAACAGGAAAGTTTCACAGTCAGAAACATAACTATGAATGTCTGCCATTTTTAGCCCAGTGACTTAGATCAGCTACTTACATCTCCGAGACTTGATTTATTCATCTCCAAAGTGGAGATTATGTTCTCTATTTCATGCATTTTTTTAAAGGATGGGGAAATCAGAGTGGTTGGCATACGGTGGGTGCTCCAAAAATGAGATTATCTCTCTGCCTTCCTTCTGTTTCCTTTTTTGGAAGAGGAACATCTCAGTCTACACGATCATATAATATTTGGTTCTGTAGATGCAAGGATCCTGATAAAAGTTTTTGACTGTGCCAAGTGGCACTCACTGATTTTTAGAGGGTTAGACCAAGAATAGGCATCTCATACTCAGTTGCTTCAGTTGTGTCTGACTTTTGGTGACCCAATGGACTGTATTCTGTCAGGCTCCTCTGCCCATGGGATTCTCCAGGCAAGAATACTGGAGTGGGTTGCCATTACCTTCTCCAGGGTATCTTCCCAACCCAGGGATTGAACTCATGTCTGTTACATTTCCTGCACTGGCAGGCAGGTTCTTTACCACTAATGCCACCTGAGAAGCCCAGGCATCTACTGTGTCCCAAATAATATGTCAAACATCAGCAATACAGTGATAAAGAAATTCCATACTCAAACAAAAAAAAAAAGAAAGAAAGAAAAGAAATTCCATACTCATAGTTCTACCATTCTTCATCTTATATTCTTGTAGAAAGTGGAAAAGAATCCCATTTTCAAGAGGCTATGTAGAAGGTTCTTTCAAAGGGTAGAAGCTGAGGTGCTATGAGACTGTAGAAGACCCAGCGTACAGGAATAGGACTGAGTTTTCTGGGTTCAGGGTGGGTTTGAGTCCCATTACACACAATCTTTCTCATGCTACACCGTCCCCTTGCACACATAGTCCCTGACCCCATTGCTCCCATCCACGGAGATCATTGAGTGCCTGGAGGCAGGTGGTGAGGTTCAAACAAAAAGGTGAAAGGGCTTGGGGCTCCATGAGGTGCCAGACAGAAGCACTCCTCTAGTTGTTTAGGGTTCTGGGTCTGCTCTCTGCAGGCTTGCACTGCAGGGAGCTCTGATGTGCAGCCTCTCCCCCTGCTCTGCCCATGGATGTAAACTCCCTGGGGGCACAGTGAAGGCTCCCAGAGAAAATTCTGAGACCACTCACTTATGGAATATCAGCAGACCAGCAGCAGTGAAAAACATCAGTGAGGCTGAAATGTAATTACGTTCTCTAATCATCCTTGAAGTGTCCTCCAAAATCCACACTCTACCCTCCCCCTCCAGAGGTATAAGCGTTTGTTTCTAGGTTTTATTGTAAAGTATAAGGCTGGGAGATATGAAGTCCTGTAGGCCAAACTCTTCCAGTTCTTGGTATGAGAGCAAGTTTGTTCACCTCCTTGCAGGCATAAAATGAGGCTTTTTGGGGAGGCTGTACAGGAAAGCTACATATTTTTATTGGGTGTCCCTGGCACTTGTATTCCTCTGATCAATTCTTTGTTCAGTTATAATAGCCACTTAGCAGTAGCTTCTTAAATGCCAGAAACCTAGAGTTTGGAATTAGAGGATTGATAATAAATTTGTGCTTACTTCAGAATCCCATGCTAGGATTTGAGGAATGTTAAAAAAAATAAAAACATCAAAAAACCCCAAACCCTGTGAGCCCTATAACACTTGATATGGAGTCAATATATCAGTGCTGTTGATGGAGAAAAATACTCAACAGTTCTATTGTAAACATGTGATTAAAGATTGATTTTTCAGGATCTGAGGACTCCAAAATTAATATACAAGAGACAGCACATTTTAATAAGCTGTCAATGAAGTACACCAAATAGAAAATATACTGCTGCCTGCTATCAGAGCTAAACAGCTGAAGAAGAATTATTCTGCTTCAACTCAGTCATATAGGAACCCTTAACAGCATTAAATATGAAGTGCTAAAATAAGAGAAAAAGTAGAAAGAATGAAAATCGTAGCAAAAAGACAAAATCCTAAAGGGAGAATTCAAGAAAATCTGTTTGTGCTCTTCTTTTTTCATTCCCTTTTGAAAAACTTTGTCAGTAGCTGATGGGTCTCAATGTATGAAGCTGTTAATCACATTTAGGAAATCTACATGCTGTTAACTGCCTATGAAACTCACTTAAATCAGGCAGATTTACTACCATCAGATCAGTCTTATTTGATTTACTCTATACCTAGCACTAATTCAAATTCCTCCTAACATGAATATGTGAGGCTTGACTTGACAATAACCCTTTCCTTTTATTATGAATGACAGCCCAGATGCAATTCCAGAGCTGTTTGGTGAAGGTGTGATTCTGCAGTTCCAACCCAGAAATACACAGTAAATCAGCAAAGCGACTAACATGCTCCACAATTGGGTTCAGGCACACAAGACAGCTGAAGGAAAATAAGTTCAAGGTGAGAAAAAGTCTACATTAACTTTTTATTTTGGTTCAAGTTGGGAGCAAGGAGAAAAAATATTCTCTTTCTAGGTGAAAGCAGGTGAAACCACATGTATTTGCACTGTCCCAGGCTTGAATCTTTGCTCTATTTTTAGAGCAAAAAAAAAAAAAAAAAAATCACATGAAATTGATGCCATGGCTAGAACTTTCAAAGAAATGAATGAGGCAAATGAAGCAAAAGCAGAAAATCATGGTGGGTAGGTGACACCCAAATACTTGGACACACCCTCCTGTCCTTTAGGGGCTTAGGATGGCGCTGAATGTACCTTGTACCTTTTGCACTTCTTCAGTATAGAACAGACAAGAAGTTCAGATAGAGAGCTTGGGCTAAGAACAGAAAAGAAGGATGCTGTGAAGAAAGGGAAGCTCAAGGTTGCTGGCCCTATGAGGATGCTCTCTAAACCCAGCCTGAGTTATACAGGATCAAGTAAGGGGTTTTCACTTTGGCCCTGAGGCGACTTTATTCCCAGGAAAACCTTGCTGGTCAGAGATTCAAGATTTGAAGTTTTAAAGCCTCACTGCCTTCCTAGCTGATCCAGCAAAGCATGATCTATGAAGTTATAGGACATTATTACCATGCCTCTGCTGCTGCTGCTGCTGCTAACTCGTTTCAGTCATGTCTGACTCTTACCGACCCCATGGACTGCAGCCTACCAGCCTCCTCCGTCCATGGGATTTTCCAGGCAAGAGTACTGGAGTGGGGTGCCATTACCTTGTCCTACCGTGCTTCTAACACATGCAATGTTGCCTCGTGTAATATGGAATTACTATTAGTATGCACTAAAGTACATTATAAAAGGTTACCATAATCATTAAATGAATTAACTGATAATGGCAGCCTCACATAGTACAAGGTCAATGACCCTTGGCTCCTGTTACTACTGTTTTTGTGGATATTATGGCCACGTTTCCATAGTAAGAATTGCCCTGAGTTACCATATGTAGAAGGCAGGCAAATGATCACATGGCAAATCCATGAAAGGCCAAATGGAGAAAATTTTTAGTTTGTCATTTCTATTAATAATATGGTTTCCCAGGTGGCGCTAGAGGTAAAGAATCTGTCTACCAATGCAGAAGACTCTAGAGACAGGGCAAGATCCCCCAGAGGAGGAAACGGCAATCCACTCCAGTATTCTTGCCTGCAAAATTCCACGGACAGCGGAGCCTGGTGGGCTATAGTCCATGGAGTCACAGTGAGTTGGACATGACTGAGCACACACGCAAGCACACATACATTAATACTATACCTTTAGGAATAGGGAAATCTCCCACTTTCCCTACGTTTTTGCAAATGTGCCTGTGTGCTCAGTGGCCTCAGTCATGTCTGATTTTCTGCGACCCCAGGGACTGTAGCCCGCCAGGCTCCTCTGTCCATGGGGATTCTCCAGGCAAGGATACTGGAGTGGGTAGCCATGCCCTCCTCCAGGGGATTTTTCTGACAAGGGGATCAAACCTGTGTCTACTGCGTCTAATGCATTGAAGGTGGATTCTTTACTCATTCTTTCCTGAGCCAGAGGGGAAGCCATCTGTACATTTTTACTCAGTGGCTCTGATTAAACTGAAAACCAATCATGGGAAATTTTAAGGGATAAAAGTCACAAAATGGCAATGCAAAGGCTTTTTTAAAAATTACTTTGTTCATTTTATGGTAAACTTGAAGAAACATTGTCACCCACTAAGACTTGGCAGTGGGGCTACTTGTGGAGTCTTGTTTGATTACTAACAACAGAAGTAGCAGAACAAAGACCTTTTCTCCTGCCATCTGCCTCTGCATGTCCCTGAGTTTGCTCTTTCTCCCCTCATTCCATGGAGGGAGATGATTGTCTGCTAGTGATTTTGGTGGTGTGGAATTTCTCTTGAAAACCTCTGGGCTCAGAATAATTGTTTTAATGTCAAATCCAGGAAAACATCTGAGTATATAGCATGCTATTCACAGATTTCTAGACCTACTGGGATTTGAAACTATCTCTAGAGTTTTCTGCAGTCAACATATCTAATAGCTTCAGGACTAGGTTCATATGTGGAAAACATGGTGCAGCATTAATTTGGGTCATTTTTACAAGCCATTATGCATCGATTGACCAAATTAGCCAACTGTGATGTGAATTGATTAAAGTAGCCAGATTTACTAATTGATTGTACTGAAACAAAATTATTTTGACCACGTAGATGCAGACCCAAGCTTTTAGGTGACTGGAAAAATGCAATGTATTACAGAGCTAGTATGTACATGCAGTGACTTTCTGTGGATCATGTGTACTGGAACAAGGTAAAAGATCTGCTGAAAGGCCTTTCTGATCTAGAAAGTGATAGGGAGCAGATTTCTGGTATGGATTATAGAAATCTGTGCACAAGCTCAGCTATGATTCATGTCAATTGTCACTAAAGCATAAGAGATGATAAAAATGAAGCAAATGCCATGAAGAAAGGATCTCTGCGTGGCCTCTGGGATAGTCTTCCTAATGCTGTTGCCTGCTATATACTGTTCCTTCTCATTCCAAGTCACAGAGATATGATAAAAAAAAACAAACATGAAACGCTGGATAAACAGTCAATGGGAATGCAGAGATAAGAGTGCAGCCTAGGAAGGCTTGCCGAGTCCAGTTCTATCGGTCGTATAAGACACACACCGCACTTTGTTGCCTCTGGGTTACATACACAACCCCGCAGTCAACCTCCCTGGATTCTGGGCCAAGCTAGCCAATTTCCCTCCTGGGCTGACATTGGACAGTTAGTTAATTCTCTGCATGTCAACTTCCTGATCAGTAAATTGGGTTTTATAGACCCAATTCCATAGAGTTGTGTTAAGCTTTCAATGAGATAAAATTATGTAAAGCACTTAGTACAGTGTCTGACACATTATAATTTTTTATACTTAAGCTCTGTTTTGTCCTCTTCATCATTTCTATTCCATGATGTCTTCCTCCTCATCATCTCTGGTTTGTCTTGATTCCCTCAGCTTCTTAATACCTAGTTTCAGGTAAACGTTTCCAGTAGTCATGTACGGATGTGAAAGTTGGACCGTAAAGAAGGCTGAGCGCCCATTGATGGGTTTATGGTTTTGAATTGTGGTGATGGAGAAGACTCTTGAGAGTCCTTTGGACCTCAAGGATATCAAGCCAGTCAATCCTAAAGGACATTTTCTTTGGAAGGACTGATGCTCAAGCTGAAGAAGCTCCAATACTTAGGCCACCTGATGTGAAGAGATGACTCACTGGAAAAGACCCTGATGCTGGGAAAAACTGAAGGCAGGAGGAGACAAGGTCAATAAAGAATGAGATGGTTGGATGGCAGCAGCAACTCAACGTACATGAGTTTGGGCAAACTCAGGGAGATGGTGAAGGGCAGGGAAGCCTGGTGTGCTGCCGTTTATGGGGTCACAAAGAGTTGGACACGACTTACTGACTGAATGATAATAACAACAAGCTTCCTCTCAGATATAGAAGCCACTGGTGCTGGTGCTGTTCCCAAGGGGAATTTCCCACTGCAGTGGGTTTAGATTAAGTCATGGCCAGCAAAGTGCAGTGAGCACCAACTCTGCCCAAGGGAAAGTGGCTCCATGCCACTGAAATACACCCAGCATGACGTAATTCCCCACTGCTAAGATTAGAATCTTTGCAGAATCAGAATACAGTATTAGTAGAAATAACTCAGAGTAAATTAAATGATTACTCTGTAATCAACTTGCAAACTGCCCTTTTACTTTGAGCAAAGTATGGAGCTCTTTTCTGATGTGTGTTTATGGCAGAGATTACCACATTTGCTGCCCTCTAGAGAATAAGAAAATGCTCTCTGCAGATTGGATTCGAATTCTGGGAAACAGAGACAACTGTGCTATCATTCTTAGGGATTCCACAGGCTGCGTCTCCCGTGTGAGTGAAAGAAGTGCACGCGTGCTAAGTGGCTTCAGTCACTTCCGACCCTTTGCGATCCCATGGACTGTAGCCTGCCAGGGTCCTTGGAGAGTCCATGAGATTCTCCAGATAAGAATACTGAAGTGGGTTGGCATGCCCTCCTCCAGGGGACCTTCCCGACCCAGGGATACAATCCGCAGAGTCTCCTGCATTGGCAGGCGGGTTCTATACCACTAGCACCACCTGGGAGTGAAAGAAGGCATTTCATCAAATCGTCGTACTGTTTAGACCAAGGTTGCCTATGGCTCTAAAGAGGGCTCCAACCGTCTACTTCGAAACCAGTACACAGACACACAACCTGCCAGGAGTTCATTCCTTTGCCCTATTAGCAATCTTTATCTCAACGTGAAAATGCTCAGTTCTTTCCCCCAATCCATGCCGATCCTTGGCGTCTTTCAAGACACAATCCTTCTTTCACGCGCTTAATCCTTCATTGAGTTATAGTAAAAGGTTTGTACTGGTAAGCCTCGAAGCCAAAAATACATTCATATGAAATCTGCTGCAAGAATGGTCGACATCAGCGCTTCCCTGGTTGCTCAGTGGTCAAGAATCCACCTGCCGGAGCAGGGGAAATGGATTCAATCCCTGGTCTGGGAAGATCCCACGTGCTGAGGAGCAACTCAGCCTGTGTGCCACAACTATTGAGCCTGTGCTCCAGAGCCTGGGAGCACAGCTACTGAGCCCACCTGCCACAACTAAGGAAGGAAGCCTGTGCACCTTAGAGCCTTGCTACGCAACAAGAGAAGCCACCGCAGTAAGTCCAGGCACCTCAACTTGAGAGGAGCCCTTGCTCACTGCAGCTAGAGAAAAGCTGGGGCAGCAATGAAGATCCAGCACAGCCAAAAATGAATAAATAAATAAATAAAATCAGAAAAAAAAGAATGATCTAAATCAGAGAATGCATTTGCCTGTGGTGGTTAATTCTGGCTGTAACTCAGAACCACCCGTGGTGATTTTACAGGGCCATCAGGGTCTCAGCCCCAGAAAATATCAATAGCGGGACAAAGCCTAGGAACGGGAGCTTTCAGAACCCTCCACAGGGCTTGCAGTGTGCGGTCAGCCTGGAAACCACTGTGCTTTTCACTTTGGGGTGTGGAGTACCCTCCAGGTTCAACATGATACACACCTTTTAGAATGTAGGGCTGAGAATGTTTTTTTCCCCCTAGTAAAAGACTCAACTTTCTTTCCTCTCCTACAAACTGAGACTTGTATAATATACTTTACTCCTTATTATACCTGATATTGGGAAGCTTAGAATAAATTTAAGATTCAATGATAGAAACCATCTTAGCTCTCATGGCAAGGATAGTTGATCCTCTCTTTTTTGATTCAGTTTTAGTATCTCTCATAAATATATTTGCGATCTATTTCATTGTGAGTTTCTTCATATTCTTGGAGGAGCTGCTTCTTTTTCTATTCTTCATTTTTTTACAACTATAAAGTGAAGGGTGAAAATGGGCTAAACCATAATCATAATCATAATAGTAATCATTATATTGATGGGGATCAGTTGGGTGCTTTGCATTGGCATGGTAGAGTCACTAAACTGAATCATATGTGAGGGTGGCTCCCTGGATGATGTGATAGCTCATCTGATACGCAAAAGACAAGTGGAATCTCATGAGGCAAATTTCATATTGAGCTAGAAGGCCAAAGGTCCAGCAAACTCAGAGGTCCTGAGGTACAAAGGAGCCCCTTTCCAGGAAAAGTATGGGGCACTGACAGCTGTAGGGGATGAGACTGGGTGGAAAGACAGGCCACCTTGCCTTGCCTCTGGAAATGGGTTTATGCCTCAGAACACGAGGGAGCCATCGAACTATTGTAAGTACCAAATCTACATCTTGGAAAGATTCCTCAGGTTGGGTTATAGATAATGGGCTGGAAAGATGCAAGCCTGAAAGCCAGAGTGGGCTGTGGCAAAAATCCAAGCATGAGATGGTGGGGAGTCATTGAAGATGTGAGGGTTGAGAGGGCTGGTCAGAATTAAGAAGCGCTAAGACAGTGAATTGGTCAGAGTTCTTTGATTTACAGAAGGAGGCAAGGGACAGAAGACATGGGTAATGACCAGGGTCCTTTCTGGGCTTCATGCTTTCTGGTTCCAATACAAAAATTTTACCAGTTAAAAAGAATGAGCTGCTATGGAATTGGAATTTCAGTGTAAATCTGACGTGTGCCTTTTCTGGTGATGCCACTGCACTGTGGTTCACGGTTACCAAGACCCAGCAAGGCTTCAAGCTTCCACAAGAATCTGCAATCAGAAGACCCAGGTTCAAAACCCAGTTTAGGCACTTAATGGCTGTGCAACCTTCAGCGAATTGTTCTTGTTTAGTCACTAAGTTGCGTCTGACTCTTTGCGACACCATGGACGGCAGCACCCCAGGCTTCCCCATCCTTCATGGTCTCCCAGAGTTTGCTCAAACTCATCCATTAGCTAATCTCTTTCTGTTTCACTTGCTACACTTTAAAATAGCCTTAAAGAAACCATAAACAAAATGAAACAACAACCCACTGAATGGGATAAAATATTTGCAAACAAATTGACCAAAAAGGAATTAATCTCCAAAATAAACAAACAGCTCATGCGACCCAATATCAAAAAACCAAACAACCCAATAGAAAAATTGACGTAAGATCTAAATAGACATCTCTCCAAAAAAGACACAGATGGCCAGTGCTTTACTTGAAAAGATGCTCAACATCACTAACTATTAAAGAAATGCAAATTAAAACAACAATGAGGTATCACCATGTTGGTCAGAATGGCTATCATCAAAAAAATCTACAAATACATGCTGGAGAAGGTGTGGAGAAAAGGGAACCCTTCTAGACTGTTGGTGGGAATGTAAATTGGTACAACCATCATGGAGAACAGTATGGAGGTTCCTTACTGTTTAAAGACACCTCATATAATATATACAGTTGATTCATTAACATCGAGCACATGGCCAAGAGCACTGCAATTCATTCTTGAACAATCTTGACCTAGCACATGTATGCACATGTTACAGCCTTCACGTAACATGTTACCCTTAGGAATCCTGATAGCACTTCAGCACTATGCTTGATGGCCATTTTAAATACATTTTAAATGGGGAAAACATGGCACAAAACAGACTGGGAAGAGGACGTTTGTTTGTAATATAGGATATCCTTGACCTCAGCTTAGGACACATGTGTACGGTGCTTCAAGTTTTTTTGCTGTTCTGTACATGTCCATGGGTTTTCCTGGTGGCTCAGATGGTAAAGAATCTGCCTGCAATGCAGAAGACTTGGGTTTGATCCTTGGATTGGAAAGATCCCCTGGAGAAGGTAATAACTACCCACTCCAATATTCTTGCCTGGAAATTCCCATGGACAGAGAAGCCTGTTTACAGTCCATGGGGTCACAAAGAGTTGGACACGACTGAGTGACTAACACTTTCACTTTCGTGCATGCCCACTAATGATTGCAAAAATGCTGCATGGATTTTGGGGTTACAAATACATTTTAGTGATGAGGCCAACTGGCAAATATGGGATCAATGATTAATTAAGATCAACAGTACTTTGATACATATCTTATCTCTCCGATAATTACATTAAATACTTTTAATCTCTGATTCACTGGTTTTAAAGTACAACAGAGAATAGTGAATAGGTCACATAGTCTTAAAACAGGGGCTAGAATGTAGTAGACCTCATTTATTAATGGGAAGATGGCTCTGAGAAGCTGGGAGATATGAGCCAGGCTGAACAAGCTGAACAGTTATCTACTGGAGCCTGTAGATACCATCAAGATCTTCATCCTTTCCCATCACTTGATCGCCACCCACTACTTTGTAGTAAAAGATCTGTCTGGCTACCTACGTGCTGTGATTTGTGCTTTATGTCTGTTTCCCAGAGAGTGAATTTTTCATTTACCAATTCACCTCTGTCTGGGCTCTGGCTAACACTTGCAGAGAAAAAAATCCTAAATTCACTATCCAACTTCCAATCAGTGGCTTCTAAACCTGGGTCACCTGCTTTATCTTAATAGTGTGATAGCAACTGGCAGGGGCAATAACATGAAGATAAGGCTGGACTCATATCTCTCCCTGTCTACAGGCCTGGTACCCTGTTCATTTTTATTCTTGAATAAGTGACTCAATCAATTCTCCCTTGCTGACTTCCTTGTGGCAGCCTCTGTGAAGTTGTGGGTAACGTTAATCACTCACTATCAGTTCTGGAGACAGTGGGATTTTATAACTTTTGTTTCCTGTTGTTTAAATAGAGCAATTTGCCATAAGATAAATCTGCCTTTAAAATCAGAAAAGCAGCTTCTGGGGAGATGGCCTTATTGAAGCTGCCGCTGAGGGATAGACATGTTTCACATTGGCTTCATCAATGGGTCCTGTGTCCCAGGAAGGGGAAATAGCTTATTTGGAGGAAAATGGTGTTTGTGTGTGTAGGGGGGTCATTCTATAGCAGAGTAGGAATGCTAACAGACATCTGTTTGTCTGTTGTCTGGTCGTTCAGTTGTGTCCAACTCTTTGTGACCCCATGGACTATAGACCACCAGGCTCCTCTGTCCATGGGATTTCTCAGGCAAGAATACTGAAGTGGGTTGCCATTTCCTTCTCCAGGGTATCTTCTGGACTCAGGGATCAAATCTGAGCCTCAGGCATCACAGGCAGATTCTTTACCATTCAGCTACCTCAAAAGCCCAATAGACATCTAACTGGTACTAAATCCAAAAGTATAATAAGAATTGTCAAAATTACCAGAAGAAAGGAGACATCTGGTCAACCTAATCACCCTAGCAATCAGTGAATTCAGATCCTCAAATCCAAATTACTCCAGAAACACAAGTTCAGTCTCCTTTCTACAAACATTACTCTGGGTTACAGCCCATGCTCATGAATTCTATATTAGTTGGGGAGAGGGCCAAAGCATTTGTTTATCCCCTCATTCTGTCTTAACCACTATTACACATTTGCTGGTGCAAATAATGGCATTTAAAAATTATGCACATTGAGTGTCATAAAAAGAAAATCCAGCCCTTGTTTCCAAAAGAGCTGATCACCTTATAGGAAGGAGCAATAAATCTAAGGGACAACGGCAAGATGAATAATTATTTTGGGCAGGTTATAGTACTGCAAAGCATCATTTCTATCTTGCACTGTGATTATCTCACCATAATCATACCCTTGTGTTACATTATTGCCCATAATAAAAGTCCACATATTGGAGAGGAAATGGTTTTTTTTTTTAAAAAGCATTTTCAAGGAGAATTAGAAATTATATAAAATCTGAGCAACAGCAAACCTAACAGGAGACCAACCTACATACCACATCCAACAGTTTGAAAGCAAGCTAATAGTAATTAAGGGGAAAAAGTCAGGAATCTGCTACATTCTGCCATCTCTATAATTAAACAATAAAACTATATCATTTGACACAGACATTGTAAATACTAAATTAAGAAGCTCCGATGAAATGTCAGAAGCATTTTCTTATGAGTTTATATCAGCCATGTGATTATCATATTGATTCTGCACGCCAAAGAGATAGCATTCCACTCTGTTTATTTTTCCCCCAATTGCCTTCCAGAAAGTAATAAAATTAAATCCAATATGATATTAAATGTAAATATGCATGGATATTATGTGTAAATACCCATTTTAAACTCTCTGCTTTTTGATATTTTCTGAGCATAATATTGTCAAGGAACAGTAATATTCCTCAGCCCCATGCGGCCCACCCTCACTACTAGTACTGGGAGAGGGAACACCTTTTGTAATTTCACTTGACATTTGTTTCATGATTTGTGGAAGAGGAAATACTGTGCCCCCCTCCCCTCAAAAAATCTGCTTTTAAAAAGTTACTGAGCTAAGAGTTTAACAGCTAAGAAAGTTGATTTATCAAACTGATGCCTTGAATGGGTATCTGCCATAGGTTTCATTACACTGCTTTATTTCTCCTTGTGTTAATTTTTTTTTCCTCTAAATGTGTCACATCATGCTAATTGGATAATTAAAACAGCTGCATTCATCTGACTGTTGATTGAAATGTCCGGCTCAGACTTTGTCCTTACAACTCAGACAACAACAAGACCTTTCTCTTTGCAGAAAACAAAGCTTTTCATTAGGATGAAGAGATTGGTCGCCTCTGCTAAGTCAAGAGGACCCACTACAAGAATCTGACTCTGAAAGTACATGGGAACTGGCTAGATATGGTGGCTCCAGATGAGAGCAACTAGTGTATCACAGGGTTCATGGAAGAAGGGCATCCAATACAAATCAATTACTCTTTTTTTTTTTTTTTAAGAAATTACTTATTTATTAGACTGCTTCAAGTCTTAGTTGTGGCTTGTAGGATCTAGTTCCTTGACCAGGGACCAAACCCTTGCATTGGGAGCATGGAGTCTTAGCCACTGGACCACCAGGGAAGCCCCACAAATCAATTACTTTAAAGATGCTTACTTGAGGTCTGAGGATTTAACAAGTTTGCTCATCATAATTCAACCTCCTTCTATCACCCTGCTATATAGTATCTTCTGTTGCAGAACTTCGATATCTTTCCATGAGTTGTCCCTTCATCCAGAAGAATAAGTCACTTGCTTCTATCAGAGATTTGTCTCGGTTAACCAGAATTATTTACTGCCCCTTTCTCTCTCTGGCTTGTAGGCTTGTATGTTCTTGTATCTAGCAGAGTTCTTGGTACATAAAATTCTTAATAATTGTTTGGAGATAGGATGCTTATGGTCATACAGCTAATTAGTGACAGATCTGAAATTAGAACTCATATTAATTTATATGTCTGTGTTTTTCCTTATTACTTATGCTTTCTTCTCTGCACACCATCTATAGAAAAGCTTACCATTTCATCATTTTCTGCAGAATGTACAAGAAGTGGAAGATGACATGTAGAAGTGGATTTAGGATTTACTCATAATGCAAAGTGGCATTTTTTTTTATTTTGCCAATGGGGCCTTAAAAAAAAAGACTGTATTTTTAGAGCAGTTTTAGGTTTACAGCAAAATTAGGCAGAAGGACTGGAGGTTTCCCATTTACCCTGTTTCCCCCACCATCCTAGACAGCCTCTCCGATTAAAGTGGTACATTTGTTATAATGAATGAACCTATGTTGACCTATTATAATCATCCAGAGCCCATAATGTATATCAGAGTTCATTCTTGGTGTTTGTATGGGCTTGGACAAATGTATGATGCCATGTGTTCATCATTAAGTATCAGACAGAGTAGCTTCACTGACCTAAAAATCCTCTGTGCTCCACCTATTCATTGCTCTCTCCTCCTGGCAATCACTGACTTTTCTTTTCACTTTCGCCATAATTTTGCCTTTTCTAGAATATCATATCGTTGGAATAATATGGTATGTATAATGGGTCCTTTTTGCAGTTATTTCTTTTGTGAAAACACCACTGCCACATTTTTATGGGTGGGTCTACCTAATATGGTGATAACTAGGCTTGAGATGAAAGTCTCATTTTTCTAACAGATTGTTTCTGTATGCAATGCTGTAATGGATAGATGGTGGCTCTTTTTCTCTTTTTCCTCAAAGTAACTATTAGACTGATGTAATAGATCTCCTTGGAGTCATGCTTTCGTGATGCTACATGTGAATACAGAACAACTACTTCCTCCTCTCTCCAGTCATGATGGGCTGCAGTAAATTTGTGCCTGGTTTGCCTTCAGATAAATAGCCTGCCATTACAAGATAGCTGGCTGATCATAAAAGAGAAATATAAAGAGATTATATTTATATGATACATCTATGATATAGAAATATGTGCATTAATATACTATATACATATACTGTATGTATACACACGTGTGTGCATCCTCACTTGGCTGTGTCTGACTCTGCAACCCCATGGACTGTAGCCCACCAGGCTCCTCTGTCCATGGGATTTCCCAGGCAAGATTACTGGAGTGGGGTGCCATTTCCTTTTCCAGGCGATCGTCCCGAACCAGGGATGGAACCCACGTCTCCTGCATTGGCAGGCAGATTCTTTACCACTGAACCACCTGGGAAGCCCCATACTGTACGTACCTATGTATAAAATATATAATTATAACATGTGTGCATCCAATAACACACATATGTCTATAGAGAGGTGTCTGTGTGTGTACTTGAGTATTTGTATATAATTTAAGGGTCTCATGTGTCTCTGGCCCATTTGCCATTAATCTCTAAGCAAGCCAGGAAATCAAATTAGATGTTGACAGAGATGATGTTGACTTTCAATATCCTTCTTTCAGAGAAAGGGCTTAACAATCCTGTGGAATTTTTAGGGACAGCCATTTGAAGTGATGTCAGTTACGTTTTGGAACAAATATGGCTTATAACATCTGTGTCTTCATTTCAGATGTTTGTGAATTATGGGTTCTAGAAGGCATTACTAATGCAATAAAGGTACATGGTTTTGAAGCATTTTGCTAAGGTATATTTATTGGTCATATAGCTAATTAGTGACAGATCTGAAATTAGAACTCATATTAATTTATATGTCTGTGTTTTTCCCTATTACTTATGCTTTCTTCTCTGCACACCATCTATAGAAAAGCTTACCATTTCATCATTTTCTGCAGAATGTACAAGAAGTGGAAGATGACATGTAGAAGTGGATTTAGCAGCTCAAAGAAGAAATGTCAAATGAGATGACACAGCATTCCCTTAGAGTCCCTCAGTGCAGGAAGCTGGGGTGAGTTAATGTGCCTGGGACTCTCTAAGGTCCTGGTGTCCAGCTATAGGGCCAGCCTCCTAGAAGGACCCTGTTGCATTGGAATTCTGCACAGGAGAGTGACAGGCACTTCTTGGCTCTGGTCATGTCTACATGAGACCAGCACAATGCCTTCCTGCCCAACACCATAACTCAGGGGGGAAAAATTGATGCAGTCCTAAAGTATTGGGTGGTCATTTTGCTTCTAGCTTCCCTTATTTGAACCAAGACTCACTTGCAAAAATGTCTATGTTGACTTTGTTGTAAATTTCATTTCTCCTTCTTTTCTAAACCCATAATTCTACAATTTGCTCCTTTCAAGCAGTTAACTGCTCTAAAAGTGAGACACTTAACTTGTTCTCTTTGTACCTATCAAATTATGACTTTGACTATTTTTTATTGACCTTTCCAAATCCATTGTTGGCTCTTTTGGCATCATATAGACAAAAGTCTTTATTGTCAGGAAAGAACAGTTTCCTATAAGTTAAGTGGACCTGAATCAAAGAAAAATTCCTTTCTTCAAACTTTTCACTTTCATCTCAAATAATGTGAAAGTCTGTCCAAAGATAAATTTAAGATTTTAAAGTTATTTCACATTAGTGAAAACAACTTGGAGCAATAATCATTTGAAATGAACTGTCAAAAAATGTCAACTCTGAAAAAAAAATTACCAGCCACTCACAGAATAAAATCATATTCACACATGTTCTGAAGCTTAGAATGAAAAATTTTGTTTGGCACCATTTTAAAGAAGCATTGAGGGAGAAGAAATGTGAAGATGTATCTTTGCTTGTTTGGGAAGAAGATTTTCATTTTTCAGACCATGAATATCTTAAAGATACAGCTCTGATTAGTAATGCTGGGTGTTGTGGCATATTCAGTCAAGCACGTAGCATATTCATTTTGATAGATCTTATCTAACTGCCTGAAGAAAACCAAGGCTCATATTGTTGTTGCCTTTTAGTTTTAATCAAAATATCAAAGGGTATTTCAGCCTGAACTAGTTATCTTAATTGATACGATACACAGAAAAATGTATTGATCCACAGGAATCAGTCCCAGATCAATTGTCCTTTTGAAAACAGTATTTACATTTAGAAAGGGCCTCAAATGCTCAATGAATGCAAAGGTTAATATAAATTTCCCCTTAACAATAGTGATTAGTTGGTTTCTCTGTACCTTGCAACATTTTGAATTAATCTGGAATCTCTGAGAGACTCTGTAATGTTCCCTCAAATCATATCTGTGAGGCAAGTAGGTGCAGAAGATGGTGTGGCCCATTATTTTAGCACATTAGCAGATGGAGAGAACTGAGTCACAAGCCAGTTGGGTGATTTGGCTAAGACCACGGCATCTGCAGTTATTATTGCCATCCTAGAATAGAGTTCTCAACTCCCACTTTCCATCTGCTCTTTAAAGAGACTTTGGGAGCCAACTATCTGTCCTCTTGTAAGAAGAATCCATTGATGCTATTCGTAGAGACAGGGCTGGCATCAGCAGACTTGGCCTAGACTTCCCCACTCCTGCACATCTTCCTGTTCTGGGTCCCTACCCATTTTGCCTGCCCTCTTGGTTTCCAACCACAGCTCTTCAGAGCCTTCTGCTGTGATGTTCCCAGAGAGGGCATGTATACATAGGTGGCAAAAGGGGAGCTTTTACTCATTAATTAAAAAAAATAATTTTATTTATTTAGGCTGTTCTGGGTGTTCAATGTTTCGGGAAAGGGGAACTACTCTCTAGTTGTGGGATTAGTTTTAGGTATGTGGGATTCTCATTGCTGTGACTTCTCTTGTGGAGCATGCGCTTGGGCATGCAAGCTTCAGTAGTTGTGGCCTGGGGGCTCAGTAGTTGCAATTCTAGGGCTCTAGAGCACAGGCTCATAGCTGTGGTACAGGGGCTTAGCTGCCCCAGTGCACGTGGGATCATCCCATACCAGGGATCGAACCCATGTCTGCTGCATTGGTAGGCAGATTCTTTATCACTGAGCCACCAGGGAAGTCCCAAAAGGGGATCTTTGAGAAAGGAAATATTTATGAGCCATTTTTCTATGTCCCAAACACAGCCATGGGACATGGCACCATTTTCTCATTCCAGTCTCACCAGAACTTATTGGAGAGGGAGCATATTGCTCAATGCACATGATGGATGCTACAGAGACACATTGATGATGACAGGGTGCATGGTGGCAGAGCAGAATGTTTATTGAATCAGAACTAAAATAACTGGGTTCTGACTTTGGTTGTTGCTGTAAAACTCATGTGACCTTGTTTAATACACTTTTCCATCTCCAGACTTAATTCTTTCACTGGGAATATTGGCAGGGCACAGTGGGCTACATGAATGCTCAGACTGTGCCAATTCTAAAATGATGCGAGAATGTGATTGAAATGGTTCAATTAAGGTAGGAAAGATCAATGGTTCTCTCAGGAGAGATCACATTTACAAGAAGGATGCCTTTTGGTCCTGGTTCATTTCAGAGTGTTCTCAACACAGGCCATAAATCATAGACATCCGTCATCCTCAGGGCATTTGAAATTTCTAATACTGAGGTTGCTGATTCTGGGAGTTTCGCAGGTTTTCTACCTATGTTTTTAAAAAGACTCTGAGGTGTTTCTAATAGGCACTTATACATACATAGTTCTAGTTAGGAATCACTGCTGGATTCCATGGAATTCCAGAAAATAGGGGAAGACATTTGCCAGAGAGTTAAGGATTTCTTAAGACTCCTTACCTCACACCATCTCTGTGGTTTCAGTGAGTCTCTGGGGAGAGGTGGAAGAGCTGGGAAAGCACTGACGGTGAGACACAAGCTAGTTTTGTCTGTGAGGCCAGGCCTCACTTGCTTTCCTTTCATCCAGATCTTTCCCCCTTGCCTCCAATTCAACCTGGATGGAGTTTTAAGTCTTTCTTTAAAGAACATCCATTAAAGATGATGAAGTAGTCTGGCTTCAAGATCCATTCAACCCCTCCAGCTCAAAGATAAAATAACTGAGGCATCCACAGTGTCTAATTCTGTCTTTGGAGCTAATGAAACATCCTGTGGGAGACACTGAGTGCAGGATGTTGTTTTGCCGAAAGTAATGGACAGTCACTAAGGATGAATGATTTTAGGTCCCCAGGCCAGCGTTAATCTGCTTGTCTTAAGGTAAACACATCTGGTATTCAAAAATGCTCTCTCTCATCTAAATCAAACAGCTACTTTAACTTGGAAATCCTCCAACCAAATGTCTTTTTGTGTAATTCCACAGATCTCCAGGATGTAACCAGAGATATGAGAAATCCTTTTCCTTCTTCAACTTATGTTTAGAACTTCCCCTCGTTGGTATCCAAGAAAACAGACACTGCGCCACTTTAAAATGCCTGCTCTCTCATTTTCAATGATCGTGGGCAAATAGTTGAGCCTGATTGAAAATGAGTCACTAAGTTTAAAACATCCTAACTTTTATACTTCTATCCCAATGTTGGAAGAAAATTTACCTAATAGTCTTGTTCTAAAACTAGCAGAGAAACAGTCACTGAGGCATCCCCCTGTCTTTCTCTAGGATGGTTTTCCTTCCATACCTTTGTGTTTTGGGGGGCTCCAAATCTGGACGAATGGAAACTACCTGCCACCTTTCAGCACAGACTTCTACCCATGCTTGGCTTTGGGATCTATCAAAGAATAAACCTGTAATTTCAATGCTTGTAGATAGAGCCTACAAGTTACAAACGGAAGTCACAATTCCTGTGGCAGGCATTTTGTTAGCTGTTAGATAGCCTATTTCACTGCTGTTTCCTATTTTTAACATTCTCTTTACATAAATAAAATGTAACACTGTGAAAAATGACACACCTGAACCAAAACACATGAGGAGGTGCACCTGAGAGTGTGTACGTCACTCATCTCCAGTGGTGGGCTGACACGTGATCTTTGCTGGATGTTTCAGGGTTAACAGTATTACTAAGGTTATAAATTGAGTAAGGAAATAAAATTGTTCTTGGTCAAGGATCATCTTCCGCATTAAACAGCTTCTGAATATTCGTAGGGAGCATAAATACCCTAGTGCTCTTTAAAGACCACCTCAGTAATATTTTTCCTTGGTTTCTCTTTTGATGAAAATCATGTAATTTCAGGTCTAGAAAGAACTTCAGAATAAGGTGGGCATAACTCTTTCCTTTGTTTACACAGTTGATTCTTAGCAGACCTAGTCTAAACCCCTCATCTGCCACCTTCCAGTCTGAACATCCTTCCACAAAGACATGCATTTGTAGGTAACTGAAAAACCAGACTTTTTCAATCTTTGTCACCATTAGCTCAACTCCACTTTATCAAATAAATTATTAGCTCAGTATTCTAGTTTTACTTTAGTGACCCCTGAGAGCTGTAAGGGACAGCTCAAAAAGGGATCCATAGAATTTTATGAGATTCGCAAGAATTTATTTCACAAGCTCATTAGAACCTGTTACAAGGAACCCAGTTTACTGATTGGAGCCCCATACAACGCACCCCTAGTTGCTGGTTCATGGCCATACAGATACCTCACTTTGTGAGAATACATGCCAGTGGCTGAGGAGTGGCCACGGTGTCTTCTACTCAATTGATCATTAGTAAATCAGCTCAATTCAAAGCTCATTCTCGACTAATCATGGGTGAGTACCACTGTGCTGATTTCCACAAGGCATTCACGCCCCAAAACTTAAGCAATTGCCTTTAGTTTCTGGACTGGGACTAAAACTCAGGCCTTTTATTTTCTGCCCAGCAGATTTTCCACCACAGTCTGAAGCCTCCCAAGTTCTCCCAGAGGAGTGAAACTAGCCAAGTCTCCCCAGTCATATTTTTCTGACTAAAACACAGATATCTCAGCAGAGAGTCCATTTAATGTGTCTTAACTTGCAGGACCAAATGCAGGCAGTGAATCCTAGTAGCCCCTTTGTTAACCTCTGAAAACGAGGGCCATGTCTACTTCCTTTAAAGGAAAGAGAAGGGTTGGGGCAGAAAGAGATGGGCAGGGTAAAAGGAAGGAGCCATGAGCACAACAAAACACCCGCGCTTTCCAACTCTGAGTCACATGCAGGGTTGTAAAATGACTTATAGCCCTGAAGATGTTGGCAGAACACTCAGCATAGATCATGCATTTCAAGTATATGATGTAAATGCCTCTTGGCTTTTGATTACAGGCAATTCCTGAGGCTCTAGTACACTTCCAAACACTTCATTATATTTGCTTTCTGCACTAGAGCCCCTTGGACTGATTAAAGAAAACCTTCCCAAAGCCTAGCTTCCACTCTCAGCATAACTTTGCTGTTTTGTCCATGACTGATGTGACCCTATGTTCTCGCACAGAGTTTTACCGAACATTTGTGCAAACACATGTGACCTCCATTTCCTGGATGCTTCTCAGAGTAAACATGCTTGTACAATGTGCTCAAATCGGTCAGGGTGTGGTCCAGTCACTGCTTTAAGCAGGTTTCATGTTTGATGATGTGGTAAACCACGGGGTCAACCACACACTCTGATTTGACCAATAAACCAGCCAAAAGAGTAATCATATCAGCGCTGCTGCTGCTGCTGCTAAGTCGCTTCAGTCGTGTCCGACTCTGTGCGACCCCATAGATGGCAGACCACCAGGCTCCCCCGTCCCTGGGATTCTCCAGGCAAGAACACTGGAGTGGGTTGCCATTTCCTTCTCCAATGCATGCATGCATGCTAAATAGCTTCAGTCGTTCTGACTCTGTGTGACCCCATAGACAGCAGCCCACCAGGCTCCTCTGTCCACGGAATTCTTTAGGCAAGAGTACTGGAGTGGGTTGCCGTTATTAGGGGTGATTCAGCGGTAAAACAGAGGTTTCCTTGATCACATGGAAAATCGAAAGCTTCATTCTATAGTTGAAATTATGTGCTTTATTTGTAACAATATTTTTAGGAAGATAGTCATGAAATGATGATATAAAAAATATGTATTCAAAGGAGAGACACCAAGGGTATTTTCATTTTTTTAATGCAAGGGTAAGGGTATTCTCTTCAGTAGTTATTAATTTGAATAAAACATTTGTATTAATAATGAAGAAGTTAGACGTGCTTAATTGACTACTTTTTTTCTATTATCTGATCAAGATTTCTGTGCTGCTGATTGGAACAGGTAAGTAATTCTAGCCAAATTTATTAGTAACTCTTTGTAGAAAGAACAGCTAAATAAATTCAATAAATCTTATGTTTGCTTCCAGCTTACTTATCATAGCTTATATAATGGTTCAGTGAATTATTAATATTATTACTACTATGAAGAATCTTAAAGATCATTTTACTCTGTCTATAGGATGTAAATTCACTGAATCTTGTAATTTAATATTTTTATCCTTTTGGTCAAGGCTTCATAACCTTCAAATTTCTTTTTGACCAGAACATTTGATTCATTATTTCCTAGCAAAATTAGTGAATCTTAAGCTCATATGTTTTACTTTATGAGAATTAGTATTTGTGAATCTTTTAAGCAGCGTTTTAATTTTATACCTCTCTGAAGCATTCTAACCTGTATCATTTATATTGTGAAGAAATTAATTTTATAAGTTAAAATTTTTTGATATGATTTTTTGGGGGAGAAGGGTGGAAATACTCCAGACATGGCTTCCTTACTTTGTGTATCTTTAGGCAATAAGAGATCTGACTGCCTTCTGTAGGAACACTAAAGACTTAGAGGTTTATTAGCAGACTATTAGAAAAAAGCCATTTATATTTATTTTATCCAGAGAATGGATTCTTTTTTACAGTAACATATTTCATATTTCTGTTGAAGTTGTTGGTTCAGTTTTGGCAATAAGATCAGTGATGAAGTCTGCTCTTGAGATAATTAGTCCCCTTTTCTCTCCATTCTCCCCAAATACAAAGAGTTTAGATCGAAATGTATCCCAAGAGACAGAAGACAGTGGCCCCAAGGTAAAAGCAATTTGAGTCTTCATCTGAATCTTACTCTCTGAGCTGTTCATTCATTTTGTGGCTTGAATGAAGAATGCATTGCCTAGATTTGCAAAACATATGAAAAACAATTCTACCTCCAGTTCACTGTCCTCTTAGCTATTTTTCTCATTTTGAAGCTGCATGGAACTATTTTGGGCTTTCACAGCACACTTAACATTACTTTAAAGGAGCTTTAAGTCTCCTTACAGGACTGAGTCTCCAACTCTTCATCCAACAGAGGAGGGGACAGGGGTTTTAGTACACACACATTTATCTCATGTCCTCTTAGTTAGAAATCATAGAAGATAAAATCGAAGACTTATGGCCACAGTGTGGTTCAATAGAAAACAATGGTCTAAGAGCAGCTTGATGACAGCTTGGCAAAGATACAAATTAGATACAGAATATTTTCAAAGATAAATGTACATTCCTTGTTGGGAATCTCTTTGATAGGCACAGGCAGGTGTTTTAGAGACAACTCCAACTCCATGAAAAGACAGGAAAATTTATCTGTGAATTATCTGTCTATGTGTGCTTGTGTGCTAAGTTGCTTTAGTTGTGTCTGACTCTGCGATCTCATGGACTGCAGCTTGCCAGGCACCCCATCCTTCACTATGTCCTGGAGTTTGCTCAGATTCATGTCTATTAGTCAGTGGTGCTCTCTAAACAGCTCATCCTCTGTCACCCCCTTCTCCTGTTACCTTCAACCTTTCCCAGCATCAGGGTCTTTTCCAGTAAGTCAGCTCTTCACATCAGGTGGCCAAAGTTTTGCAGCTTCAGCAACAGTCCTTTCTTCAGAGTCAGTCCTTCCAATGAATATTCATGGCATCTTCCCAACCCAGGGATTGGACCTGGGTCTTCTGATTTGAAGATGAATTCTTTACCGTCTGAGACATCAGGGAAGCCCTATTATTTGTCTATGGGCTATTTTGTGGTTCCTTTGTGACAAGTTGTTGAAAACAGAAGACCAGTTCCTTGTTGCCATCATGGGTACTTTGTGATGCCTGTCTATTTTTTTCTTAAATGTATGTGTGCTTACCAAGTGTCAATCAATCAAAAAACAGCTGAAAATCAGGTTAGGAAATAAAGTTCTCATCTCTGTCCAACTTTGGTAGGGGACTCATTGTCCAAATTGCAATATTTATATTAATTTTTGAAAGCTCATCACCAAATCTAAAATTTGGTACACAGCCACTATGGAAAACAGTATGGAGATTCCTTAAAACTGGAAACAGAACTGCCATATGACCCAGCAATCTCACTGGTGGGCATACACACTGAAGAAACCAGAATTGAAGGAGATACATGTACCCCAATATTCATTGCAGCACTGTTTATAATAGCCAGGACATGGAAGCAACCTAGATGTCCATCAGCAGATGAATGGATAAGAAAGCTGTAGTACATATACACAATGGAAAATTACTCAGCCATTAAAAATACATTTGAATCAGTTCTAATGAGATGGATGACACTGGAGCCTATTATACAGAGTAAAGTAAGCTAGAAAGAAAAACACCAATACAGTATACTAATGCATATATATGGAATTTAGAAAGATGGTAACGATAATCCTGTATGCAAGATAGCAAAAAAGACACAGATGTATAAAACAGTCCTTTGGACTCTATGGGAGAGGGCGAAGGTGGGATGATATGGGAGAATGGCACTGAATTATGTAAATTATCATATGTGAAACGAATCGCCAGTCCAGGTTCGATGCATGATACAGGGTGCTCGGGGCTGGTGCACTGGAATGACTCAGAGGGATGGGATGGGGAGGGAGGTGGGAGAGGGGTTCAGGATGGGGGACACATGTATACCCATGGCAGATTCATGTTAATGTATGGCAAAACCAATACAATATTGTAAAGTAAAAAAATAAAGAAAAAAATTTAGTACACAGTAGACACTCAATAAACATTTGTGAAATGGAAATAAATTGACCTAAATAAAAAGGATTTTTAAATCATAGTTCCTGATGCTTTTGGTTAATCGAGGTCATAATACTCCTGCAAGCACTTCAGTTCTATTCTATTTTAAAAAGATTGAACACCAAATGGGTGCATAAATGTGCTATTCTTTTTGGAGGGATTTGGGGGTGAACAGACCTGAGTAGGAGTGAATACCTATATTTAAGGAGCTCAGACTTGAAGCCAGAGGCCAGGACCTTCGTGAA
Organism: Antilocapra americana; assembly: GCA_007570785.1. Lineage (NCBI taxonomy): Eukaryota > Metazoa > Chordata > Mammalia > Artiodactyla > Antilocapridae > Antilocapra > Antilocapra americana. Next base: position 3,784,476 of record ML661250.1, on the reverse strand, counting down.
ACCGTACAAGGTCAGCAATACCTTTGGAAGTTCAGAGAAAACCCAGGTCTGCAGCCTCTCACCATGGGTGGAGCTACCCCTCGCAAGTATCAAGAAAACCAAGGCTTAGGCCAAATTGCTATTAAGAGAAAGCAAATATAGGAGCTCAGTTTGTTTTTGGTTTCTAAGAGGGAACTGAGCACAGATGGGCCATTCCTTGGATTTACAATGCAGTAAATTAGACAGTTAAAAGGTTACAGACAGAATGGTTTGAAGAGGAATCAACTGCAATTTAAATGTGCCTCATTTCAGTACAGGCTTTCCTGGCCCAAAGTTTAAGCAGTAGTGTCTGTTTTCCACTTAAATAGATGTATTTTGTGCAATGGAAGCTTGGGCTATCAAAAGTTCATTATGTTTTCTGATTAAATCCCATCACCCTGACTGGAGATGCACTACAATTTTTACAGCATCATTAAAATCTTCCTCTCATCTCCTTTGCTGTCACTCCCCATCCTGACACTCTCTGCCAAAGCAGCAGTAACATGAAGTGGTTTCCTCTTCATTTCCTTCTGTTCTCCCTTGAAACTGTGTGTGTGTGTGTGTGTGTGTGTGTGTGTGTGTGTGTGTGCGCGTGTGCGGAGAAAGAGAGATTGGAGTTGAGGCACTATGCCAAGTGTGGGACTACTTTTCACAAGATATCAACTGGGATAGTAAAACCCCATTTGGTTGTGAAAAATGAAGAGGAAAGTGTGTTCTAAAAGCTAGGGTGTTGGCTGAACATTTTGGAGCCGGAAGATCACTGCTCTGTACTGTTCTTTCCTCATTTCTCTTAGTCTGGCTGCTGCTCTGGCCCCTTCAAGGCCCCTTCCTCCACCTTCATTGTGTCTTCCCAGACCTTTCAGACCCTGAGTCATTCTTTCTGGATCTCCCCAGTACTGACTCTGTGACCTTGAGCAGGTTGCTTCACCTCTCTACGTTTCAGTTTGCTTATCTGTAAATAAGAAAATATAAGGGAGTAATCAAAGTACCTATTTTTCAGACTTGCATAAGATTTAAATGAGTGGCTTTATACAGTGTGCTTCGAGATGTCACCTAATGGGACTTCCCAGGTGGTCTAGAGGCTAAGATTCAAAACTTCCCATGCAGGGGACCCAGGTTTGATCCCTTGTCAGGGAACTAGATCCCACGTGCCTCAACTAAGAATTCTTATGCCACAAGTAAAGATCATACATGCTGCAACAAAGACTGAAGATCCCATGTGCCACAACTAAGACCCAATGTAGCCAAATAAATGCATAAATAGTTTTTAAATGCCGTATTAGTAAGTCCTACCAATTTACTCTTGTTACTATATTTATTGAAAGTGAAGTAAAATCCTTTGAGAATAAGGATCTGTGTCTTAAAAAAGTGTGAAAATTCCTGCTAAAGTTTTGTCCCCCTTGCATTATGTGTTAAATGAATATATTGGTTCTTCTCCCTCTCAAACTATTCGATTTGTCTCATCTTCCTCTATCCATCATCTGAATGAAGGCTTTTCCCAAAGGTCTGCACCAAGATCTCATACTTCCTCTTCCACTTTGGGATTTTATTTGTTTCCATGGCTACAAATATTGTCACCAGTCAGGCAACTTCCACATTTCTGTTTTTATCCAAATAAATCTTTTAAGAATATTATAAGCAAAAATGCTTATAATCCTTTCAATTAAGAGACTGCAAAGCAGAATGACAACTGTATACATTATGAATAGCACTGTGGTTTTCGATATGAATTCGGAGATAGACCAGGCTCCTATGAAGTTCTAAAACTAGAATTTTGGAAATTGACTCTTTGTGAATGCCAATTAAGAAAATAACTTTTAAATGAATGCTTACTATGCAAAATCTGTATCTTCAAATCATGAACAAGCTTCCTCTTTTCTCACATCTCCATCCCAGGGGGCATGAATTACTCTTTATTTTCCTGATGAGAAACGACAGTGTCCACCTGCCCCCAGTACATTTTTGTTGTTGTTGTTCAGTTGCCCTTAGCTGGTCATAATTGTTAAGGACTGAATAGTACATTTATGCAGGCGGTCAGCAGTAAGGCTTGTAAAGAAAAGGGGCAGAAACTAGACAGTAAAGACAACAGAAATAAACAATAAAACACGTTACAGATGGCTTGGCAGCCAAGAGGATAGTGAGAATCTTTTCATCCTTTTAAAGCATGGCTTTCATTTCCTCTTTTGCACGCCAACCAGCTTCAAAGCTCATGCTTCTCATAATGTCTACTTGCCATTGTTTTCCATTCTTGATGGGCACACTTAAAGATGTCAACTGGAATTTGGTAACAGAATAAATTCTTTGTAATAAGACTCTGTCTACTGCTAGTAAACATCAAGACTGCTAATATGCGTTGAGTTTATATTCCAAGCTAAGTGCTTTTACTTTATTTCATTTAATCTTCTCAATAACTCTAGAGAGATATTCTACTCTTATCTCCATTTTACAGGTAAGTAACTTGAATCTCAGAGAAGTTAAGAGCCTAAGACAGGCTCTCATTACAGTTAACAAGTAGTGAAGCCAAAATTTCAAATCAAATCTCATCAAAAGCCATTGTTGTTAATGACTTCTCTGTACTGTTGTCTTAGTCCATTGGGGCCACTGTGACGAAACAGCACAGGCCGGGAGTCTTATGAACAGCAGGAATTTACTGCTCACAGTTCAGGAGCCTGGAAGTTAGATTAGGGTGCCAATATGGTTGAACCCTGGTGAGAGCTCTCTTCTAAACTGCAGATTGCCAACTTCTCACCACAACCTCAGATGAGAAAGGCATGAAGGAGCTCTCTGTGGTCTCTTTTATAAGGGCACTAGTCCCATTCACAAAGACCCCGCCTTCATGACCTAATGACCTCTCAGGGTCCCACCTTCAAAAACCAGCACCTTGGTGGTTAGGATTTCAACATATGAATTCTGGGGCAGGGAGGAGGGGGACACATATATTCAGACCACAGTAACTTTTCTTACAATTTATATTAATTAATAATTTTCATCAACAGTGCTTAAAAATCAGTACCAAAACTGGGCACAGGGAAACAAAGTGAAGCAAAATCCTGAATGATACACAATTTAGAAAATCAGTCTTTGATTTTTGAAAGTCATCAAAAACTGACAAAATCCCACGAAATATTCAGCATGCCTGAATAATTTTTTTTTAAACCCTTTTTATTTATTTATTTATTTTTGATTTTTTCCCTTTCTTTTATTTATTTTTTTCTTTACATTATTGTGTTGGTTTTGCCATACATTGCCATGAATCCACCATGGGTATACATGTGTTCCCCTTCCAGAACCCCCCTCCCAGCTCCCTCCCGATTCCATCTCTCTGAGTCATCCTGGTGCAGTTTCAGTTGAGTTTATCTAAATTGTGTGCTCTGAATATCCATAGACATTCAAGATCATTTACACAGATATGGATACTTTCATAACCATATGCATTGTGACTCCATCACTGGAATCATGTGGCCCCTGACCAGTGTACTGTGGGTCAGGGATCTGGGCCTCCCACCAGACCCCAGATGCCTGCAGTGAGGCATTTACTGCAGTGTTGCAGGGTCAGGTTTCAATATTGATTATTACAGTTGTTGAACATGAGTCATGCCATTGTACAGAACCTACTGCCAAGTCCCTAAAGAACTATGGCAAGAATACAAAAATCTCCTCTGAAAGAATGATGACTGACATAAATCGATAATAGACCTTTCCTAAGAAGGAACTGAGACCTCATGTAATAAATACGTTCATATTTTATTCATGTCTATCTGAGGTTCCAGAACACAATCTTCGACTGTATCAATACCTCATACTAAATACAAGATTTGAAGTGAAACACTCTAGAAGAGCTCCATTCATTAGGATCCCTGCTCTCTCGGAAATGAGGTTTCCATCAGCTTAAGAGAAAGTATTTGAAATGCTTTTCCACCCAAGCATAAGGCAGTTCCTTTTTAACCAGAAAGCACTGTATTGATAAATTTATCCACCATGCACAAAAAGGTAGTTCCCTTAGACTAGATTCATTAAAATAAAAAGCTTAACCCTGGGTATTATTGAAAGGGAATATGTAGGCATCATCCTGGACATCATTTTATTTTGAAGGCACTGGGGAATATTTAAGAGAAAATATTTAATTGGGAAAACGTGTCGTTTTATCTACAGTCAAGTGTCAGGGTCACTAGAGCAAGGCTGGAAAACACAAAGCATCACGGCAGAAGAGGCTCAGGGATCAGGGCGCTTGAAACGTGATTCCTGTCAGCGCTGCCGCATTGCACTGTCTCCATTTGTCCAGTCTTACCAATAATCTGGAATCAACTACAAAGATGTTTTAGATGACTGTGTATCACATAGCAGTCCTTTAAAATTAATTATAATTACCATGTAATATCAGAAGGTTATTAAACGAAATGTTCTCTTGGCTATTAGTGTTTTGTCTATGTCACATTTATGCCTGCCCAGAAAGGATTTGGAAGCATATTTTACCATTATTACTTGATAAACTGAAAGATTTGAGTGCACTTTTCATAGTATACTAGGGGCTTCCCTGGTGGCTCAGACAGGGAAGAATTTTCCTGCATTGTGGGACACATGGGTTTGATCCCTGGGTTGGGAAAGTGCCCCGGAGAAGGGAATGGCTACCCACTCCAGTATTCTTGCCTGGAGAATTCCATGGACAGAGGAGCTTGGCAGGCTACAGTCCATGGGATCCCAAAGGGTTGGACACGACTGAGCTACTATCACTTTCTTTCCATCACACTAATGTGTGATGTTTAAGTTTACTTTCTAGGAGCTTTTGATATTTAAGACAAAAGGAAACTATGTTCTCAAAGCTTAGTTAAAATATTCCCATTGTTCAGAGTGGTACTGCCAAATATACCATGATTCCGAGTTCAGTGTGGATGATTACAATTCACTGAATTTCTACATTCTAAGCTGCTGGGCTGGGCCCCTCATTCCCATAGATGAAATCCCTTATCTCTAACATTTAAGATACTGGAAACACATATCTTTCTATCCTTGATTAACACCCTGCAGACACCCAGATATGATTTGAGGGAGATTAAGCTTTATATTCTCCTAATCTGAATAGATGTTCTGGGGTAACCAAACATATGGCTGCTACATGGGAATGCTGAGACACAGCTTTGGTGTTTTGGTAGTGATTGATGTTTAAAAAGAACTGGTCTCTAGCATGAACTTCGAGGAACCACTGTATTTCAGTGGTCTGAGGAGGGAGAAATCCTAGTGAAAGCGATTGGAGAGAAGTTAGGGAGCACAGGAAGAGGAAATCTACACTGAAAAGAGAGGCTGAACGTCTGAGTCCCTTGCCTTGGCCACACTTTTCAGTGCTCTGCTTCAAACAGAAGAGAGGAGAGATGGGAAATGCTCAAGAGGAAGAAGAAAGACAACTGAGACGATGACTTTCATCCCCTCTGAGAAACTGGGTAAATGATAAGCTAACACATGTACATACATGGAGGGGCTGGCCAGCAGCCCATACCAGAGAACTTCAAACTCTTTCAAATAGGAATTGGTGATGTGGCTGGAGAGGACGTAAACTCCATCCTCTCTGCTCCTGTCTGTTTGTAACACAGAACTGTTTGGTATCTTGGGACACCTGCACTTTTTGCACTAGCAACTGGGGCTCCTCCTGCACAGACTGCTACCCACCCACCACAGCAGAGCAGACTCAAGCCCCAGGCATGCAGAGTTCCCTGAAAGGACACCAAGCCATGTGCCCAAATCTGAGACAAAAGGCAGAATGGGTGGACTGTCCTGAAACAATAATCTACCACCACCCCTGCCATTCTCCACCCTCCACCAACCCCCAAAAATGTGAAAATTAAGTTTCTTAAATGCCTCTTTCAAAGCAAACATTATAATGAAGACGTGAATTTGGCATTGATCTTCTTTTCCCTTTATATACAGAAGCTGCAATCCTGTCTCAAATTTCAAAATTCCTTGGTTTCTCACCAAACTCAGCCCTTTGAGCCTCAGCACCCATGACACCGGAATGGAGGAGGAACAAAGGTTTTCATGAACTACTTTCAACATGTTATTATCAAATCTCTCCACCATTCCCGCTAATATCTTGGTGAAACTGTGCATTCCTTACCTGTCCCTGCCCTGACTTGGTTTCTTGTGCTCCCTCCTACCTCACTTCTCTGTCAGGTTGTTAGTTTTGGGTCCTCAGATCTTTGAATTTCCATGGATAACTTGTGAGAGCCTTGAACAAGTCCTCAAATCCTATGAATAACTCTGTGTGGATGTGAATTTTTATGGCAAGATGTCCATGGTTTTCATCAGTTTAAGAGCTAATGACCTAGTAGGTCAATATTTCCAAATCCTTTGTCCTATACTCAAGCATGTTTCGAAGCTGGTTTTTGTCTGTTCTAAGTCCAAAGGAAGAGGCATATGCAGTCTGGGACCAGTCCTCCAGATATCAAAGTAAGACAATCAGCACACCCTCTGAAATCTCTTCCACCTGGAAGACTTTGTACCCTCGTTTAGGAGAAGAGAAGGAGTTTTTCTAGTTGTCCAACAATTAAGAGTTGAGAGAATTCCAAGGAGAATTGACTTGGTACTCAATACTCCTCCAGAAGAAGTTTTATGGTTCTTAAGCAAAGCTGCATCTTTCTTTTCTTCCTGCCTCGTGACTCTTGATACTCATCATTTGATTGGGAGTTTGCAGTGCCTTTGTTGGGATCAGTCTTGAATTGCTCTTTCCTCCTGGAGGAGGGAAAGTCTTTCCCTTTCTCTCCAGATGACTGCTTCCTTTCCTGTGTTTTGGTCTTCTCTGCTTCTGGGCATTCTGCTTAGCTTAGCCCCTCCCTATGTTGCCTTCTGATGGATGAAAAACTAAGCACTGCATTACCCTTCAGAGAAGCTGTGGTCAGTTAAACCACAGTGAACAAGATGAGGAATTCCAGTCACTTACATTTGCTTGTTTGGATTTGGATTTTATGGAGGAATAACACTCTGTTCACTTCTGAAAATAAGATCCTTTGCCTGCAAACACAAGTAGAGTATATAGGTAGTTTCTTTTCACATTATGTTATCTCAAGGCTGGCTGTAAATTGGCTTGCAACTAAACTCACAGGGTCTGTCCAATGGTTGCCCATCAACCTAGACTCCCACAGGCACCTCGCATTCACCTCACATACAACCCATCATCATTTTTCCTTCTAAATGAGGCTTTCCTCCTATATTAGCTGTACCAGTTAGAAGCAGTCCTCTCAGCAACCTAAGTCAGAAAAAGATTTGGAGATTTCTCTTGAGTCTTTCTTATTCTTAGAGTTCTCCATAAAATCAATTTCCTTCTTATTCCAGTGTTAAGCCCCAAATATTTCTCAAACCCATGCTCTTGTCTCTGCCCTAACTACTATTGCCCATTTTCAGCTTTTAGGTGATCATCTCTCAACTGAGCCTCATTGAAATTAATAATAACAACAATAATAAACTAGTGATGATCATTGCTTAATGAGTGCTTATGACAAGTTTAGACTTTGTTGATGTGCTTTGTATGCCTTATCTCATGCAATCCTCACTATAAAGCTACGGGGGTAGGCATCTGGTATTTTTATCTCCACTTTGAAACATGGGAAAATTTGAGGCTTGCAAATGTCAAGGAATTTTCTCAAAGTAAACCCAGGTCTTTCTGTCTTCAAAGAATGGGATTTTATGACACAGAGTCTATGATTTCTGTGAAATTATAGTTTTCTGGTTGTCTCATTTAAAATAAAAACAAAATATAAATATGACAAGTCCACTGCTAACATCATACTCAATGTGAAAAGCTGAAAGTTTTCCCTCTAAGAACAGGAATAAGAACAGGATCCCCACTCTTGACACTTTTGTTCAACATAGTACTGGTAGTCCTAGCCAGAGCAATTAGGCAAGAAAAGAAATAAAAGGCATCCGAATAAGAAAGGAATAAGTGAAGCTGTCACTATTTTCAGATGAAATGATGATACTATTTATAGAAAACCCTTAAGACTGTTAGAACACACAAACAAATTAAATAAAGTTGCAGGATATAAAATCAATAGACAAAAATCTGTTGTATTTCTATACTAACAATGAACTATCAAAATCACACTTACAATTGCATTAAAAGTAATAAAATACCCAGGAAAAATTTAACTAAGGAGGTGAAAGATCTGTTCACTGAATTCTATAAAATATTGATGAAAGAAAATGAAGAAACAAATAAATGGAAAGACATATTCTATGCTTATGTATTGAAAGACTCAATACTGTTAAAATATCTATACTATCCAAAGTGATATATAGATTCAATGCAATCCTATCAAAATATTGATGGCAGTTTTCATAGAAATTGAACAAACAGTCCTAAGAAACATGAAACACTCTGAAATGCCAAAGCAATCTTCAGGAAGAACAGAGCTATAGGCATCATGCGCCCTGACTTCAAACTACATCACAAGGTTAGAATAATCAAAACAGTATGATCTTGGTGTAAAAACAGACATGTAGATCAATGGAACAGAATAGAGAAATCAGAAATAAACCTAAGTATATATAGTCTCATGAGAGTCCCTTGGACCACAAGGAGATCCAACCCGTCCATCCTAAAGGAGATCAGTCCGAGGTGTTCATTGGAAGGACTGATGTTGAAGCTGAAACTCCAATACTTTGGCTACTTCATGTGAAGAGCTGACTCACTGGAAAAGACCCTGATGCTGGGAAAGATTGGGGGCAGGAGGAGAAGGGGATGACAGAGGATGAGATGGCTGGATGGCATCACCGACTCAATGGACATGCGTGTGGGTAGACTCCGGGAGTTGGTGATGGACAGGGACGCCTGGCGTGCTGCGATTCATGGGGTTGCAAAGAGTCGTACACGACTGAGTGAATGAACTGATATATAGTCAATTTCTATTAAAGGAGCAAAGGTTATACATTGGGGAGAAATATAGCATTTTCAATAAATGATGCTGGGAAAATTGGACAGTGACATGCAAAAAAGTGAAGCTGGATCAGTATCATACATCAGACACAAGAATTAACTCAAAATGGATTAAATACTTCAACGTAAGACTGGAAACCATAACATTTCTTGAAGAAAACATAGGTGGTAAGCTCCTTGACTTTGGTCTTGGCAATGATTTTTAGAGTTTACACCAAAAGAAAAGGCAACAAAAGCAAAAATCAACAAATATGACTATACCAGAGAAAGGCAGATGCCATATGATATCACTTAATATGTGGAATCTAAAAGAAAAAAAGGTACAAATGAACTTATTTACAAAACAGAAATAGAGTCACAGATGTAGAAAACAAACTTACGATTTTGGAGAGGAGAGGCTCAGGAGAGGGGAATAGATTGGGATTGAGATATACACACTACTATAAAATAGAAAACTAATACAGACTTACTGTATAGCACAGAGAACTGTACTCAATACTCTGTAATGACCTATATGGGAAAAGTATTTTAAAAAGTGTGGATTTATGGTATGTATAAGTGATTCACTTTGCCATACATCTGAAACTAACACAACATTGTAAATCAGCTCTACTCTAACATTTTTTTTTAAGTGAAGATGTATCAAACTAAGAACTCCATTTAGCAAAGGAAAACATCAACAAAATGAAATGAAAAGGCAACCTATAAAATGGGATAAAATATTTGCAACTCATATAGCTGACAAAAGCCAGTATACGTGTGCACTTAGTCACTCAGTCATGTCCAGCTCTGTGTGACCCCATGGACTGTAGCCCGCCAGGCTCCTCTGTCCATGGGATTCTCCAGGCAAGAGGACTGGAGTGGTTGCCATTTCCTTCTCCAGGGGATCTTCCCAACCCAGATATTGAATCCAGGTCTCCTACATTGCAGGCAGATTCTTTACTGTCTGAGCTACTGGGGAAGTCCTCTGAGATACCAGGGAGTCAATAACCAAAATATATAAAGAACTCATTTAACTCAGCATCAAAAGAACAAACCATTCAATTTAAAAATAGGCAAAATATCTGAATGGACTTTTTTTTTTTTCAAAGAAGACATACAGATAGCCAAGAGGCACATGAAAAGATACTCAACATCCCTCTTCATAATGGGAAATGCAAATCAAAACCACAATGCGATTCCACCTCACACCTGTCATAATGACAATTATCAACAAATAACAAGTATTGGTGAGGATGTAGAGAATGAGGAACGCTTGTGCACTGTTGGTGGGAATATAAATTGGTGCAGCCACTATGGAAAACAGATGGAGGGTTCTCAAAAAATTAAAAATAGAACTACCAAAAACCAAGTGGATGCAGCCATTCCACTTCTGGATAGTTACCCCCAAACAGATGACAACATTTAACTTGAAAATATATGTATATGTATATATATTTCCTCTGTTTTACAGTCTTAAATGATCTTCCATTTCTTTAGCATGTCATAAGACTCAAGACCTTCTATCATCCCTCTTTTTGTAGGAGACTGTTAACGTATCAGCTTGCAATATATCACACCTCCCATGCTTTTGACAGTCCTCTCCCACACTGACTATGGGCTTAGCCAGTTGGATCCAACTGAAGGCTTGAAAACACTTGCACACCTGTGGCTCTCTGGGAACACTTGATGTTCAAATGAAGAATCCAAGTGAACTCTTTCAGGATGAGAGACCACACTCCAGGTATCCTAGCTGACACCTCGAATGTGTGAGTTAGGTCATCCTATACCAATTCATCCCTGGCCAAGCTGGTCCAGACCCAAAGAACTGCCCAGATGATCCACAGATTTTTGAGTATTAATAAATATAATGGTGGTTATTTTGAGTCCTGGAGCTTCCCTGGTGGCTCAGTGTTAAAGAATCTGCCTGCAATGTAGGAGACCTGGGTTTGACCCCTGGGACCAGGAAGATCCCCTGGAGAAGGGCTTGGCAACCCACTCCAGTATTCTTGCCCCACTCCAGTATTCCATGGACAGAGGACCCTGGCAGGCAACAGTCCACAGGGCTGTGAAGAGTCAGACATGACTGAAATGACTTAGCAGCAGCAGCAGCATTTTGAGCCATAAAGTTTTAGGGTGGTCTGTTACACAGAGAAAGCCGACTGATACACCTGCCTCCCCTCCCACCTTCATCTCTCACCACTCCTCATTGGCTAACAAGGCATTCATTCTGCTTATTGGCCTGGGATTCTTGCCTCATTGACTTCACTTCACTGGGAACATGCTTCCTCTCAGCCTGGTTAACTGACTCATCCTTTCCTACTTAGTTTGGATTTTATCTCCTTATTCCTTCCTTGACTCTTCTATCCTAATTTCCTATGGCCCTTCAGGCTGACTTAGGTATGTACCTTTTCTAAACATTCTCAAGCATCCCCATTACCATGTCTCCAAATAGTTTTACAATGACCTGTTTATGCGTCTACTTCCCTGCTAGCTGTTGGGATTTAGGAAGACACAGTCTATGCTTTGCTTCCCTAGTGGCTCAGCAGTAAGGAATCTGCCTGCCATGCAGGAAACTCAGGTTCAACCCCTGGGTCAGGAAGATCCTTTAGAGAAGGAGATGGCAACCCACTCCAATATTCTTGCCTGGGAAATCCCATGGACAGAGGAGCCTGTAGGCTGCAGTCAGTCCATGGGGTTGCAAAAGAGATGTGGCTTTGCGACTCAAAAACAGGCCTATGCTTTATTCTTTCTTTTTCCTGCCAACACCAAGCAGAGGGGCTGACACTTAGTAGCCAATAAAATGTGTGGAGCCAACAAAGGAATGAAACCCAGGAGGTGGTCTTAAGCTAGGTAGGGAAAGCCCACCAAATCAGTAGATACTGGTTTGTGTTGACACTCATTAATTCAACTTTTATATTTCTTTGTCTTACTTCAATATGATAGGAGCTGCAAAGGAAAAAAAAAAAGAAAACGAAACAGAAAAAAACAAATGGATAAACTTTAGACAAAGAACATGTGAGTAGGGCAGAGACTGAAGAGACTTCAACCATTTGGTTTGGGAGGTGGTACAAAAGGGTGGAAAGTAGCTAAATTAAACCCACTGAAAGTAGGTCTGATGTAGACTATTTAAACTGTTCAAGTGTTCAAAATAGAAATCTGAACCCATTTTCTAACAGGTTTCCTACTGCTGGGTAGAAAAGAGAAAAGAGAAAAGAGAACTTTTCTTTCCTTTCTCCCTTCCAAACCTCCTAGTGCCATCGTAAAACTCACCCCAGACAGAGTTGATAAACTGACAGATAGTATCAAATGTCAGGCAGGGCTTGTTTCCATCCCCAGGCTCTTGGGAACAGCGTGCGAACAGATTGTTCCTGCCAGAGTATCTCATTATTTTAAGCAAATTGAATTTCTCATTGACTATGTTGAAAGGTTGTACGCTAGTTATAATTACCGGTTTTACTTAATTTCCTTTTATAAATAGGTCGGTACTCTGTACTTGAAAGTAGTCTGTTGATTACTGACTTTTTTTTCTTTCCTTTTGGCCTCAGGGACTGTTTAGAGCAGAAACTGCTGACGGAGTGAATTTAATGAAACAGATACATGTCCAGTTACAAGACAGTGTGAGTGTGTGTGAGGGCACATACAGGACCACAGGTAGCGAACACACAATAAGCCAGAACCCCATGTCTGATAGTGATTGCAGAGGAGACTTGTGTTGTGATGCTGGGTTAGGTGTGTTGGAGCTGCTGGAAAAAGCAGCCATTTGTAGCCCTGGGAGTTGAGAGGCTGGGAAATGTTCCCTCTGCAGAATTATCTTCTCTATCTGAACAGACAGAGATTCTACTCATGGAAATCCTATGTCCTAATAACAGCCAGCTTCCTGAAAAAAGTACAAGCATGTTATCTGGGAAAAGGAAGAGATCAAATTGACAGTTTCACAGCAATATTTAATGAAATATGCATTTTTTTGTTTTTCTAGTTATCACAATAATGCATTTTTTTTGTCAGAACATTTAGAAAATGAAGAAATGTAAGAGAGAAAAATCATAGAAATTATCTATAATTCCACCACCCAGAAATAACCACTAAAATTTCATATATTTTTAAAAATATAATTTATATATATAAATATATCTTCCCTATATATGTATATATATGCTCATATGTATAACTTTGTATCTCATTTTTTATCACTATTAATATACTTAAAGCATATCCCCATGTTATGCACCTTTCAAAGTATAACTTTTAATGATCAACTATTATTCATAGTGTGGGTAGAGTGTGGCTTCTTTAGAGCCATCCCATTATTATTTCATGTCTCATTTCATTATCATTTCTGATGTTATAAATAACTCAATATTGAACATTCACATAATGAATCATTGTGCATAGGTTTCACTAATCCCTTTTAGTAAATTCAAAGAAATAAGATTTTTGAGTCAGGAGTTTTGAGCTCTTTTAGGTCTTAATACAGATGATGAAATTGATTTTTTAGAAATGTTGCATCAGCTTATATCCACTTAAAGGTATATTAGACTGAAAGCTCTACCATATACTTGTGAACAGCAGGAATTAAATATTTTAAGATATCATCACTGTGATAAATTCAAAGGTCTACTTCACTGTTTTAATTTGAATTTCTTTTGGTCCTAACAGGGATAAACGATTTCATTTGTCTATGATAGCAGTTTAACTTTTGCATCTTGCACTAGAAGGGAGTGGGATGGACCCAGACAAATGTCTTGATGGAAAATGGCAAGAAAAGAAAGAACTCTGCAGAGCTTAGATATAGCTGCACAAAAGAACCAGCTGAGAAATTTATGAAGACTGAATTAACTGATTATGGAGAAGCGAGGCCTTGGTGTTTTCTAAAAGACAGAAAGGGGGCAGGGAATGGAGCTTTTCAGAAAGAGTCTAGGCTGCTTTGGTGGGATTCTGGGAGAGGGTGAAGGTGGACCAGCTTGAAGGCATGGGCTCCTTCAGGGCTGCCGATGGTAACAGAGCAAGGAAGTTATCAAGATTAAAACAGAGATGAAAATAGCTTATCACAACTCTCTGCTTTCCTTTATGCTACTCACTCTCAAATTGCGGCTGATAATTCTGCCGTTTATTATAGAACTCAACTCTCCAGTTGGGGTTGATAATCCAGCTAGTAAATTGTTCTGGTTCCTGGTTTTTCTTGCTCCGGGGTGAGTTTTAGGCACTTTTTTTTGCTCTTAAGCCCCTCTCTGAAATGTTAGCAAATAATGACTAAAAGGGAGGATTGGAGATTATCTGTGGATTCCAAATAGCCTTGACCCCTGTTGCCACAAAAAAGAAAATAGCAAATTAACCTTCAGAAGCTTTTTCTCTCCATCCTGTCACCCAGCATAGAGTTGCTACAAGATCGGTGTGTGTAAGTGTGTGCTTATGATTGCATGTCTTCCTTGTGTGTCGCGCTTGGGTCCTGGAGCACTTTTCATAGCCCTGGAGGTGATCAAACACCTAGAAGAGTGGCCTTACCCATGTTCGCTTCCGTGGGGGTGTGGAAGGTTCCTGTGCTGCCCATGAAGAGACCAGCACTTGGCTGCCTCAAATTTCCTGCCTCGATTGAAAAGCTGCCTAGCCAGAGGTGGGCATCTGAAACCCACTAGTTTCAGGGTCCTGAGGACACTGCTCCTAGTGTCTGAGAAAGGGCTGGGGCTTTAGCCAGTGTTAGAACAGCAGTAAGATGTGAAACAACAGAAAACTGAGTTGGGAAACCTGGATTATAGCTGTGTTCTCTGCCACCCACAGGCTAAGTGACTTTTGAGAACTCACCTAATCTCTCTGGTTCCTGACTTTTCTCATGTAAACAGTGAGGACAGTGGGTCTTGTCCTCTGGTGTGGGAAGGACATGTTTTCTTCCCCAGCTGGCCAGACCCTGGAGTATTCACTGAATACTCACCATCCTTGGTTTCATGTCCTGTCAAATGGGAGTGAATGCTACCATCAGTTACCTAACCCAAGTGGTTGAACAGTGTAGTGATCCAGTAAGTTGATGAAAGCTCTAGGGGCTGTGTAAATTGATGAACCTGAAAACAGCAGGGAGAGTTTCAACTAACATTTCAATGGAAGGAGGCAGTGGTCTGCTAATAATAGCATACACACCAGAATCGGGTGGAGGGTATATTTTTCAATTATGTGATCAAGTCTGGAGTACCCTGAGAATAGCTAGAGACTTCTTAGTTTCATTAATGACTTGCAGGTAATGTGGTTTAGTTGCTAGGCCATGTCTGACTCTTGCAACCCCATGGACTGTAGCCTGTCAGGTTCCTCTGTCCATGAGATTTTCCCAGCAAGAGTGGAGTGGGTTGCCATTTCCTTCTCCAGGGGATCTTTCTGACCCAGAGATTGAACTCAGGTCTCCTGCATTGCAGGTGGGTTCTTTACTGACTGAGTCACCGGGGATGTCCATGACTTCTTTTGATAAAGATACATGTCTAACGTATTTCTTTAATGCTGTTTGAAATGTCAAAATATATTAATTAGTAAGACCAAACTTAAATCATCTACAAGCCCTGAAAGAGCTGCCCTTGTCTTGTCCCCCGATCCAGACACCACACTGAGCCTCACTGCTCTGGGGTAAATCATAAGGTGAGAGCCAGGGCTCCCTAAGATGTTTCTGGGTAACCCTGGGTGGCCTAGCAGTGCCTCTGGACCAACGTCGAAATCACAGAAGCTACAAGGTTCTTCTGAGGTTTGGAGGAGTGAATGACAGGTGTGGGGTCCTAGATCAGACCAAGGTAATTTGTCGCACTGATCTGCCTTTCCCTTTCAGTGAAAAGCTTTCAAGTTGAAGCAAATTTCCTCCCATGGCTCCAAGTTCAATAGCAATACTGGGAAGATCCTAGTGGGTAGGAGGTGGTCTCAAGCCTCCCTGAGATTTGGGGGCTGAATGGATCATGGGGCCACCAGCCCATGAGGAGACTGACAAGTGTGAAACATGTACAACTGCAGAACTGATGGATCTGCTGGAGGAAATATTTTGTGCTTCTTTAACACTTAAGCAGTTAGAAGGGGGTTGCATCTTTGTTTTCAACAGTTAAAATTTTATGTTTGGTAAAAACAGAAAGTTGAAATCGCTACTTTTCCTGCCAGCTCCTCCTCTTCAGGGTGAGTGGGGGCCAGCTGACACTGTGATGTCTTGTAAACGCTCAGGGCTGCGAATGTCTCTTCCTAACACATCCTAGGGTCTTCCCCATGAAGCACAGAAAGCCAGAAGCTACTTTTCCTCATCATCTGAGCCCTTATTCCTCTTTTTGGATTTAGTTAAGTCAGTCTCTTCAGTAGGAAAACCAGGAAGGGGAAAACTACTGCCATCAAGAAAAACAATAAGAAAAGAATTGAACTGCGAATCTCAGTACGTAACAGTGGGACTCAATGGATAAACGGATATTTCAGGAGGGAGGGGACACACGTATACCTATGGGTGATTTATGTTGATATATGCCAGAAACCAACAATGTTGTAAAGCAAGTATCCTCCAATTAAAAATAATTAAAAATTAAAAAAAGAGTAATTGCAAGCTCAGACACTTTGGAGTCAGGGAGGGAAGCTTATGAGTGAAATGAATAAAGCAGGTTGGTTACAAAACAAGTGAGGTGGGGGAGATTAAAGTAACTGATATGTGCATGTCCTACCTGCAGCTGTCACCGTGACTTTTCGACAGACCCCAGGCAGGCCACATGAAGTGTGTATTTTGATCATGGTGGGTCTGTGGGCTTCTCATCTTACTCGCTGATGTTGATGTGAACTCCTTTCCTTCCTCTTACCCTCCCTGCCTCCATCCTAAGAGTAGCTCAGCAAGGTATTTAAAAGCAGGGATACTTGCAGTCCAGTTATTAACTGTGTCACTCTGGGCCAGATATTTCACCTCTTTATCTCAGGTTGATTCATCTCTGAAAGGGCAGATGTGGATAAATGAGTTTTTCAAGGGCTTAGATCAGTGCCAGGGACACACAAAGCATTATATATGTGTTTTCTTTTATTATTCACTCATTACCCATTTGCAATTATTCTCATCTTCCAGGTATGGCCCTGGCTTAATTGGAAGTTCTGTCGATAGATCAGATATGAATTTTCGCCCGAGGGAAGTAGGGGAATAAAGAGCTAATATTTTTTACCTTTTAAGTTATGAGCTTTTCAAACATTATTGATTTAGTCTTCAGATTCCTTTATGAGATAAGTTTTATTACCCCTATTTTTTAATGAATGAGGAAACAGAGGAGGCCACGTCAAGGTCACATGGCTGAGAACGGCAGGGCTGGGGTTTGAATACAGGCCTCTGAAGTTGGCACGTGTCAGACGTCTTACAAGGTCTGAGAGCAGAACGTGGGCTGGCCCTGGACGTGACCTTCACAACACAACGTTCCAGGCTCCACCAGTGATCAGTTATGGCTGGTGTGAGAGAGCAAAATCATTTCGTATCCTGAGGATATTCTAGGTTGCCTCAAGAGAAAATTTTGAGCTCTTACAACCCTTTATCTTATGGCTCAGATGGTAAAGAATCTGCCTGCATTGTGGGACACCTTGGATCCATCCCTGGGTTGGGAAGATTCCTTGAAGAAGGAAATGGCAACCCACTCCAGTATTCTTGCCTGGAGAATCCCATGGACCAAGGATCTTGGTGGGCTACAGTCCATGGGGTTGCAAAGAGTCGGACATGACTGAGCGACTAACACTCCTACTTCCACAATCCTTTTCATTGCACAGTAAGGAATTAGCCTCAAGTGAATTGGAAAAGTCACAACCAACCTCTGATTCTGTTCACATTTTGTATTTTATTTGCATGGTTCAGATAAGCAGCCCCTTTCTTCTAGAGGTCTCCTTGCTGTCCCCCACGTCAATCTATGGGAGCATTTCAGTTACAGACATTGAGAAAACAAAGGAATAGTAAAGACCACCGAATTCACCAGCTGCTGCAGAAAACCCACTTGGTTCCTTTGGGTATATGAGAACCACTAGAGGAGCTTGTCTTAAAAAAAACTGACACATTGGGCCCTTCTCCTTCAAGGTTCTGATTTAATAGTACTGGAGAGAGGCCCAAGAATCTGCATGTTAACTAATGTATGGACAGATTAGGAATCCACCAAGCAAGCCGATCTCTTAATTTCAAAGAAAAAGGGTGGCTCAGTGGCAAAGAATCTGTCTACCAAGGCAGGAGACACAGCTTTGATCACTGATGAGGGAAAATCTCCTATTCCATGGTACGACTAAGACCCCACACCATAACTATTGAGCCTGTGCTCTAGAGCCCGAGAGCCACAGCTACCGAGCCCACCAGCTGACGTCTCTGGGGTCCACATGACACAACTACTGAAGCCCACAAGCCCTAGAGCCCTGGCTCCACAAGCGGAACCACCACAATGAGAAGCTCGTACAGCGCAACTGGAGAGGAGCCCCGGCTTGCTGCAACTAGAGAAAAGCCCAGGCAGCAGTGAAGACCCAGCAGAGCCATAATAATTTTTTTTTTTTAAGAAAGAAATTGTGTGATTTATCCAAGTTTACTCAGTTAGTTAATATTAATTAGATGTAATATGAATTGTACTAGGACTCAGGACTGTTAACTTCCAATGGAATAGTTTCCCCACAATACCACATAGCTTCTAGAAGAGGGCCTTGACCTAGACTTGGGACCAACATCTTCCCATTTTGCGACTGTCATTAAATGGTAGGATTTCACTCTCAGATTTAAGGACTAGAGCATTGTTTCAAATCAACACATGCAGAAGAACATGTAAAAATAAAGATGTTGATTTCACTTGTGGAATACACTTCTGTACGTTTTCCTTGGCCTGATCTGGAATCATCTCCAAGAGGGTGAACCATGGCCTTTCCGTCATCCCAGAGTATTTCAGAGAAAAAAAGAAAAAAGTTTTTAAAGTAGGTGGAACCTAGATTTTAAGAATAGAAACCTATTTTCTTTGTTGCAAGGCTACTTATTCTATCCCAAGGGGGAGATGGAATAAGTGTAAAACATGCCTATTTCAGGAAAAGATTAAACAAAGATTGACCTGACTCAAAGCTGTTAGAGTGAAAACACTTGCAGTGGAGATGCTTAAAAGCATGCCTTATTTTTATTAGCATCCACTTCTTTTCTGAAAGGCTAATTGTAAAATTTATGGAGCTAATTATCTCTCTAGATTAATATTTATGAACATACAATAGTAAATGTGAGTTCTAAGTGTTGTATTAAGCACTGGCTTTTCTCCCTTCACACATACAAGCAAACAACAGATAGCTCAAGGTGATGCTAATGGTCTCTCTACAATGTATGTGAATAGTCATGCAAAATTTTTCTTTGCAATTGCTGCAAATTGGTATTTACCCAGCAACTGAAACTATTTTTAACAGTTAACACTTCTGAAATGTATGGGGACCTTTCTGCTCTATGACTAAGAACTTGGAAAATCAATTGCATAAATGCTCTTCTAATCAAACACCAAGGAGCAAGACGTCTCTTTATTGATGTACTTAAACCACATCTTATTCTTATATGAGAAAGGAAAGATAATCAAATGCATCTTGTTTTTCCTGCATTTTGAATATAGAACTAGTGGCTCCTTCATTTCCAAAAAACAGGAGAACAACGTTAAGTGCTGCTAAAAACACTGCACTTTCAAATAAATCCAAGTGGGCGTACTCCAACTCCTGAGTTTTATGTATAAATCTTAGCCAGCTCTACTATCCATATCAAACACAAGTTTACGTGACTCTGGGCAAAGAAAGATGTACAGAGGATCAGACAGAGAGACAATGGAAGCCAAGCTTGATGATAAATGAACGGTTGTGAGCCAACCCTGAGACTCTGTGGTTTACTTTTCTGTTTATAGATGAGGGGATATTTTACTATATCAGGAATTCCCAAACAGGGATTTGTGGTTTGGAAAGGGGACAAGGGATGAGCTTTAGGGATTACTAACTCTCTTGCCCTTAAACCTCATATAAATTTATCATATGAATTAGTCTGAGCATATTACTGACTCTGGATATCCGTTGCTTTCAACAATCCCCAGAGGGTTCCCGAACCTCAGAAACGTTGTGAGCTTTTGTACTAGAGGATCTTTTCTGTCGCTTCCTGTTATAATTCTCTGTAACTTTTGCTGCATCCTGGCTCTAATCTCATGTTTTTGCTTCCATTGTCCACCATTATCCTATGCAGCTCAAACTTACTTTTCTCTCAACTCCCTTCTTCTAAGACTTCCAGAGCTGTGCTGTTCCACATGACAGACTCCAGGCATATGTAGCTATTTACATTGATTAAACTTAAACTTTCAGTTCTTTAGTCACACCAGCCACATTTGAAATGCTCAATAGGCTCACGTGGCTTGTGGATACCGTGCTGTATGGCATAGATAATGGAGTGCTATCATCACTGCAGCGAGCTCTACTGGAGAGAATTGTTTTCCAACAGAGAGGCAGTGGTTTCTCAGGGTTCATCCCAAGAATCTATAAGTTTAATAAGCTCCCCAGGGGATGATAAGGCAGTGTCTACACACCACACTTGGAAACAGCACTAAGAAAAGGGCCTACCGACACCCTGACCCCTAGTTTTCTACTTTTTGTTAAGGGTAATGCCTGTGTTACTTTTTAAATTTTATTTTGTTGATGTATAGTTGATTCACAAATTATGTTAAATTCTGCAGTACCACATTAGTGACTCATTAATTCATATATATATAATGTATATATAAAGAAAGCATATATACACATTCATATTATTTTCATATATAATATATATGATAAAGAATATATATACATTCATATTATTCATATCTATGTAATATATATTTGTTCATATTGTTATTCATATATAATACATATAACAATATAATATATAAAGAATGCATATATACATTCATATTATTATTCATATATATAAAGAATACATACATATATTCTTTTTCATTACAGTTTATAGTTCCCTGTGCTTGTCAGAGGAACCAGAGATTACATTGTCAACGTTCGTTCGATCATGGAGAAAGCAAGGGAGTTCCAGAAAAATATCTACTTTTGTTTCATTGACTATGCTAAAGGCTTTGACTGTGTGATTCACAACAAACTGTAGAAAATTCTTAAAGAGATGAGAATATCAGACCACCTGACCTGTCTCCTGAGAAATCTGTCTGCAGGTCAAGAAGCCACAGTTAGAACCTGGCATGGAACAATGGACTGGCTCCAAATTGGGAAAGGAGTACGTAAAGGCTGTATATTATCACCCTGCTTATTTAACTTATATGCAGATTTCATCACACAAAATGCAAGGATGGATGAATCACAAGCTGGAATCAAGACTGCCAAGAGAAATATCAACAACCTCAGATATGCAGATAATACCACTCTAATGGCCTAAAGTGAAGAGGAACTAAAAAGCCTCTTGATGAAGGTGAAAGAGGAGAGTTAAAAAGCTGGCTTAAAATTCAACATTCAAAAAACTAATATCATGGCATCTGGTCCCATCATTTCATGACAAATAGAAGGGGGAAGAGTAGAAACAGTGACAGATTTTCTTTTCTTGGGCTCCAAAATCACTGCAGATGAAGACTGCAGCCATGAAATTAAAAGACACTCCTTCTTTGGAAGGAAAGCTATGACAAAGCTAGACAGCAAATTAAAAAGCAGAGACATCACTGCCAATGGAGATCCAGATAGTCAAAGCTATGCTTTTCATGTACAGATGTGAGAGTTGGACCATAAAGAAGACTGAATATGATAATCACTCAGTGGTGTCCAACTTTTGTGATCCCATGTACAGATTCCTCTGTCCATGGAATTCTCCACGCAAGAATAGTGGAGTGAGTTGCCATTTCCTTTTCCAAAGAAGACTGAGTGCCATTTCCAAAGAAGGTTGAGTAATGAAGAATTGATGCTTCTGAACTGTGGTGCTGGAGAAGACTCTTGAGAGTCTCTTGGATGGCAAAGAGATCAAACCAGTCAATCCTCAAGGAAATCAATCCTGAACATTCATTGGAAGGACTGACGCTGAAGCTGAAGCTCGAATTTGGCCATCTGATGCAAAGAGCCAATTCACTGGAAAATACCATGATTCTGGGAAAGATTGAGAGCAGAAGGAGACGGGCGAGACAGAGAATGAGATGGTTAGAGAGCATCACTGACTCAATGGACATGAATCTGAGCAACTCCGGCAGCCAGTGAAGGTCAGGAAAGTCTGGTGTACTGCAGTCCATGGGATCCCCAAGAGTTGGACTCAGCCGAACAACAGTAGTACTGTAGGACCTTGCTGTTCACCCATTCTACGTGCTAACAGTTTGCATTTGCTAATTTCAAACTCCCACCCCATCTCTCTCCCAGCACCACCCACCACTACCACAGGTGCTTTTCCTGTGTGAGTCTGTTTCTGTTTTGGAGATAAATTCATTTCTGTCATTTTAGAGTCAGCATGTAATGATATCATATTGTGTTCGTCATAAAGCCTGTGTTTTTACTGCCCTACTGATCTGTCTCTATCACCAACATTCTAGCACCAGGAGAGGAGGCAGGATTAGACTCCTACAGTGTTGGACTTGGAAGGGATCTTTAAGGTTATCTAGTCCAAACACTCATTTGCTGCTGGCATCTTCTCCAGGTCACTTTCCAACAAATGCTCATGGAGTATACACTTGAACAGGAACAGTTTGACAGGGGAAAAATTCTCCAGGTAGCACATATGAGCTGTTTTGTTATTGTTGTTTAGTTGCTAAGTCATATCTGACTCTTCACAAGGCAAGAATACTGGAGTAGGGTGCCATTTCCTTCTCCAGGGCATCTTCCTGACCCAGGGATCAAACCCACTTCTCCAGCATTTGAACTGATAAAGCCACTTACATTAAAGCATCTCCAGGATCTTCCTTCATTAGTCCCGGTTTGCTCTGGTCAGAGATTAATCCTGACTTTGAGTATGTGAAACTGATGTCAGCCCCAGCCCCTCTCATCCAGGTGTCATGTTTTAGGAATATATGTTTTATGGATAGAAAGAGCTTTTGGAAAAGGGAAACTTTTAGTGAGCTGCCTTGGGTGTGATGGAAAGGAATCAGGTCTCCAGTTTTACCCCAATAGCCAGGCCTTAGCTTTACTGGGAGAGAAGAAGGTCTCCTCACTGAGACCAATTCAGAAGCAACATCAGTTTAGCCTAAAGGATCCAGAGATGTTTGGGTTTCAATGGTTTGGAAGCTTTGAGGCATAAAGAGACCACACCCCTTGCACAGTAACAGCGTTTCCGCCAGCAGCATCGGTAGACTGACGTCCTTTCCTCACAGGCAATGGAGGTGAAAGGGGAAACAAACAAGAGGGGACACGTGGAAAGTACTAAGAAAATACTCTGAGGGCACACAGATATAAACAGGTGGAACCAAACCCCTGCAGTTATTCAAGGGGGAGGGGCAGTTAAATAAAATTCAGACATTGGTGGGTCCTCATTTACACCCTCAGGTTACTGGTTTTAGAGATATTGAGGTTATATATTTCTATAGGAGCATGATCCTCGTTCACACAATTGTACTGCAAACCCCTCCAATATTTGAAGATAGTTTTCACTATCCCCTATATCTTTTCTTCTTTAAAGTCTGTATTATTCTTCAATCTGTCGTTAACAGTACAAGGTCTTGGAATTTTTCATTATCCTCTGAGCACATATCGACTTGTCTAACTCCTCTTAAATTGAAGAGTCCAGGAGGGAACCTTTTATTCCAGATGTGGTTTGATCACCTTTGAATAGAAAAGAACCATCACTTTTCTTCTTTCAAAATCCTATACTTGTATGCTGAAGGCAAAGACTGGCTAAATGGAGCAGAAGCTCAGAATCTGCTGGTCTCTGTTCCTTCATTTATTTTACCTTGTTTTGTGATTTTAATGATTTTTTAGGGAAATACCATGATATAAATAGTTCACTCTGTCTCCTAGATTGGCTAGCATAACTCAAACAGGAGGAAGAGTCTTCCCAACAAAATGCTTATTGATTGCTTGAAAAGCCAAGAGAAAACACGCATACTGATGAAATTACAAAATAAATACAAAAACATAGTTGTTACTTGAAACTGGAAAAGATTAGGATTGCTGATTGGAAAAAAAAAATTCTAAACAGTGAAGTTGAATCATCTATTAAGTGAGAAGTCTGAACTCCATAATTACTAAGTTTACTGTGTATTATCAGTTGATATATATTTTAAAAAAAAATCTGAAGCCCCAGAAGCTCTTGAAGGCATTAGCAAATATAGCTCCAATTTTTCTAATATCTTGGTTATCCAGGAATGACAAAGAGCCAGCCTCACTAAAGATACATAACATAAAGGTATCTAACAATGGGTTTCACATCAATATATTTACATTTGGGTTTAAAGTGTTAAACCCAAGGAATTTTCTGTAGAAGCAGTTATTTTATCCCAACTCGTTCAAATATCTTTAGTACCTGAGCTGGGATTCACAAGCACATAGTAGGTAGTATGCAAGAAACCTGAGTCAAGCAGAAGTGAAATTTGACTGGTAAAGGACCTTCATGGGGCTCCACAGAGATTCAGGAAAACATTGCCAGGGTTGAGTGGATCTCGCTCCTGCTGGTTGGAATATACAGCTCTCAAGAAAAGATGTGAGGGTATGTTAATAGTCATCAAATTTTCAGGCTAGAGATTTTTTTGATTTTCAAAAGAATCAGGAGATGGCTTTGTAGCATTCATCTCTGAGATGCGTGTGGCTGCTCTCCTCAACTTTGTCTCTTTCTCAGGACTTCTTGGAGGCTTGTGTGACTAAAAGACCCGTTTGCCTGAATGTGAGAGGGAGACTGAGTGGTCTTTTCCTGTTACCTGTGTCAGGGTGTCAGCTTTTCTGAGTACTATTGACACAGTTTTCACCCCTGCCAAAGTCTTCTCATCATCTCTCATCTTGACTGTCATCTCCTATTTGCAATGGTCAATACAAGTTCCAGTGCTTTGGGCTTTTCCTTCAAGGAACCCTCTTGATAGTAAATAGATCAAAACTGGCACTCTTTCCAACTTAACTTTCATAGATTTCTCCTTGACTCAAATAATTGGATACTTCTACGACTACTTTAAACATACAAATTACAGCTAAAGATTATACTTAAGCTAGTATCTGGGGAGCAAGGATTAGCAAGTTGAATTAATATATTTACATTCTCAGTAATGTTTGTGAATATTACTCATTTGTTAGCTTGTAAATATCACGTCTTACACAGCAATCATTATGTACAAATAATGACATCTATCCTTGTCAGGAGATTCAAGATATGTATAATTCACCAGCATTTAAACAATAAAAACACATTATTCCTGACATAGAGGCAGGAACGACCATACTGAGCTGAGAGGCCCAACACAGAGATAGAACTGTGTAACTGTAATTGTGACCTGAAAAAATCTATTTCTCTAAATTTAGAACCTATGCATGGATGTTAGCACAAGGAAGAGAAATAGATATATGGAAATCATTCCCTACCACATGCACTATATTTTCAGATAATTCTACTGACTTCTATAAAGTTTTTGTAGTCACTATGAGATCAATTCACCATTGATTCAACAAAAAGGTAAATATTTACAGTAAATGGAATAGTTTCTTAATCCATTTCCATTGCCTTGTCTCTGATTCTCAGGAGACACAACTGTGAAGAGAAGAAGTCTTGAAACTGGAAAAAAACAAGGATCTAGATCCTATATTTTTGCACATATTATGATCTATGCCATGTATTAATCCATTAACATGAACTGCAAAACAGCCAGGGACTTTGAAAATTGTTAGGCTCAACTGCTTTATTTTAAATATAAAGAAACTGAAGGCCAGAGAAGTAAAGGAACTTGCCCAAGGTCACATAAGTGATTAACAGTGTGGCCAGAATGCTCAAACTAGGGGTCTTGGTAACGTTGGAAAAATGCAAATTGTTTTCACTGGAGAACAGGTTACGAGCTCTGAAGATTAGGAAAAAAGTATTCCTAGTCTTTCCTGAGTGAATCCATTGTAGGTATAGGACCTGGAGTCTTCCTTGCAATGAATGGCTCCATACACCAGCATAGTTAAGAGATTAACAGCAAAGCTAAATAAACTAATCCTTGCAAACTACAAGGATGAATCTGGGAAAGGAATAAATCCTTCCTCTCTCTTTTCCTCTGCATAAGGTTGTCTGCATATTGATGAATCCAAGAGTGATTATAAGCTTCTCAAATGGCTCAACTAGCTTGGCAACTCATTCTCTCATTTTTAAAGTTCACATGGAGACATATTTTGTGATGCAGTGTTTTAAGGGAAATTTTTAATTTAAATACATTTTTCTTGTCTGGCAACTATTATTGCTGTGTAGCAGGAGAATGTATTTTATGGTAACCTTTTCCAACACATTCCTGAGTCCCCAGATGTCAATCCATATCTCACATTCTTTGTTATCTGTTCCTATAATTCAAATCTCTCTTTTTTTTTTTCTTCTACCAGCATTTCTATTTATAAGCCATTCCATCAATACCTCATGTGTTTTGGGAAAATCTCTTCTACCCTGAAGCTCCCACTCAAAAACAATTTTGTTTCTTTTCCCAGATATTTGGAACTTTTAAGTATTTTTTAGTATCAGACAGTTTGTTTCCCAGAGGAGATTAAAAAATGGTACTGAAGGGAACAATATGGGACCAAAAGACGAATATCCTTATTATTCTGGGCAACACTGCCTCTGGTAAGAGACTCCCAAAGTTACCCTCTCTTAAAGATGCTGCCTCTTCAATGTGGGGGAAAGATTATTTTAGGTTATAGGTTTTCTTTCTATCCCAATCCCAAAGCTATGCAACAGCCAGAGGTTTTAAGGCCAATAACAAATGCAACACAACAAAACACTTATTTTAAGTAACCACTTAACAGCCTATATTGATCCTTGAGGATCTAAGCAGACAAAGCCAAAATGAATCTTCCTTTCCTTCTTTACTATAGAGCCTCCATCCCATGGAAGAAGTCAATGACATGAAGAGCGTTGAAAGGCAATGAATAAAACAGCTCTTACATGTATGTGTCTTCACAAGTTTAGATTACATACATTCAGCCTTCTTGAACCCCAAACCCCAATCTCATGACACCCTTAAAGGAATTTGTTAGGATCTGAATTTTCCTAGTTTTCCAGTTTAAAGTTCCAAGAGCCTAGAGGAAACTTGTTATCCCTCTTTCAGCACTTGTTCGGCCTTTCATCGATTTCTTCAGTCATTTAGTAAAGCAAAATGTTTATCCTACTATGTGCAGAGAACTAGTTGGCATTTTGAAGTTTTCCAAAGAAGGAAAAATAATTCCTATGTTCTAGACCTGGAGATTATAAGGAAGCTAAAGAAGCGAGACATGTATAAGCTGATGAGTATAAGAGTTATTGGCCTTAACATAAAAAGTACTGAGTAGTGGATGATCCGAATAGAATGAAATTATTCTCAGTTTTGATAGGAAGAATGAGTATAATGGACATATGTGGAATCTAGAAAAATGATATAGATAGACCTATTTTCAGGGCAAGAATAGAGATGCCGATGTAGAGAATTCTGGATGTATGGACACTGGATGGGAAGGAGAGGGGTGGGATGAATTGGGAGGTTGAGGCTGACGTATATACACTACCCAGTGTAAAACAGATAGCTAGTGGGGACCTGCTGTACAGCACAGAGAGCTCAGATCGGTGCTCTGTAATGACCTAAATGGGTGGGATGGCGGGGTGGGAGGGAGGCTCAGAAGGAGGGGGACATATACATACATATAGCTGATTCACTTCATTGTACAGCAGAAAGTAACACACCACTGTAAAGCAACTATACCCCAGCTAAAATAAAAGTCTGTGGGCTGGACAGCAAATGTGAACCCAGTAAATAATTTGAAATTGTGAATGCATCTGCATAGGATATTGTAAAATATCTTATTGTTCTTAAATATAAGCTTGTAAGAAATCAAATTTTTCAAATCACCCATTAAAAAAAAAAAAGATTTGAAAGCCTTGAGTAGCTGTACCCATGGAAGGACCATATAGGTAAATAAATCATGAGCAACCTGTTAC
This sequence comes from Antilocapra americana, assembly GCA_007570785.1. Lineage (NCBI taxonomy): Eukaryota > Metazoa > Chordata > Mammalia > Artiodactyla > Antilocapridae > Antilocapra > Antilocapra americana. The sequence goes on along the minus strand of ML661250.1, from coordinate 3,756,520 downwards.
TCTAGTGAAAGACACAAAGGCAGTGACAGAATATCCAGAAAGAATTATTTGGTTACGACAATGGTATTTTTGTGGTTAGAGGATGTTCGATGGTATTTTGCCCACTTTGTAAATCAATAGTCCACTGGAAATAGTCTTGTAGGGCAAACCTCAGGTACATGCTCACATTGGATTATTTCTGTCATGTATGAAAATTGAAGACCTCATGAAAGTTGATAAATTGATTTGTTGAGAACAGTTGAATCCAATTTTTACAGTAAGAATGACATACAGATTTTTATTTCTACTAGAAACTCCTAAAGAGTGGACAAAATGATTTTTCCACCTTCAGTTCCTCTCGAGGAAGAAAAAAATAACCCGTGGCTATGGAGGCTTAGTGAATAGTTTGAGTTCAGTTTAGATATTCTTCTGGGTGTCCTGTGATATTGTCATCATTCACTTCTGGCCCACAGCAGTTTTCTTCTTGCTTCAGGGCTCCTGTTCTAGTCTTTGCTTATGCACTCGCCCCGAGTATATATAGCATCTGCCTCTGAGTTTCTCTCTGCTGTGACGGGAGACCTTAGCTTTAATGGTTGCCTTCTCCTGGTGTGATCAGTGCTTGCCTTGTTGCTACGGTAATGGAGTGGGCTTATAAACCCCTTTGGGGACAGAATAGCCTCTTCCTGTTTGGTTTCTAAAATGAAAACACGTCTCTCATCCAGATATGCATAAGCAACACTATATTTTCTGCATAACACAAACTTTCTACTGGCAAGAGTAACTCCAGTGTTGGTGCATTTACTTTATGTAGGTTATTCAGGATAATGTAGTATATGTCACATGGGATGGATAATGAGAGAAAGGATCAGAGTGGGTAGAAATGAGTGAGATAGAGAAAATGTCCTAAATGTTGTGTCTGGTTTTATCGTTCAGTGGAGGGAGGGTCAGTGGTTAATCCAGATAAGGGAAATAGCATGGTAAGGGCACAGTGATGGGATAGACAAGGAATCCCAGGAAAATTAGGCAATTTCACAAAAGGAGAGTACTATTGGTGTGGTGCTCTCGAGTTTTCACTGTGAGTCAGAAGAGTAACAGCATCCCAACAGCTGACTTGTATGGAGCACCAGGGAGGAGAGAACCACTGGCTGAATGCATTGCGTGTGTCAGCTCATTCCACTTTCAGAACCCTAAGGAGCAGGCACTGCTCTTATTTACATGGTACAGGTGAGGAACTCAGGCCTGTGGTGTTGAAACAATTTGCTCAAGGTGAAACATTCATAAGTGGCAGACCCTGGACACAAACTCAGAGTTTGACTCAGGCAGAACATGTGCTTGTTTTGAAGACACACCATCTCCCTTAACTATTCAGATAGATTCATAGTTAATGAGATATTGACTCGTTAATTAAGAGCATCAGAGCCTTTTCTGGGGTTGATTTCTTCTTCTTCGGTGTCAAAACGCAGCCTGACAAAGCTCATCACACATCGTGCTAAAGAAAAGAACCTGAAAATCAATCTGGGTAGTCTCTCTTGCCATGTTAACCACAAAATTTAAAGAAAGGGATAATGAGCAGGAAACTTTCAGTTAGCTATGCCTAGTCATCTGACCTTCTAAGTCCTTTAGCTTCTCTTAAACAGCTTGAAGCTCCTGATTTGGTCTCTATTTTCCTATAGGGATGAGACAGGGCTTTTGGAGTTCTGGCCACATGAGAAGCAGAAAAACTCTGGGACTAAAAGCTTAGTTAAATAAAGAAGCAGGTATATGCTTGGAAAGGTTGTCCTTTGCAATTTTTGCAAAGGGTTCAAGATACAGAACCTTTTTATTAGTTCATGAGACTGATAAAATGTTTGCTTTGATTTAAAGTCTACTTTGATATGATTTCCTCCTCCAGATCTAGAAGATAATGTCTGTTCATGATTCTTGACCTTGCCAGGGGTCACAGGATTCCTTTGATGCTCTCTTGAAAGATGTTTTCTGAGTTGCTGAATTTTAAAGTACCCAATACTTCCAGTACAAACCAGGAATAAATTTTCGTTCCCTCCCATATTTATATAACTTGAAGTAAATACCTGTCCTTTGAGAGCCTTCCACCTTGTATTATCGATTCTGCACTGAATCTGTTTTAATTGGATGCATAAATTAAACACATGGGACTTCCCTGGTAGTCCAGGGCTAAGACTCTACGCTCCCAGTGCAGGGGGCCCAGGTTCAATTCCTGGTCAGGGAACTAGATCCCACATGCTATAATGAAGAATTTGCATGCCACAACTAAAAGATTCTGTGTGCCACAACTAAGAACTGGTGCAGCCAAATAAACAAATAAATTAAAAAAAATAAACACATGACCTTAGGAGCCAGAGGAAAGCTAGGTTTTCAATTCTTGGAATAGATTGTAGTTACTTGATGTTAGGTCAGACAAAGAATTCGCAAGGTGAGACAGTATTCCTTTTGCCTGGTGGTAGAATGGATCCCACAATGGAAAAAACAAAACTCCTGACATGGTTAATAAAACACACTTAGCAGAAGAAGAACCTTCTGGATCAGATACTGTGCAGATTAAAATTTCTTTACGTTTCCACAAGAATGAATCTCCACATCAATGAAGTTTTGTCCATTACCTTAATCTATTGGAAACACCAATTAGCCAAGGCCAACAACTTTTGTTAACAGAGCAAAACATAGAAGAAAAGTATAAGCTAAACACAAAGCTTGGATTTCCTGAGATTTCTTCCATGAGTCCGCCCTTCAACTACATTGGGCATTTTATAAATTCTCTTTACTCCGTGTCTAAGGCCCATCAAGAATGATTTAATGAGTAATATACATACTTGTGTTTGTTTATTTATGCTTTCTCACCATTATCAGGAGTACTGGCTCAATGAAACATTCACCATATGCCTGACCTGGTGAACAATTACACCTCTATTGAATATTTATTCTTCCACTGTCAAAGTTGCATTTTAGAAAAAGTTATTAGATGTGCTTAGCATTTCTTAGCATTATGACAAAGTAAAAAGCTATTGCTTGAGATAAAACATGAACATATACATGGTCAGCTACTAATTTTGGGGTTGCTTGTACATATTATCCCTCAAAAATACAAAAATACTTGGTTTGAGCTAAAACAGCTTTCTTTCTTTCCTGTTTTTCACTATTTTCATGAGAAATACTCCAGTTTTCCTAACTAAATTGAATCTTGCAGGATCCTCTGAAGTCTCTGTTTTATTTCTTGTTGTCATCTCACTGCTAATAATTAGTATGAATGTCTGTTGGTTGATCCTAATGTTTTTCTTATTCAGACCTTTATTCTTCACTTTTCTCCTTACTTTGGAGTAGAGCTATAACCTTTCATGCCTGGCACTATATTAGACCACCACCAATATTTCAAGCCTCTAATGTCTTTCTTATACAACCCTACTTGTATCTTGTCATCAGTTAGTCCTACCTTCTTGCTTTTATAGTATCTTTATCTGCCCCAAAGTCTTTGACATCCAAGTCCTTCGCCATGTAACCTTATTTCCCCATGATTCCTGTACAAACACCCTTTATCTAAGAAGCTGATGCTATGAACCATGTCTTCTGCATATCTGTTTCCAAATTTATATGTTAACCATTTAAAACTTTCCAACTTCTCTTTAAAAACACAGAATCTCTCTGAAGTTCTCTTTGGCCAGATCAGACCACACTAACCCTTTTCTCCTCTGAACATCCAGAGCAATTTTTAAAATAATCTGAGTAATACTTCACTTAGATATTTAATATTGAATGGCTTTTATAAAATATTCTATAAATTTACAAATACATAAGCTGGAAAGTAGGGACATTTTGATACTTTTGTATCACTTGTGACACTGAAATCATCACCCTAAATATACAAGGGGTGCAATAATTTTTTTCTTTTTAATTTTTCAGCTGCACTGCTCAAGCATGTGGGCTCTTAGTTTCTCAGTTAGGGATTGAACTCATGCTCCCTGCATCGGAAGCACGGAGTCTTAACCACTAGACCAACAGGGAGATCCTGCTCAATAAGTATTTTTATTCAACTTTTTATTCAGGTGAACTCCAAAATACTTGATTAATCAGAATGTCCTATTCCTTATTTAATTTGATCCTTATTTACAGATTTAAACTTACATTACAGATAGATTTTATCTGTATACTGCAGATATTTGCATATTGTATTTATAATCAATATAAGCAATAAAAACATAAGTGTATGCACTCATAATGATCTATTTTCTGTTATTATTTCATTGGAATGTAGATTTCTTGATAAAGAGAATCCAATATTGGTTTGATACAGATTACTTCCCTAAGAAGTAATATGATATAGGGGGAGTGATAAATGATGATCACATGCACTCTACTACATATAAGATAGATACTGACAGGGACCTAGTATATAGCACAGGGAACTCTACCCAATATCCTGTGATAACCTATATGAGAAAAGAACCTAACAAAAATGAATACATGTATAGCAATCAATTTGCTGCACATCTGAAACTAACACAGCATTGTAAATCAACTGCGTAAAGAGCCAACTCATTGGAAAAGACCCTGATGCTGGGAAATATTGAGGGCAGGAGGAGAAGGGGGTGATAGAGGATGAGATGGTTGGATGGCATCATTGACTCAATAGATGTGAGTTTCAGCAAACTCCAGGAGATAGTGAAGGACAGCGTAGCCTACCACACTACAGTCCATGTGGTCACAAAGAGTCAAACACGACCTTACAACCAAACAACAACTCCAATAAAGTTAAAATATTACAAAAAAGAAGACATACAGTTACATAAAACTCTTGGATACTGACAGTATTGTAAGGCAATGCAGATAAGGTATAAATTCCAAGAATCCTGAAATTTAGTTGTAAGATTTAATCTAGTGACATCCAGGGGAAAAAAGAAACACACAAGGGGCCTCAATAGACACTAAACTGACCCAATAAAAAGTAACTTTCTGGGTTCCCTTTATATCTAACTTAAGTTTTACAAATAGGAACTCCTAAAAGACTTACTCTGCAGTGTGGTTCCTTGGCCCAGACTCTTTTTCAGAAATATGTTATGCATGTCACTATTCAGGTGTAAATACAACAGTGGTGTTTCAGGGCTCACCATTCACGGACCCAGGGAGTGATCTGACTCAGTTTCTGTCCCTGAGGACTTTTTTCTCCCCCTATTTATTTCAATAGATTCATAATTCTCTATAATGAAAGATCCCAGGGCTCCGGTCAGCAACAATTTATGTTATGACACTTCACTGTGGTAAGTCTGAACCTGAGTCTCCTGCATTGCAGGCAGATATTTTACCATGTGAGCCAGGGTGGCTTGATACTTGGGTCGGGAAGATTCCCTGGAGGAGGGAATGGCAACCCACTCCAGTATTCTTGCCTAGAGAATTCCATGGACAGAGGAGCCTAGTGGGCTACAGCCCATGGAGTCCCAAGGAACAGGACACAACTGAGCCACTTTCACTTTGATTACTGTTTCCTTTTATCTGGAGAGGTTCAGTTCAGTTCAGTTCAGTCGTGTCCGACTCTTTGCGACCCCATGGACTGCAGCACGCTAGGCTTCCCTGTCCATTACCAACTCCCAGAGCTAACTCAAACTCATGTCCATTGAGTCAGTGATCCATCCAACCATCTCATCTCTGTTGTGCCCTTCTCTTGCCTTCAATCGTTCCCAGCATCAGGGTCTTTTCAAATGAGTCAGTTCTTTGCATCAGGTGGCCAAAGTATTGGAGTTTCAGCTTCAGCATCAGTCCTTCCGATGAATATTCAGGACGGATTTCCTTTAGGATAGACTGGTTAGATTTCCTGGTAGTGCAAGGCACTCTCAAGAGTCTTCTCCAACACCACAGTTCAAAAGCATCAATTCTTAAGTGCACAGTTTTCTTTATAGTCCAACTCTCACATCCATACGTGACTAGTGGAAAAATGGAAAGCTACAAATTCTTTCTCAAATGTGATTTAGATTCTGCCAATTAGGTACATCCATGCTGGATTAGGAAAGTGCAAGTGAGGTAGAAGCAATCTTCCTGAAGCTTTTGTTTGTGTCTGCAGGGTAGCAAGGGCAGTGTTTTCCTGAGGCAGTTTCTAGTTAACATTTTCCTGATCTCCAGGTTTTGTGTAGCTGCTGACCTAGGGCAGCTCCCAAAGCTGCTAAAGTTGTGACCCCCTAGTGGCTGGTCCCACGGTGTTCTGTAAGTCATCCCAAGATACCCAGTCTAAGAAGCTGCTTCTTTACCTTCCCAGTGATTTTCTTTGTATTAAATTCCTCTATGCTTCAAATTTCTATAACATTTTTGTTTCTTCTGCTAAATCTTTTTGTTTCTTCTGCTAAATCTAACTGATGTATATGTCCAGATCTCAACTTTAAGAGAGCCTGAAATGAAACATATTTTACCCCCTAACCTGAGGGATATACGCTTATCAATGCCTGATTCTAGACCAGTTACCAGCAGCCTCATAGCTTCAACTTTGAGTAAACTGAGAGGATTATCTTCTTCCTAAGCTCATTCAACCTTTTTTTCTTTGTTCTTTTTTTAAATTTTATTTCTCACTGCTATGGGTTGGAAGAGAGGAAGTGATGGCAAAGCATAGATTTATTATAACATCTTAACTGGTAGTCCCTTTTAAAACTTCAGTTTACTTTAAATTTGTGACCAGAACTCCAAGGAGCAATCAATACCATTTCTTTGAATTCTACTACACTTTGATAGTAAACAAAGAACTTCAAAACTTCTCTTTATAAATACTCCCAACTCCTCACATTCTTATTTAATTTGTCAGGGAGGAAGCCATCAAAATGCAACTCCCTTCTCTTCTCCATCACTGTACATCCCAATCTGTCCTTCTGTCTTCCTTCCTGTAGACTAGAAGTCAGCAGACTTTTGTGGTAAAGTCCCAGACAGCAAAAATTCCAGGCTCTGTGGGCATAAGTTCCCTGTCACAACTTCTCAAGGTTGATACTGCAGTGTGAAAGCAGTGGTAGACAGTAAGTTGTCAAGTGGATGTGGCTTGTAAAACGTTTATGAAAACAGATGCTAGTTTGGATTTCAGGCCCTACTTCACTAACTCCTGCTCTGGGACATTGCTTCTTGAGTTATCTTTTCTCTTCTGACTCATGTTTTTCTTCCTCTCTCCTCAGTTGCCTTGCAAACATCTCAAGAAAATAGCATTGACGTTTTTTGACACCAGGTCCTCCTGCAGCTCTGGTCTCTTTCCTTCATCTCATGGTCATTGTTTTCAAATGAATTCCTCACTCTCATTCTCTCCACTCCCTTATTGTATATTTATTCTTCAATCTTTTCTTTTTGAAGGGGCTATATTTAAAGTGGTTTCAACTCTCAGGAATCCCTAACTTACCACTCTATTTTCTTTACAGTACTGTCACTCTGTAATCATTTCATTTGTTTGTTTTCTTTTGGTACAACCCCTTCCTCGTCTTTCAGAGTGAAAGTTTCATGAGGGTAAGGGCCTGGTCTAGTTTGGTGGTCACTTAATCACTGGCTACCCTAATTGTAGATGGCAGCAGGTCCATATCTACCTGTTGGATAAATGGATGGATGGATGGATACAATGTATCATTTCCGATGTTGTGATGTGCTGCCCATATCCCCTTTCCAGAATGTATTTCCCCAGATGTTGAGGGTGCTTCTGGCAGGTGGATCATTGCTTGTGCCTCTGCTGAAAGAAATCCCATTGCCCAAAGTCAAGGCCTCTTCCGAGGTGGGCTCCATCCAATGACTAATCAGTGTGGGAATGACAAGGGCCTGGTCTTCTCACTTAAACACAGGACCATTCTGAAGGGTCACCTCAGCTTTAGGGCTTCTTAGAGAGCCAGCTGAAAACTCTGTTGAGACTACAGGAAATCTCAGCTTCTCTCTCTGTTCAATCTGGCTTCTAGCTCTTTCCTTCTCTTCCTTTCCCTGGATGTATACCCCATGGGCACTCCCAGATAAATCTCCCATATTCCAATCTCTACTTTAGAGTTAGGATCCTTAGGGAACCCCCCCAGTGACATCTGCCAAAATTTAATTGATCTGTAAATGGCAACTTGGGATTCAAACCAATTTTATTGAATTTTAAAGTCAGAGCACTTTTCTTCATCTGTTTGTTGGAAGTATTATGTGACTCTCTAGTTTTAAAATAAAATCCCATTCTTATTTTTTACTGAATAATGCTTTTCACAAAAACATATGGATGAGTATTATTCCAAAGTTTTCCTCTAAATAGCTTCTAAAGTGTAGGAAAAGGAGAAGACGATGCAAAGGTCCTCCATGTTTCATTTCTGCTAAATAAACATAAAGTCAAGCATGGTAACCTCAACCACTTCATTAATTGCCAATCTTTAATTAAAGATATCATCCATCATTAAGGACTTAGCTTAAGTAAAGTAAATGCAAATTAGATAAACATAGCTATTACCTTAATATGAAGCTAATGTAGCTCTTTATTTAATGATTACATAAATGGGCTCCCAAGCAGAAGAAAACTGATATTCACATCACTACAATGTTTGTTAAAAGGAAACCTCTATGTCCACAATCCTTCCTTGTGACGAAGTGAGCACACATGCACAAAATCTTCCAGAGCCTTGTGTATTTCTGGACTGGAAACAGTCAGGAATGACCCAGATAGTCTCCTCTAGAGTCAGGTCTTCCAGAAGCTTCCAGAAGCTAGAATCAGGAGCTGTATTTCTTGTCCAACACATCTGCTTAGGGCTTGACAGAATGAGGGTAATTGGATTATATTGTTCATTCTTTCTGGGCCAAGCCCCTCTTCCCATTCATTTTAAAGCTTTCTTGTTCTCTGTGTTTCCCCTCTGTCTTCCCTTTGCATATGTCTCTCCCTGTGGGTTTATGATCACCATCACTACGGCTTAGCATTTCCAAACTCTCCCCTATTGCTTATTTCACAGTCTCTTGTTACATAACCCAGGGAAGCAGGTCAACATCACCATTATTACAACATTTCCCAAGAAAATGAGGGGATAAGACTGCAGAGACTTGTTTAGAATTGTCCCAGCCGGTGTACAGGGGCCTGTCCAAGAACTCAGATAACAGCTTGGACCTCTTCTTAACTGTCCTTTCCCCACTCTATCTTCTCTCAAACCTGAGTGAGACAATAAGTCTTTTTATCAGTTAATTCAAGAGCATGGGCCCTGGAGCCAGGTCAATTTGGGTTAAAAGAAATCACAGTTCTGACTCATCTGGCTGCATGATCTCAAACAAATTTCTTTCTCTCTGAGCATGCATTTCTTAATTTGTACAGAGCTGAAAATATAGATCTCACAGGATGGTGATGAAGTAATTAATGCAAAGCTCTTGCCACGGTACCTGCACATCACCTGTGCTGAAGGAAAAGTCTCACTGATGAGCGTATTCGTTGGACTAGTTATTTCCTGTGGGTGCATTTTAAGTGCCCCTTTTGTTTGCCCCCTTGGTGGGAGGCAGGAAGGGCAGACAGACTGTGTAGGAGGTGATTCTCTGCTCTGTCTGGGTTTTTGCTTTGGCCCTCTACTTACTCTTTCAGAATTTATGTGTCTCTTAGAAGGGGAAAGGGCTACAGAAAATGAATGAAGAGTCAGAAAGAGATGAAAGGGGTAATGGAATGATGGGAATTATGGTCAGTACTTTGTCTTCACCCCAGCCACCTTTATATAAATGTAATTCAAATGATTTGCTGCAAGAAACTATGTCTTCACAGGTGTGATGGGTGGAAATAAGAGGAGAATAAAATCAATATTGTACAAAGAAATCAAAATGATCAATTGACTTATTATTATTATTATCATCATTATCGTTATTAATTTCTCAAGGCCAGCATCAGTGAGAAGAAAATCCACCTAGTCTAGCCTTTCCTAAGGACCGAGTTGATGTGTAGCCATTTCTGCTGGTGCATTTTTAAGCAGAGCTGCAGGGAATGTCATGTGTTGCAGTAATTGCCATGGAAACCATTGTTGTCGAATGAATAGAGAGGTTTTAAATCCTTGGTAATGAGCCTGAGAAACTAAGTAGGGCTTCAAGTTTAACATGTTTGGAAGTGGTTCATATCTCACACAGAGATATTGGAAGCAAAAGGAAGGGGGCAAAGGGTGGCAGAGAGAAAGTTTCTTTTTTAAAACAAAACTTCAAATAAACTTGCCTTATATCACGTTGCACTTCTACTAGCACTTTTTAATGTAAAAATGCCAAAGCTGCATCCAGTCCCAAGGCTTGAGCAACTCTTGTCTACAGAACAAAGTGTAATTGTGATTTGCTTTCACTGAAATCAACAATTTCAATTTACCTCTCACACACCTCAGTAAGTGAGAAGGTTAAATATTTTCAAGGCAATGAATGGTTAGATTTGTCTGGATTGTGAGATCCTTGAATAGAAGGGCTGAGAATGTACCTGCGTGGAGGAACCTACAGATCTAGGAATGGCCAGTGACCTGAGGGGCCCACCTTGGCCACGAATAATTTCTTAGCATCTCTCTTCTCTCGCCATTTTGCAAAACCTGACACCTCATCTCTCACCCAAGACCCTTTCGGCCTGGGTGCCCTCCAAGTAGGACTGGTGATAGCAGCCTCGGAGGGCATGAAGAATGAGAGATAAATGCCAGAGGTAAGTCTTTCTCTCTCCCAGTGGCCAAGGGACTCCCTACCAGCACTGTTCCTCATCCAGAGACGCTGCAGTACACCTGGGTTATCGGATAGAAGCTTCTTCCTGAATATTTACATGGTAAAGAGGATCAGGACTGGCCATGCCAAAATATGCCATTTGGCATAGAAGTGATTTTTGAGCTGAAGGCATTTGAGTCCCTGAATCCTCTTATCTGCCTAAAAGCAGAGCCTCCCTCAAAGAACTTAAACTGTCATAATTCCCCTCCCTGGGCAACTCTACAATCTCTTCAGGTGCCCCACCCAGACCCTTGCACAAATGATCATTTCTCCTGCCTGCTTTGCTAAGGGTGCATTTATTTCCCAGAAAGTCATTTGCTTTTACATAAGTGCCCTTTCTCCCCCTTAGCACCCCTACCCTTGCCTTGACTAAATTGGGTGTAGAGAGCCCAGTCTAGCCATCCCTCTGAGTGACTCATCACTGGATGTCATGTGAATGCCGGATGCACATGCTAAAAAATGTCTGGTTTGTTTTGCTCTTGTTACCCTGTCAGTTGTCAGTCCCCTCAATGGGGCTGCAGCTGGAGAACCTAGGAAGGCAGAAGGAAAAATAACTTCCCCTCCCTCCCCAGTATCTCTCTATGTGTGCTTAGTCACTCAGTCATGTCCAACTCTTTGTGACCCATGGACTCTAGCCCGCCAAGCTCCTCTGTCCATGGAATTCTCTAGACAAGAATATTGGAGTGCATTGCCATGCCCTCCTGCAGGAGATTCTCCCAACCCAAGGATTGAACATAGGTCTCCTGCATTGAAGGTGGATTCTTCACCGTCTGAGCCACCAGGTATAATAACTTTTTCTCAACAGGATTTAAGAGAGAAAAGAGAAGGTGATGAGGAGGAAGGGCCCTAGGAAGAGGTCTCTATGTTCTGTCACTTTATCTTTATTACTGGTGTTTAGAAAAAGCATTAAAAAGACTTTCCAGAGGATCTATGCTTCTTAGAGAAGTAGGTATTGTTCTCTGGAAAGTCTGAGGAGAGGGTCCTGGACTGGAGGGAACATGACCATGAAGAGCAAGGATGTGAAGTCAACAGCCAGCCCAGAAATGAAGGGGAAAGAGAGAAATGGGAAGTGGAGAGAAGAGAAAGAAGAGAAAGGAACAATGCCACGGGAACCTGGAGGGATCAAAGCATGCGTGGGTAACTTGGCCAGCAAGAACCTTTCAATCACCACATTCCAGTATTCCAGGCAGATACTGCCTAGTGTGGGTCTTAGATCAGCCATGACTAGCTATGAGTGACTTAACTTATTTGTGCTTCCTTCCTCAAATGTAAGAAGTGGATAATTACTTGCAGACCCAACTGAAGTTTTGTGAAAAGTCAAAGTGTTAATTGTTGAGTCCTGTCCAGCTCTTTGTGACCCCATGGACTGTAGCCTGCCAGGCTCCTCTGTCCATGGAATTCTCCAGGCAAGAATACTGGAGTGGGTAGCCATTCCTTTCGCCAGGGAATTAAACCTGGGTCTTCTGCATTGCAGATTCTTTACCATCTGAGCCACTAGGGAAACAGATTAAATAAAATGATCTATGCAAATTTTTAGAAAGTGCTAAAGCATAGGATTTTCAGTAAAAAAAAAAAAGCTGGGGGAATCAATAAAAGCAAGTGATTATTATAATTATTTATCTCTAATGGCACGGAACTGCTCCTTTTTATGCTTTACTGAATTAGAAAGCCAGGCCTGCCTGCAGAAGTCACAATTCACAGTTTTATATTAGGAATCTGAACCCCCGGCTCACAAGAGGAGATGGAGAGAAAACTGTTGCCAGAGGGTGTGAGTGTTGTTTTCATGCTATTTTAAAACTATTAGAGCTGGAAGTCCAGCGGTTCTCAAATCCTGCCCTGCTAATAACCTCTACATTGGGGAAATTCCCAAGGGAATTCTAGGCAATGAAGAGCAGAGCTGGATTTGTCATTTTGGTAGGCTTGGAGCCCTCTGATAAATGCTGGAACTGGAACACACAGCTTAGATATTTTCCACAAGATTTAAGCTTGGGATTGCATCACTCTCTACCCAGTCTCATGAAGGAATAGAGTCAAGGAGAAGGTGGGAGCAGAGTGCCTGCCTCTGCATCCAGGTCCAGGTTATCACACCACCTCTCGGTGACATTGACCTCTTCTGTCCTGTCTTAAAATGCAACACCTTTGACTCCCCCATGTCCTGCTCTATTTTTCTCCTTAGCACTTATCATCTGAGATTCTCAGTGTTTTCATAATTTATCTTGTTGTTGAGAATCACTCCCAGAGAAAATGTAAATTCCACAAAGAAAGGGATTTGGTTCTGCTTTGTTTCAGCCACTGAAATAGTGTTTGGGGTAGAGAAGGCATTCAACATGTGTTTGTTGAGTGAATAAAAAGGAAGAAGGAACGCGAGCGTGTCTGTGTAACCTCTAACACATGGTAGCCCAGACAACCAGCAAACCTCTGCCAGGTAAACATACTTGGATGCTCACTAACGAGGTCAGCAAGTCTGCCACAATATTGGGTCCCAGTGTAGCTGGGAGGGAGAACGCAAGGATGCACAGGGCTTTGTGAGAGGGAAGCTGGACATTGCTTTGCAAGAGGAGGGAGTAAGTGAGAAAACCAAAGAGTCTGATGACTGAGAGAACATCATGCTCAATTCCATGAGGGCAGAAAGAAGCAGGTGTGTGCTCAGCTGCTAAGTTGTGTCGGACTCTTTGCGACCCATGGACTATAGCCCACTGGGCTCTTCTGCCCATGGGATTTCCTAGGCAAGAATGCAAGAGTGGGTGGCCATGTCCTCCTCCAGGGCATCTTTCCAACCCAGGGACTGCACCTGTGTCTCCTGCATTGGCAGGCAGATTCTTTATCGCTAATGTCACTTGGGAAGCCCAGAAAAAAGTACTATGCTGGAGTAAAGTTAGGTTCTGGATTCGTTTTCCCCTGAGAACATGAGGTGGTTAATCTCTCTGTCAGTAATAGTTTAGTGTGTTTCAGAGGCACATAAATTATTGTTGAAATGTGGAAAAAAGTCTGTTTTAAACAATACTATGCATATATATGGGCTTCCCTGGTGGCTCAGATGGTAAATACTGCCTGCAGTGCCAGAGACCTGGATTCAATCCTTGGGTTGGGAAGATCCCCTGGAGGAGGGCATGGCAACCCACTCCAATATTCTTGCCTGGAGAATCCATGGACAGAGAAGCCCGGCAAGCTATAGTTCATGGGGTCGCAAAGAGCCAGGCATGACTGAGCAAATAATATATGCATGCATATGTTTATGCCTATATTTGATTCATGCCTACCTGTCATTCTTTTTTGGGGGTAAGGGTAAGGAGAAGAGAAGACCAATATGCCTTTGGAAGAATGGATTCAGAATAAAATTCCCTTTTGGATTGGCTGTAGGTACAATGAACCCAGGTGGTGCCTGGAGGTAAAGAACTCGCTTGCCAATGCAGGAGACTTAAGAGATGTGGGTTCAATCCCTAGGTCAGGAAGATCCCCTGGAGAAGGAAATGGCAATGTACTCAGGTATTCTGGCTTGAAGAATCCTATGGATAGAGAGTCTGATGGGATACGGACACAACTGCAGTGACTTCTCATGTACATAAACAGTGAAGGGCAAACTGTTGGTAAATTGACCTGAATTTTGGTAAGTCTGTCCAGGGTCATAAGAGATATAAATCAGATTGAGGATTTCATAACATTGAGCCTTTATTCAAGATTTCCTCTTTAACTCGATTAATTGGTTGGTAAGTCAGCTTCAAGCAGTGTGAAGGTGGCTTTGTAGTCCATTTATAAGAAGTACAGAGTGCTATCAGAGACTTCTAATATGTCAGCACACGGCAAATTTGCATTCAATAACTGTTTCAGGGACACATTTTTATACTTTTAGAACTGCTTACCAAAGGTCATGGCTAAGGTTGTGGAAGCCTTAATCACACAGGGAGAATGCGGGACTCATGCCTTGTTCATCTCTCTTATGTCACTGGCATGCAAGCTACCTTAGAATTCCCAGCTAGACCTTTCATGGGCTGGAGATTCATATGGTTTATAATCAAGGATGGGTTAAGACCGCCCGTATTAAATTAAACTTCGCTGGTGGGAGCCTTTCTCAGTCTGCATCCACGTGCTATTTCCACTGCTTACCATCGCCACTGGTGTCACCTGAGTTGACAGTGGCGACAATGATACAAAGTCGGCCCTGTGCTCCCCACCTGTTCCATGCATACTTGATCAAACACACACATACACTAAATAATCGGGGTTTCTTTTGAGCAGTTAGTATACGTCAGATTCTGAGCTAGGTACTCATTCATTCATTATCTTTAATCCTTCTAACATCCTATGGGGTATTCACTTGATGAAGGAATCAAGACTCAGAGAACTCAAAAACTTGTCTAGGGCCACATGGCTAGTGAGTGCTAGACTCAAAGCCAAGTTTCTCTGGCTACCAACCTTATTTTATTTTGCTACACTTCATATCTCTAGGAAGAAATATTAACTTCTTCACATCACCAGTGACATGCTTAATGAGGGTGGTGGACATTTGAATTTCATGGTACTTACTACAATTTGCCATTAGATGGGTGATTATTTATTTAAATCTCTGCACCATGAGTATTTTTAAATTTTCTAGTTGCCACATTAAAGGAATAAAAAGAAGCAGTTAAGATTAATTTTAGAAGTCTATGTAATTAGTCTATCAAAAATAATATTGTTTTAACATCAATTCAACACAACAATTATTAATGAGATATTGTATAGTATTTTTATAACCAGTCTTGGAAATCCAGGGCATATTTTACACACACAGCATGTGAAAAATCAGAGAGAGCCAGGTGAGGCTCTCATCTTAGAGTGTAAGGTACTGTCATAGTTTACTGAACTTTACCTGCAAATCTTCATTTAAAAGCATTTGCAAGATGGATGTAAGAGTGTGTGTGTGTGTGTGTGTGTGTGTGCGCGCGCGCGTGTGTGCACGTGCCCACATAGGGAGGTGGAGGGGTTGCAGAGTTCGACTTGTTAGATGTACTAAATGGTGCAGGTTTGATGTACTAAAGGATGGACTCCACGCCAAACAGTGCAGGCTGTTTATAAAAGCCATGATCTGGGTCAATCACAGCATAAATTGCTAATACATAGGTTATATTTACAAGCGAGCAAATCCAATTTTGTATTACACTAGAATTATCCTCAAGAGTACAGAAAGGTCTGAACAAACATAACTTGAATTCATACTTTTGTCTCCTGCTCCAGTACATTAGGCATGTCCTTACCAATGATATGTAAACTATAGAAATGCATTTTTTCTTTTTAAATGGCATTCAATATGGAATGGAGATAGGATGACTATCATAGCTTGTTACAGATTTCAGGTGGAAATTATTTTAACTTTCCCACAGATAAAGCGAAAAGCAGGGTAAACTATTTGATCTCCAGACTTTGCCAGTGCACATTTACAATTGTTTCTCTTGAGATCCTTTCAGTTGTTTAATTATTATTACCTTTCAATGTAGCTTACCCAACCTTTGGGCAGAGTTGCTTCATACTTCTGTACAAAAATGGTGTCACCCTATGGTTTGCCCTTGGCAAATTTTGAAGCATGTCAATCGTTAGCATGTGCTACTTTATTTTTCTAACCCCTTCATTCCTTGAACTTCTCCTTGTGATTCTTTTTAGTCCTCCTTTATCCCCACTCCAGGCTTCCCAGGAGGCTCAGTGGTAAGGACAGCTTCTTAACAGAATGGTCAAAGCTGGGACTGGCCTGGCTTCCATCAGCTTCTCCAACCTCACTCTGCTCATTGTGCTTTCTTGAGCTTTTTCTACTTCAGCTACAATGACCTTCTTCAGGCTTTGAATCTGACACATTTGCTTCCTGTTACAGAGTATCTGCGGACACTGCCAGATGCCTCAAATGCTCTTTTTAGTTGACTTCTGTTTATCTCTCAGATCCTGGGACAGTCATCATTTCTTTGGGGGAAGTCTTTTTTGACTTCCCCAAATAGGTTATATCTTGGTAATTCAGACCTTTGAAAGCAGAAATCCTATCTTCCCGAACCTTCTTTCTATGGCATAGAAGGCATATGGATAATGTATGTCCCACACTAAATTCATGCACTGATGCTCTAATCATCCCCCATCCCATGTGATGGTATTGGGGAGTTGGGGAGGTGGTGATTAGATTCAAATGAGGTCTTGAGGATGGTGCTTTGAGGAGCTGGCCATCTGAGAGCCAAGAACAATGGCTGAAGTGTGGAAATGAATATCCTGGTACCTTAATCTTGGACATCCTGGTCTCCAGAACTGTGAGATAAAAATGTCTGCTTAAGCCGCAGTCTATGATTTTTTGTCAGAGCAGCCTGAGTTGACTGAGAGAGATTTTGGCACCAAGAAGTAGGGTGATGTTGTAATAAATGCCTTAGCATATGGCAAGCTCTTTGCAACTTGGTAGAGACTGGAAGAGTTTTGAGGTGCTTTCCAAAAATATGGTCAGTAAGGGTGATTATAGGGCTTCCCAGGTGGTGCTAGTGGTAAGGAACCCACCGACCAATGCAGGAGACATAAGAGATGCAGGTTTGATCTCTGGGTGGGGAAGACTCCCTGGAGAAGGGCATGACAACCTACTCCAGTATTCTTGCCTGAAGAATCCATGGACAGAGGAGTCTGGCAGGTTACAGTCCGTGGGGTCACAAAGAGTCAGACATGACTGAAGCAACTTAGCAGGCAGTGAGGTTGATTATGGAGAAATCTCAGACAGAAATGAGAAACAAAAGAAACTGGGGGAAAGGAGATCCTTGTTATGACAAAACACTTGGCTGTGTTCTAGGTGTTTGGTGGAAGGTAGAAATTGTGAGCAATGAAACTGGATATTTAGCTGAAGAGGTTTAAGGAAAGTGTTGATGGAGCTGCTTGGTTCCTCCTATGCTTATAGTAAAAAATAAAAAGAAAGGGATGAATTGAAGAAGGAATTGTTAAACAAAGAGGAACCGGAACTTGAAGATTTGGAATTTTCTCACTCTGTCCATGGGACTTAGTTGGTAAAGAATCGGCCTGCAATGCAGGAGACCCTGGTTCGATCCCTGGGTCAGGAAAATCTGCTGGAGAAGGAATAGGCTACCCACTCCAGTATTCTTGGTCTTCCCGTGGCTCAGCTGGTTAAGAATCTTCCTGCAGTGTGGGAGAGCTGGGTTCAATCCCTGTGTTGGAAAGATCCCCCTGCAGAAGGGAAAGGCTACCCAGCCCAGTATTCTGACCTAGAGAATTCCATGGCCTGTATAGTGCATGGGTTTGCAAAGAGTCAGGCACGACTGAGTGACTTGCACATTCACTTCATTCTGTCCACACTGAAAAAGATGAGAAAGCCTGTTCAGAGGAGAAGATGGGATTATGTCAGCAAAGTCATTGCCAGTGTGAATTTCAGGGGCAGAAAAAGCAGGATGTCATGAAGGAGAGCTGTGGAATTTATCACGTTCTATAAGGCAGACTGTAAAGCATATAGCATGCATTGTGTTCTCCAGGAAAAGTTAAGAATGATTCAGACAGCATCAGAATTACTGCTCCACCACAGCCCCAGGGAGCAGAGTTGGTTCCTCCTTAATTTCAAAGGGTGAGGCTGCCTTTCTGGTTTGGGTGGGTCAAGATGCCCCTCCCCAGGACCTCAGGATGCTGCTGCCTTCACAGAGAGTTTCAAGGGTGGTCCCAAGAGGGCAGGGCCTCTGCTCAGAGCTGTGGCGATGATGCCTGCCACCCCAGTGGGCCTGGAAGGCAGGACATTGAGCCAAAGAGGGTTAGTCTGGAGCGTTAAGGGACATTGAATTTGCCTTGCTGGGTTTTGACTTCTTTGGGACCCATCACCCCTTCTTTCTTATTTCTCCCGTTTAGAATAGGTCTTTCCCACCAATGTGTCTTGGGAAGCACATAACTTGTCCAATTTCATAAGGTCTCTGCTCAAGAGGAGGAATTTTGCCTCAGGGTGAGTCTTACCTTGAGTCTCCCATATCTGACTTTGAATGATATCCATATGAGACTTTGGACTTTCGAGTTGATGCTAGAATGTCTTAGGGCTTTTGGGTTATCTGAGTAGAATAAATGTGCTTTGCATGTGAGAAGAACTTGAATTTTAGAAGGTAAGAGGTGGGATGCTATGAACTGGTTATGTTCCCTCAAAATTCATCTGTTGAGGCCCTCACCTCCATGTGATGGTATTAGGAGCTGGGGCCTTAGGGAAGCATTGATAATTAGAGTTAGATGAGGTCATTTGGACAGAACTCTCAGGATGGGCTCAGTGCCCGTAGAAGAAGAGGCACCAGGGACCTTTCTTTCTCTCTCTCTACCATGCGAGGACACAGTGAGAAGGGGGTGATGTGTCAGCCAGGAACAGAACCCTCTCCAGGAACTCAAATCTGCTGGCACCTTGATCGTGAACCTCCAGCCTCTGGAACTGTTTTTAAAGCCATCCAGTCTGTGGTATTTTTTGTTATGGCAGCGTGAGCTGACTAAAAGAGAGGGTACAGAGTAAATGAAGAACGAATGAAGAGTGTCAGAAGGGAAATGGCAGCTCACCAAGCTACAGGCTCCCCTTGAGATCCTTCTCTGGTACCTGATTTGCTTAATGTGGAATAGCCTTTTATCCTCTGTAGCCATCACGCAGGGTGTGAATCTACTTTACGTCTGCCACACTCTGAAGGCTCATTTGAGGTCAGAAGGAACTTTCATTTCACGGCCCAAAGCATTTTGCAACTTTATCTTTCCTTCTATGAGGAGTGTGAGCTGACACCTGGAAATAGCATCCACCCCTGGGTGCTATGGAAGGACAGGCTGCATGAGGTTTGTCCTTGGGAGGGTAACTATGTTGGACAACCCCCCATTTATGCTCTCCTGTCTCCATAAGGAAAGCTGCAGACCAGAAGGATACTCTGTATCTCTTTTGCTTCACACACGGCCTTTCTTTACTTAAAATTCTTTCTTTCTTCCTCATTGCTAGGTTACACTTCCGGTAACAATAGGCTGGCATTTAGTTTCTCTCTCTAAACCTAACTGGTCCTCAACCCAAGGACTCGAGGCCATGAAGCATGCTTTTACAGTGTGGAGAGGCACACGGCCGTCCCCAGCGGCCTTTTGTTTGTACTGATCAACAAGAACAAGAAAAGTCTGGTGTCAGAGATGCAAGGCAACTTCTTTATCTGAAACCACCCACTCCTCCTCTGTTTTCCTCCAGTGCTCACTGTGCATTATGTTCTCCATGCTCTTCTCTGTGGCTCTACAGATGTGAAACTTTAATGCAGGGTGTTTAAAAATAATAAGCAAAAAATCACCCTGAAAATTATAGAGCTTTGCAGTAGAGTGGCATGCAGCTGCCTAAAGAAGCCCATTGATCAAGAGTTCATATGGTTTATGAATTGTTGATTCCAGCTTATGGGGAATAGCAGAAGGAAGGGGGTCAGAGGGGAAGGAGGATAAAAATCAACACTGGAAACCAGCTCTCCCAGACACTATTCCTATTTGCCAGGAATGCATTCAGCAGAGCTTGTGGGAGGCCAGGACTCCCACTGCTTCAGGATCTACTTGTTTAGGAAAGGCCTATGGGCAGGGACATTACAGGAGTCTTTAGTCATTCCCACTCCAGGGGATCTTCCTGACCCAGGGATAGAAACTGGGTCTCCTGCACTGCAGGCAGATTCTTTACCATTTGAGCAACCAGAGAAGTGTGTGTGTGTGTATATATATATACATATATATATATATATATATATATATATATATATATGTATGATTTACTTTGCTGTACAACTGAAATTAGTACATTGTAAATCATCTATATGGAGAAGGCAGTGGCACCCCACTCCAGTACTCTTGCCTGGAAAATCCCATGGACGGAGGAGCCTGGTGGGCTGCAGTGCATGGGGTCGCGAAGAGTCGGACATGACTGAGTGATTTCACTTTCCCTTTTCACTTTCACGCATTGGAGAAGGAAATGGCAACCCACTCCAGTGTTCTTGCCTGGAGAACCCCAGGGACAGGGGGAGCCTGGTGGGCTGCTGTCTATGTGGTCACACAGGGTCAGACACGACTGAAGCGACTTAGCAGCAGCAGCAGCAGCAGCAAATCATCTATATTGCAACAAAAATCAAACAAACAACAACAAAAATTCCAAGAAAGGACCCACAGGCATGTGAAAAACAACAAAAAAAGACATCTCTGTCTCTAGCTCTCTATTTTACAAATGAGAACCCGACGGTCAGAAAGGTTATAGAATGAGCCTAAAGTCACAGAGCCAGAGAACTGGAGTTCTCATGCAGTCCACATCTTTCTACTACATGAGATGAAATTTAAGCTTCCCACTGCCACCTGCTTATCCCTTGATGGCCACAATTAACTCTTACTAAAAATACTAAAAATTACTACTCAATGGCATTTCACCCCTGTCCAGAATGTTGGCTTTTTCTAATGGGGTTGATTCAGAGGTACAAGCTACAAATTGCTGTTTATTTACTTTACTAATCATTATAAATAGCATGCTTCCTTCTACCCCAAACATCCTTACAAACTTCAGGGCAATATATGGCATGAACAATAACTATGGGATGTAAAATAGATAATTTATTTATGAAAACTATACTAGCTTCAAACCCACCTCAAAAGAGAAATTAAGTAAACCTGGATGAATTTCATAAGAAATGAGAAACCATGGCCTAACTTTAGCTAAGGGAAAATTATTGATTTACCCTGGAAGGTAAAGACTCAATTTTACTGTGATTCCCATAACCAGAAAATAATAAGAACTGCAGTTTGAATCTTACAAGCTTAATATGTCAGATACACTATATTCTTTCTACTATTAGGATATTTATTAGACTATATAGTCATAATTAAAAAAAAAACTTTATTAGAATGGCTGAAAGGTTCATCTCTCCAGCTAGCATCACTCTCTGTACTGGGAAAAATTGAACAGTTAACTTGGAGTTTAGGAAGAGGAAGGTAGACATATACAGATGAAATTATGACAAAACCTCTTCAGGAAGAAACCACCAGCAAAGGCATGCTTCAGTCAGAATTATAAACAAGGAGATGGACAGTGAATGATTTGGAGTTGTATGTTAGGCTGCAAGGGGACTTGAAACTCTCTGGTCCATTTAACAGATGAGAGAGCTGGGCCCAGAAAGATCAAATGATGCGTCCACAGTCGTGGGCTCACTAGTGCTGGAGCCAGGCCTGGGACCAACAGCCCCCCACTACTGGCCAGGGAATCTTTGCCCTACGGCCCGCTGCCTTTTCTTTCTTCAGAAGTTGAACTTCAAATAAAAATGTAATCAAGTTAAATGAAATCCGAAAGTACTCTTTAAAATAGAACCACTCCTTTTGTGAATAGTTTTCACCCTGCATGTTGTAAATGGGATTAATCTAAGCACTACCCTGTGTTCTGTGTCACACAATATGATACTAGCTCTTGGAGGGCAGGGTGATAGATGCTTGACAGAGGACAGAGCAGAACTTGTTCAACAACAGAGATCTGAGAACCACAGGCCTACTTGATGAATCAGGTGTTCACAAAAATGGACATGACAAGAACTTTTTGCTGGAGTAAAAAGAAAAATCCCTGCACCAGAAGCCTATTTGCCCTCTTTGGTGTTCTAGGAACAAAGACGGCGATATTTCTAGGGAGAGAGCTCAACAGTGGTGGGATTTCCGCAGAGAAATATGGCTCACACATGGGTGGCTCCTGTGACGAGAGGCAGGTGCTCTCTAAGCGTCAAGGATGAAATGCTTATTTAAAAGGTACTGAGATATAAGGCAGAGGACCTCCCATTCTGTGCTTTGCTTCCGTGTATCCTATGGAATTCATTTGTGAGGCAAGCCACCATTTATCACTTGTTGACCCTTTTGCTGGAAAAGTCAGTGGAAATAAAATCCCCTGCCATCCTAAACATATTTTTGACAGCTGTCAAGCCAATTAAGGTGATTACTGACCCCCACCCCACCTATATACACAAAATCATTTTAATTAGCATGCGCGTCCTTGAAAATCAAGTCTCCAGAAACCATTAAGGAAAAACACGTCTAGAAGGCACTTGTTTCTCATTTCTCCTCACTTTTGGGGAGAAGATTGTGTCGAGTGTACTTTTATGACGAAAGTTAGGAAGACAATGTTCCTACAACATATAAATCTATGCTAATGTATGGTACTTTTGACTTGAGAGTAATTCATGGTGGGTAACTGCTCAGATAAGCAGGTTCATTACCCTGCAGGGAGGGGCCAGGCTAGAGAGGCAGGCCCGCTGACTCATGCAAACTAACCAGTTTATTTATAATGTGGTTAGGGTGTCCTTAAAAATACAGGGCTCATTAGAGATAAATTATGAGCTTTGGATTAAGATATACACTGCTGCTGCTGCTAAGTCGCTTCAGTTGTGTCCAATCCAGATACACACTACTATATATAAAATAGATAAACAACAAAGACTTCCTGTATGGCACAGGGAACTATATTCAACTATATTTCCATGTAATAACTTACAATGGAAAAGAATCTGAAAAAAATATATGATATATATAATACACAAATAATTGAATCACTTTATTATACATCTGAAATAGAATATTGTAAATCAACTACACTGCAATCAAAAAAATAAAAAGCCACAAGGTTCATCTATCTAAGTGTCCTAGAGTTAAACTCACCATTGACCATGGAAACTCCCTCCTTGAAACCTGCACCAACCAGTCCAAATATACCAAAATCAAACTGAGCCCTTAAAAAGGACATTTGCTTGAACTCTGCCAAAAAATAATCACTTTTGCTATTTCTAGGTGTTTTGTCAAATTTTGGTGAGTATCATTAGCAGTACAGAGACTATTTGGGGAGGACTGCCATGTTATCCTGCGATGTGTGAGTTTGCATATTATCTGTGCATGGCGATCTGTAGTGATGGTTTTAGTGTTTAGTGGCAATTTCTCAGATAACCACCATTGAATGCACAGGCTCAGTGCTTCTAAAGGGCATTTTGAATGGATTATTGGTGCCAAGTATCTTAGACAGAAAAAATTTTTTAAAAGTGCTTGCCAAATTTCTTTC
Organism: Antilocapra americana; assembly: GCA_007570785.1. Taxonomy (NCBI): domain Eukaryota; kingdom Metazoa; phylum Chordata; class Mammalia; order Artiodactyla; family Antilocapridae; genus Antilocapra; species Antilocapra americana. The sequence goes on along the minus strand of ML661250.1, from coordinate 3,732,843 downwards.
CCTGATTGTTATCAGAGTCATCCTACATCCTGAAGGGTTTTATGCGCAAGATGTGTTCTCTGAACCTCTCAATGGATTGTGACATTCCTCCAGGAATGTTATTTAGCCAAAATAACACACCTCCTCCATGGACGTATTTCCACTTGCCTCCATGCTTTTAACCACAGATGTGACCTTACTTTGACGTGCACTTCATTTAAAAGCTGCCTGTGCCCAGACTTGTGCATCTGCTGCTAACATTTCTCACTGCACTGCCCCATCTCGTCCAGTGGCTTTGCTACTTTGCTCATCCTGAAAGTATTGAACTTCATTTTTTTTTAAACACTGCTTTCTATTTCAAGATTTGATTTTCCTTAACATAAAAAGATATCTATCTATTTATCCGTGTGTGTGTGTGTGTGTGTGTGTGTGTTATGTATATACACACATATATATTTTTCTATTCTGAGGATAATAGCAACCCAATATAAAAAACTGTGATGACAGAAAATTAGAAGTCAAGAAATATGGCAGAAGCATTATTTTATTTGTGGTCCTGTGTGCATGTTTTCTTCTGGCTCACTGTTGAGAAGAATGCAGTGAGTGATCGCTTGATTTTTAATACAATAGGACATCTTTTTTGTTAATTAAAACATCCTCTTCTTTGTTGAGAGAAGAGTACTTGGTGTCATTTCTTTTGAAGTGGGCCTTGTTTGGGTTTCTTTGGATTGTAGGCAGAAATCCACTTAAACCAGTTATAGGATTACTGGCCATACTGGATTAAGTGAAATGTTTATTTAGAGAATAATTGCCGTAACCTGAGTAGGGATGTGTAATTCCAGTTCTTTACACACAGACACACACGTACACACACTTGCATGACTGCCTACATACATCTCCAGAGATTATGTCTGGCTTTCAAGAAAAAAATCACAAGGGAGTAGTTTAAGGTGGAAATGGGCATCCTCTATGTTAAAAATAGAAAGCATAATCTTGCAGGTTTTATTGCGGTCTCTCATTCTCTTCATCAAGTATTTGAGAAGAGCTGAGGAGTTGTGTGGGCTGATTGCTTAGTTCCGCATGTGTATCAAAGAGAAACAGAAAACCCATTGAGATGCGTGTATTACAGTGATTAGGAATCCAGGCTCTTCAGGCTTAAGAATCTTAAAGATGACTTGGACAAAATATTTTCCTTTAGCTGTAGAAGCCTAGACACTCATTCAAGCATGCTGGAAAGACCACTGAGTTCATTTTGTCAATTTTTGCTAATAGGAATATTAAATTAGAGACTTATTTTACATATGCTATTAGAAGGAATATTCAGATTAAGTCACTCCTGGTTGATGGTCAATCTCCTACACTTCTTTTTCTGTTTCATGTATGTCTTTCTAAAGGAAAATGCTCTTTTTGTCTCTACCTCCATAGTTAAATGGTGAGAAGGGTTTGCAAAATTTTAGCCTTGTTTTTTTCTTATTCTTTTAATCATCTGCTCATATTTCTTCTATGTAGCTATCATTTTGAAGTATGAGCAGATAATTAAAAGAATAAGAAGAAAACAAACTTAAAACTACGTAGCTACCATTTTAATATATAATACCAGTCATGTTATTTTTATTTTACTTTAAAAACACTTTCTAGGTCTATACCAAATCTGTTCAAAAATATCACATCTGTGTTACCGACGTAGCTCCACTGAAGCCCAGAGAGGGAAGCAGTTTGCCTGGCCACTCTACTAGGTAGTGACTGAAGCAGGCTAGAACAAGGTTCATCAAACTGTGAGCTATCCTTGCTGAGCCCCGTGTAACAGGACAGCCCTTACCTCTGCTTTCCTGTGGCCTTTCCCCTGGTCCCAAATTGCTTCCTGCCGGGAGGAGTGAGTGAGGTCACTTTCTTGGCCAAACACTCCATGCCTTCATCGGCATTTCACCTATGCTGATAGTGGCCAGCGTGCTTTTGGGTTTGTGCTCTCTTGGCAGCTAGGAGGAACCTTTGTTTTACTCTGTAGTAGATGCCAATTTTAACACTGCTCACTGGCATTCAGCAACCTCAGATATGCAGATGATACCACTCTAATGGCCTAAAGTGAAGAGGAGCTAAAGAGCCTCTTGATGAGAGTGAAAGAGGAGAGTGAAAAAGCTGATTTGAAACTCAACATTCAAAAAACTAAGATCATGGCATCCAGTCCCATCACTTCATGGCAAGTAGATGGGGAAAATGTGGAAGCAGTGACAGATTTTATCTTCTTGGGCTCCAAAATCACTGTGTACGGTGACTTCAGCCATGAAATTAAAAGATTCTTGTTTCTTGGAAGGAAAACTGTGACAAATCCAGACAGTGTATTAAAAAGAAGAGACATTGCTTTGCTGACAAAGGTCTGAATATTCAAAGCTATGGTTTTGCCAGTAGTCATATACAGATGTGAGAGTTGGACTATAAAGAAGGCTGAGCATGGAAGAACTGATACTTTTGAATTGTGTTGCTGGAGAAGACTCTTGAGAGTCCCTTGGACTGCAAGAAGATCAAACCAGTCAATCCTAAAGGAAATCAACCTTGAATATTTATTGGAAGGACTGATGCTGAAGCTGAAGCTCCAATACTTTGGCCACCTGATGCAGAGATTCATTGGAAAAGACCCTGATGCTGAGAAAGATAGAAGGCCAAATGAGAAGGTGGTAGCAGAAGATTAGATTGTTACATGGTATCACCAACTCAATCGACATGAATTTGAGCAAACTCTGGGAGACAGTGAGGGACAAAGGAGCCTGGCATGCTGTAGTCCATGGGGTCACAAAGAGTTGGATACAGCTTAGTGACTGAACAACAGCGACAAGGAAGACCAGCACCAGGGAACTCCATAGATATCTTCTTGCCAGAAATCAAGACTTCAATTGATTCACAAACCTGCCTTGGTGAAAGCATCTGCTCTGAGTTGGAGAGCTCCTTTCCAGAGAGAGGCCTACTTCCATGCTGGGACCAAAGGTATAATTCTAGAATATCTTTCAGCCTGAGAGACTGAATTGGAGGGACTCTCTTTTTTTCTATTGTATGTTCTTGCCTCCTTTGTTTAATTGACCAGAAGTGCCTAGGTTTATTTCTGGGCTTTCTATTCTGTTCCATTGATCTGTGTGTCTGTTTTTGTGCCAGTACCGTACTGCTTGGAGGACTGTAGCATCGTAGTGAATATGGGCATTGACACTTGCTGGCCGTGTGGCTTTTAGTAAGTCACTTAACCCACCGCTTCAGTTTCCTCATCTGTAAGATGGGAACGATGACTGGATTTGTCTCGTAAGTGACACGCGTTTGATGACTTGATACCCTTCTAAGCACCAGACTTTGTCTATTCAAAGTGCTCTGTGCTGTGCTCAGTCGCTCAGTCACGTCTGACTCTTTGCGGCCCCGTGGACTGCAGCCCACCAGGCTCCTCTGTCCAGTAGATTCTCCAGGCAAAGAATTCTGGAGTGAGTTGCCATGTCCTCCTCCAGAGGATCTTCCTGATCCAGGGACCTGCATCTCCTGTGTCTCCTGCATTGCAGGCAGATTCTTTACTGCTGAGCCACCAGGGAAGCCCCATACAAAGAGCTAGTGGTGGCTATTTTTATCAGCCCTGTTCCAATGAAGTTCATTGTCCCATTACTGCTTCCTTTAATAACTGTATCAGCAAGTATGCATCTTAGTAAGACATAAATCCAATCTGCAGAGGCTTGAGGCCACTTCTTGAAACCACTGACATTTATTCGCAAATTAACCTGAATTAGCATGTGAGATTTATGAACCTTAGGAAGAGTCTTAGAAATAAACCTGACGTCAGCAAGGCTTGAGAAAGGGCTCAGATGTGTGGGTCTTTTGGGGTAGTGAGGTGCGTAGGTATCAGGGAAGTTCAGTGGGCACTGGATGAACAGAGAAGGGACAAGAGCCGTAAGGCGCTGGATTCCTTAAGATGTTTACATATGGCTGTAGGGGAGGATTCATGAAAATGGACCTCAGCACCATGAATTTGCATCTGCTTAACAAGGCCAGGATTCTACAGTGGCAGCCTCATGTAGTTTAATTACGGGTGAAGCAGATAGCCCTCTCCCTCTTCCTCCAGAAGAAATCCAGTGCTCCCTGTGCATACTTTATATTTCTGTTCATCAGGAAGTTATCTGAAGAATTTATCACTTGTAACACTTGCCAGTTTGGATGGAGAGGATCAACCTTCCCTCCCCCGCCCACCCCGTACCCCCTGTTCTGCAGCCTCCTCTTTAGCCATGAATCACTGTATGGAGAGGCAGATCTTTTAGATTTTAAGAATTTTAAAAAGCTTCCTTTCTCTGTCAAAAGGCAAACCCAGCTTAGATGTTTTACTGGAAAACAGGCAAGCCGTGAGATTTCTCTTGATGGCTATTATGAACATCCCCCTAAGCAAACAGCTCCTGAGAGGATCTCAGTTTCCAAGTCTTGAGCCTGGAACTGCATGCAGGAGATAAGGATAACGTGGGTGTTAAAGCCAGAAACCTGCTGTCCTTTGTCTCACATTAAATTGAACCCAGTCCTTGGGTTTCTGGTTTGGGGCGGCGATGTATTATGCTGTGTGTGCTGACATGCATGCTTCCAGATTTTGCAATGAAACAACTTGGGCTGTGACACAGAATTAAAACTTCACCTTGAAGTCTTTCTTCAGCTAACTGAGAAACACCGCCTCCAGCAAGAGAACTTGCAGAGCTCTTAAACCAACTCTGCTCAAAATTGAGATGCTGGAGCAGGAGGAATGACGGCTCTTTCAATATTTTTTTGGAAAGGGCTGGAGTATAAATATTGCTTAAAAAGCAACAACAACAACAGCATCAAGGGAACCAGACAAGTCAAGTTCTCCCTTTACCTCTATTGAAACAGTCCGTTTCCTAAAATTTGCCAGAACTACACCTGGCAGTCTTCCCTGAGTACCTGAGGGAAAAGAAATAGAAATCTAGAAAAGATTCCCTTATTTAGCCAGGCTTATTTTCTTACTTTCTGCTTCAAGTAGCCAAGCCATTTACTTTGAAAGCTGCTGTAACTGAACATGTGTATTTGCTGAGCTATTTCAAATGTGTTCTATAATGCCTCAGCCTTTCTCAATGATGGACTTTGCACAGAGTTCTAATGCCTGGTGATGCAGTTTCTAAGTGGGAGGTGTTCTCAGTGCAAGCTGAGTAAATCCAGTGTCACAACGCCATGGTAAAAATACTCTCTTAAGCCCCAGAGTTTACTGTTTAGCTGCAGCAGTGATGCACTGCACAGCCTGGATTAGGCAGTGTGCTCTTCTGTGCCTTGCCTTTGCCATCTGCAGAGTGGAGCTGAAATGCCCATCCCAACTTTTTTTGTTGTGATTATGAGTGAAATCCTAATAGGTAAGTCAATTCCAAAACCAGCACAGAATGGGAGGATCCTAATTTTTTGAAGCCTCTCAATGAAAAGATGTCGCCTGCCATATGAGTAAACAAAGGATGCTGCAGCCGTTAAATCATCACACTGCAGCCGCCCCCAGTGGTACACCCGAGGAGACTCAGGATGAGAAAACACTGCACACTGGCCTGGAGAGCTGAGATGTACCTCAAAGGGATGATTTCAGTGAGCCCAGACTCTTGCATCTTCCTACACATAGGAAAGCACTAAATTCCTTAACTTGAGATGTCTGGTTTTCTTTAATTAACAGTTGTTGTTCAGTCATTAAGTCTTGTTTGACCTTTTTATGAGCCCATGGACTGTAGCCTGTCCATGGAATTTCCCAGCCAAGAATCTTGGAATGGATTGTTGTTTCCTCCTCCAGGGGATCTTCCCCACCCAAGGATCAAACCTATGTCTCCTGCTTGGTAGGCAGATTCTTTACCACTGAGCCACCTGGGAAATCAGATAATCTTTGAAATTTTGACTTCCCAGTCTTTACTGGAAAAACTCCTATATATCCTGGCTCCTCTCTTGCCTCTTTGAAGCAGTCTTTCTGAGCTATCTAAGATACTATATCCCAGGCTTAAGTTCTCAGTTTTGTCTGCCAAATAAACATAATTCAAGGACTGCTGGCTCTCCCTATGCCACAAATTTCCAAAAGAACTCCAAAATCATACATTCAAAGCCAGCTTTCAGGTTATCAGGAAATGATATTTTTTAAGGTAAGAGGGTAGAAGATAGAATATCTTTTATTTCAGTTTGTTTGCTTAATGTGTAACTTTGAAATATGTATAGACTTATGGTAGTGGGTCTCCATTTGTGTTTCAGCCCTGAGACCCTCAAATGTTGAGATTGGCCTGATGGCTCAACCTTCGGTTTCCACCCCCCTGAGAGTCTTCAAACACCCGATTTCCCCACCCCCCAGTGCTGCCCCCACCTCTCTAAACACTCCCATGCTGCTTGTAAGGCTCTTGACTCTCAGGGTCAAAACACAGCATCAAAACTCTCCTTACCCCACCCACGTATCCTGCTTCATGACACAGGGCCTGGTCTGCATCTCTGCAAGAGCCAGAGCTATTTGTTAGGTCCTTCTGCGCTGAGGGAGATGTGAGCCTGGAGGAAGAAGAAGGAATTGTCTCCCTTGTCTTTGCCTCTTGTTCCTATCAGCATCAGGGCACCTTCACTTTTTCACTCTGGCAGTAGCATATTGTTCCAGTAGCAGCGAAAATAGAAGCCAGTGTTTTTCAAAGCTTGCCGACGCAGCCTCATCACACTCCCTCAAGAGCCGTCAGCACCAGCCAGGGGAGCTCCCTCCTAGGAGATCTAGTTCCTGCCCCATGAGATGCCTCCTCTAATTGTCTATGTTTTAATAATTTCCATGTCTGCCCATCGTCCCTCTGCCTAAGCTACTTCCTGCAGCTGACTTCTCCTCTGTGATTATTAGTGTTCTCTTTTTACTCTTTCACGTATCCATTAAACACATCCTTATATTAAGTTCTCTTTGTAAAATAACTGGCATGGTTTCTGACTCCAGTGACATCCAACCATCAAATCCTTTTCGATGGCCCTGCTTGACTGCGGCCTGCTGGGACCCTGAATGATACTCTTAGCCAAGAGTTAACCCAGGAATCCTGTTTCTGGAGTCACAATTTAAGTAAATGATGAGCGTTCCCAGACACAAAACCTACTTGATGTCTAATCAGTGGCTTTGGATTCCCTAAATTCTCCTTCCCTCCATGGATCACAGCCTTGTTGTGGCACAGGCGCTTGTCCAAATCAGCAAAGCTCCAACCCCTACCTGATGCAAGGAGCTGACTCACTGGAAAAGCCCTGATGTTGGAAAAGACTGAGTCAGGCAGGTGTAGAAAGGGGCAACAGATGATGAGGTGGTTGGATAGTGTCACCGGCTCAATGGACATGAATGTGAGCAAACTCCAGGAGATGGTGAAGGACAGGGAAGCCTAGTGTGCTGCAGGCCATGGGTCACAAAGAGTTGGACATGACTTAGTGACTGAATAACAGGAACAACGGTAAGAAAGACTTTATTTAGAGATAAAAAGATATGCTTACTGAGCAGATGCCATTTCAAAATAGACCAAAGCATTAGGAGGTATTTCTATGACCAATTCTTCTTGGTAGTTCTCTTAAAGTGTGTATGTATTAAGTACAAAAGCTATGATTTACAGGAATCACTCCAGCAGGACTCCAAAATCATGCCTGAAGTCACCGCAGATATACCCCAGCATAATGACTAAGCTACCACAGATTCCACTGAAATCCCATTATAACATGACCACTTATGCCTTGGATTTGTTTATGTTATAGGTGTGGTATAAAAGCATAAAAGAAAGGCTCAAAATTCTGAGCTGTCTTTAACATTTGGTCAAGTCAGGAGGGCTTCAAATGATGTCACCACAAGTTCCCCCTCTTCATTCTGTTTCTTTGGGTAAGGTCCCTTAGCCAAACAGCCTTCCATATCAAAGGGACCAGGAAGAATTCCTGCTCATCCCTGAGTACCAGTGTGTCCTAGGCCCCTGTCAGCTCACAGAATCATTCAATCAAGCTTCAATTCATTCAATCATTCATTCAGTCAGTCATTCAATCAATCAAGTCAGGTCCTTCCATGGGTACAAGGGCATCTCAACCTTTGGATGCTACAAAGCCTGGCTCCCACAACCCCTAATTGTTCTGTTTCCAAAGGTAACTGCCATGTGGCCCTGTGTGGCAGGCAGTGTCTCCTTCAGGCTGTGACTATGTGTGACTAAGAAGCAGCAGTTGATTTCTCCTGTCTAGCATCAGGAATCCTGTGTTCAGAGGCACCATCGTAACCCCAGGGCAGAAACACTTACCTCACCAATGAAGTGAAGAGAAAGAGATTAAAAAGTGGGTAAAATGGGGGAATTCCCAGGTGGTCCAGTGGTTAGGACTCAGTGCTTTCATTGCTGTGGCCTGGGTTCAATCCCTGGTTCAGGAACTAAGATCCCACAAGCCATACAATGCAGATGAAAAACAAAAAGAAAAAAAAGTGGACAAAATGGAGCTCTCCAAACCTACACTAGAGCTGATATCATGGGATCTTGTTTACAGAAAATACATTTTTTTCCCTTCTCCTAAAACTCTTCTTAGTAATGAGTTCTGTGGTGTTAAACTAATAAGTTTAAAATATGTACATATACACTCACAGATTTGTTTGATACTGTACTGTTTATGGGCTTCCCAGGTGGAGCCAGTGGTAAAGAACTCACCTGCCAATGCAGGAGATGTGGGTTTGATCCCTGGTCCAGGAAGACCCCCTGGAGCAGGAAATGGGGACCCACTTCCCCATCCTTGTCCAGTCTATGGACAGAGGAGCCTGGCAGGCTACAGTCCATTGTGCTGCAGAGTCAGACATGAGTGAGCAACCGAACACTACACTGTGTGTTGTTTATTGAGAAGAACTTGGAAGGTCCTTTCTAGTATTAATTATTCTATAGAATACCCAATCCTACTATGGGAAAAATAAAGTTTCCTCCTTTTCCAAGTGTATCAACTCTTTCAGACCATAATGATGTATCCGAATAACCTCTTGATTCCTTCTAAGAAACATCTTAGTGGCCTGAGGTTAACCATCTCTTTAAAAACGAATATATTGTTTTCTTCTCAAAGATAGAATTTTACTTGATGTCTGGTAAGTATGTGTATGTGGCTGGGGTGGGGTGGGGGTGACAGGCACAGAACAACAGACAAGTGAAGAAAGAGAAATGGAATTGAAGCATAAGATCCATATTTTCAATTTAGTGAATGACATAAAGTTTATCTGAACCTCCCTTTGTCCTTTCTCTTTCTGGCTCAGAGGGAGAGTCCCTCCTTTCCAAGGTTAACCTAACTCTGTGTCCCTCACCTTATTTTCTCCTGAGTTTATTAGAAACTCAGTCAATTTCTTTTTCTTTCTGAGCTCTTTGCCCCATCAACAAACATACTCCAGTCTCCCAACTTTAAAAGAAGTTCTCTAGAGTGCCTCAAATCTCTGTGCTATTTTTTCACCTTTCCTTTTCCGCTAAACTTCTTAAAAGTGTGTCTATGTTTAGTGTCTGCTTTTTTTTTTTTTTTGCGTTTACTCCTAACCTTTTACCTTTATTTTTCCAGTCCTGATCTTTTTTGATCACTCTAAAGCATTTGATCTTCTAGGCTACTTTCTCCTATTCAAACACTCTGTGAAATGGTAGCATCTTGATTTTCCTTCTATTTTAAGATTATCTTTTCTTTGTTTCTTTCATTGCCACTGATCTTTCAAGTCTCCAATGATATCTTTAGAGTTATTCTTTTCTCTTTATACTTGAAAGAAGGGAAAGAAAATTTGATGATTTTATTCACTTTCAAAAATCCAAGTATTAGATGCCAGTGACAGCCAAGTATATATCTGTATATGCTACTTCTTTCCAGTACCCAAATTTCCCACCACCTGCCATACATCTTTTACTGGATGGCCCACCAGCATCTCAGATTTAAAACATCTCAACCCCTACCCAACTATTTATTTCCTTCAGCAGAGGTTCCTCTCTAGGCACAGTCTTTGTCCCATTACCTCTGATTCCATTTCTCCCTCATTTGTGAATCCTCCCTCAATACAGAGCAGTTAAGCTACTTTCACAAGGTCACACAGTTAGTCAGCTGTGAATTTAGTTTCAAACGGATTCCACTACACCATGCCTTTCTCTTTATAAGTTACTCTGAGGTGAAGAGTGAACAGGACCTAGTTTCAACTCTTGAAGGACCTATAATAAAGTTCAGGGAATATTACTGTAAAAAAAAAATTAATGATCCTTAGAAGGCACTTAAAGATTATTGCTGTACCTTCCTGCCTCCCTGTAATAATCAGTAAAGGATTATATCATGATTATAAGAATTTTTTTCTGGACTCTTCCAAAGTATCTATATTCTATATTCTGGACAGAATGCTCTTTCTACTGCCCCTTAAAATAGTCTTCATTAAAAAGTGAGACAAAGCTTGTTTGGTCAACATTCTTAGCTAAAACAATAAATGGCAACCTGAAATCAAAACATGCCTCTGTATTTAAGCCCATACTGTAAATCATAGTCTTCGCATTCAGATGCAGTCTCTCTAATTAATTTCAGGTGTTTAAAGCTGCATTCTGGTGAGTTGTCATGGTTTCAAACAAGTAAGGCTAATTTAGCCATCTGCACTATTTCTTCTCAGTCACAAATCCTGCATTCTGAAACAAGATGGATTTAAATCTGCAGAGACAGCATTCAGAAGAAGAACAAAGCCAAAGATGCTAAGTTTGTGAAAATTCCCATCAGCCCAGATCTCCCGCCAATATTTGTCGGGTGTCTATTTGAGGGTGTCTGCTCTAAATTTATGTTTTATTTTGACTGATTTCTTTCTTCAAGAAAATGAAAGCTACATTTTATCTTCTTTTCCTCTTGGATTGCCGTAGTATTTTATCTTCCAATGATATACTAAGTTAGCTTAGAAACCTCCCAGATGTCTAGCAAGTAAATTATTTCCTTTTGAAATACAAATATGCGATACCTAAAGGAGACATGAACTTTACTAACAGAAGAAAAGGATCAACATTTAACAAGTAATAGCTAAGGCTGACCTTAGTTAGTTATTAAGTATCCTATTTAGATACTAGGACTGCAGCATCCGGAACAGTTACATGGTTATACTGTTTAACTTCTGTTGAGCTACTTATAATATCAGGTCATATACTCACAGAAACCTTTATAACAGGAGAGTATGCCCCTCTCTCTTAACTTGGGATTTCCACTTAAACTGTTAGGATTCCAACTGTGCAAATGAAAGTGCTGTTTTGGTAACAGCTTGTTGAGAGAACTCCACGTTTCCCCAGAATGTACTTGAAAAAGATTAATGAGTTCTACATATATGCCAAGTCAATCTGTTCCTCCCTGTCAATCACCCTCCCAAGAACAAGACTCTTCGTCTTTGCCGATATGTTTTCTTTTTTGTTTAATTGAGTTACAATTAACATACAATATTATATTAGTTTTAAGTGTATAACATAGTGATTAGATAGTTTTATATATTATGAAATGATCACCCAAATAAGACCAGCTATCATCCATCACCATATTAAGTTGTGGTAATAGTATTGACTACATCCCCCATGTGCACCTGACATCCTCATGGTTTATTATCTTATAGCTGGAAGCTTGTACTTTGTACCTCTTATTTCATCCTTTCATCCACTGCCTTCTTCTTGGCAACCACCAGTTTGTTCTCTGTATCTATGGCTCTGTTTCTCTTTTGTTTTGTTTGTCTCATTCTTAAGATTTTCTATATAAGTGGAATCATATGGTGTATTATTTTTCTCTTTTTGACTTATCTCATTTAGCATTATATTCATCTCTGTTGCCAGAAAAGGCAAGATTTCAATCCTTTTTATGGCCAAGTAATATTCCATTGTATGTATAAGTATATACCATATCTTCTTCATTCATCCATCTATTGATGGACACTTAAGTTGCTTCTGTATCTTGGCTACTGTAAATAGTGTTGGATAGTACGGACATTTTAACAATGTTGATTCTTCCAATTCATGAGTATGGTATATCTTTCCACTTATTTGGGTTATCTTCAATTCTTTCCTCAACACCTTATAGCTTTCAGAATACAGATCTTTTTCTTGCTTAACTTCTATGACCAGGACTTTTAATATAACTTTTAATAAAAGTAGTGAGAGTGGGCATCCATTTCTTGTTTCTGATCTTAGAGGAAAAGCTTTCAGCTTTTCACTGTTGAGAATGATGTCAACTCTGTGTTTGTCCTGAAAAGTGAAAGTGTTAGTTGCTCAGCTGTGTCTGAATCTTTGTGACCCCATGAACTGTAGCCTAACAGGCTCCTTTGTCCATGGAATTCTCCAAGCAAGAATACAGGGGCGCATAGCCATTCCCTTCTTCAGGGGGATCTTCGTGATCCAGGGATCAAACCCAGGTCATCTGTATTGCAGGCAGATTCTTTACTGTCTGAGCCACCAACGAGGCCTGTGTTTGTCATATATGGCCTTTATTATATTGATGTATGTCCACTTCTGCTTGCCTGCTTTCCTCCAGTGGGAGAGAAGGTGCAGCCAGTCATGCAATGGCAACCCCATGAGCAGGGCTGAGGCGTCATGACATGCTGGGTCCCTCCTATGATCAGAAGTTATTTCTAACAGGCTACGGGACCAAAAGGTGCTAACTCTGATCACATTTGATGCCTTATTTTTTTTCTAAAGATTACAAATTTCCAATTAAACAAGGTCTAACAAGAAACCTCAGTATAGGCGATTAAAATTTTCTGGTTCAAAATTTATTTCAAAAAGTGAGTAAGAAGTTGAACTCAAGGGATTTAATCACTAGCCTCCTACTCCAGCAGAATTCACAGAGAGAGCATCTCAACCTTGACTAGTGCCCCACAGACTGGGAAGAGCTGACTGAGAGTGGAAGATTCAGGACTGGCTGATGTCAGAGCCCAGAGCTTCCAAAAAGAGTAGTTCAGGATAGAATCTGAGGTCAGGGATCAGAGCCTGGTAAACATCTTTATTTTACCATCATAAAAACATTACAAGACTTTGGTCAGTTTTTTCATTTTGTTTTAGAAAGTGATTCTTAATCACATTGTCTATCAAAATCACCTGGGGATCCTTAAGAATATGCAGATTCCTGGAACTTAGCATAGTAGGTCCAGAGTAAGGTTAAGGCATCTGTATCTTAAAGTGTCCCCTGTTGATTCTGATGTATATGATCCTCATGTCCCACTTTGAAAGATACTGGTTTAAATGAATAAAAGTTTACACTGAGATGATTTATGATTGTAGGTGATGCCAAGTCAAATGGATTTTTTTCAGAAATTAAAAATTTATTCAGTAAATATAAAACAGAAATGCACTTTAGCAATTAAGCACTTTCTCTCAAATAGTTCAATAAAGCTAAAGAGTTCACAATGTTGACTAGAACATTTTAATAGCTTTATTGAAATTTAATTAATTATATTGAGATATAATGGCAGTAATAAAGTTTACTGATTTAAAGTGAACAATTCAATGATTTGTAGTATATTTGCAAAACCCATCACCACAATTTAATTTTGGAACATTTTCACTGCCTCTAAGAAAAAACTCATATTCATTAGCTGTCACTTCCTGTTCTCGCCACTTCCCTATTCCAAATCCCACTCTCATCCCAAAGCAACTGTTAACCTATTTTTTTTTTTGTCTCTGTAAAATTATAGATTTGATTTTTTAGAAGATGTACTCAGTCACTATGTCATGTTCGACTCTTTGTGACCCCATAGGCTATATATAGCCCACCAAGTTTCTCTGTCCATGGGATTCTCCAGGCAAGAATACTGGACTGGTTTTCCAGTCCCTTCTCCAAGGGATCTTTCCAACACAGGGATCGAACCCACATCTCCTGCATTGGCAGGCAGATTCTTTACCACTGAGCCACCTGGGAAGCCCTTTTTGAAGATAAGGCTAGCTTATTTTTGAAAGATCTGGTGTTGAAAATAACCATGAGTTTTTATCTTGATGATACTGTACATGGTAAAAGCACACAGAGACACAACCATGCTTTTCTGTGCTAATATCAGCAGAAAACTACCACTTGACCATCATCTTAATTAGCTATTTTGCATTTTAAATACTATAAGCAGTCATCAGCTGCAGGTGTAGGTCCACCCTCTGATTCACTCCTATGTAATTTGAAGACTCAACATTAAAAAGACCATTTTAGTCCGCATTTGGGATAAAAGAACATTACCAGTAACACTGAAAATAGTTTTTGATAGTTAGTGAATAGCATGTTGTATTTGCTGTTTCAGAAACCTTTTCTCATCCAATACACCCAGTCTGATTTCAGCCCTCACTGTTTTTAAACAACTGTTTAGGAAGCCAGGTTTCAAAATGTTATGGTTGTATGGCAACTGAGAATCTCTCTCCATCTGCCTTAACTCCCTGCATTTTCTACCTGTTTGGCAGACAGGGCCCCTTAGCACCCAAAGAAAGAGTTCCCCTGGATTCTGTGTGTGTGGCAGGAGGTGGTGAGTAGAGAAAGAAAAGAAACATCCCTCTCTTCTCCCATCAAGGCAGATAAGCACCTCTAGAAACTGCTCAGCTTCTATAAGCCTTTGACACTGTGTTGGGGATGGAGAATTATCCTGAGATATGAGCAAAGACACAGCTGGTAGATATGCACCCTGCCCTGGAATCTGGTTCAAAGCCAGTCAGGAGGACTTGGACAGAGAGAGCCTTCATTGTCCTGGCACTGAAATTGTTTAGTGTTCCAGCTGAGACAAGGGTAGACTTCATTCATGTTAGCTGTCCACCATGGAACCAGATGAGAAGGGTGGCTGGAAGACAAGAGCTTAGACACAAGGGGTCTCCAGAACATGGCTAGCAAATGGTTTACTAATCTTCAAGATTATACTACAAAATAGGCATGACATGTGCTTAAAATTTTATGGACCAAGCCCCGATGTGAAAGACTGACAGAATCTCCACTCACTTGAAAAAACGCTAGGCATACTCTATATGCAAATCCGAATGTTATACTGGTGTGTTAGTTGCTCAGCTGTGTCCAACTCTGTGCAACCTCATGAACTGCATGCAGCCTGCCAGGCTCGTATGTCCATGGGATTCTCCAGGCAAGAATACTGGAGTCGGTTGTCATTCCCTTCTCCAGGGGATCTTCCCAACTCAGGGATAGAACCCAGGTCTCTCATATTGCAGGCAGATTCTTTACCATCTGAGCCACCAGGGAAGCCTGAATGTTATAGGGTTATATAGGCAAATAAATGACACATTTACTAAATATCACTCATCACCAGTGTTAGGCTCTGTCCAATAGGGTGAAATAAACTCAATTTGCTATAATGTTAATTTACATGTCATTAATGAGCATACAAGTTTAACTCATAGAAGAGGACAAGCTATTATACATCTTAGTTTCTATCTCACTCAGACTGATAAGACAGTCTCCAGACAATTGTAATTATGGGCAATTTGTAATAATAATGACTTGCTTTTTATTAGCTGTGATAAAAATCAATTCTTAATTCAATTACAGTTCCTGGTTGTACTATGACAGATACTCCTGGGTAAATACTAGTATCAAAATAAAATTAATAATAATGATAAAGTTTTGGAGAATAAAATTCTTTTAAGATCAAAATACACTTGTCTCTTTAAATCCCTTAGATCACCAAAGAGACACGAGTGAACTATCTGCATTTCTGTTTCACCTGTTTGGTGATAAATACTGCCATGTGCAATTGCACAGTAGTCTTTTCAGGACTATGATACCATGATCCTCATTCAGTACACTCAGCTCACAACCAGTGTGGCCTGAACATCAATGCAACACCGATGCAGGCCAGGTTGCAGACAGACTCCTGCCTGGAGCTCATGCTATGGACTTCCTCATCCCCAAGGTCTTCTTCTAGGCTTTCCAGGTGGTGGTAGTGGTAAAGAACCCATCTTCCAATGCAAGAGATAGATGTGGGTTCAGTCCTTGGATTGGGAAGATCCCTGGAGAATAACATGGCAACCAACTCCAGTATTCTCGGCTGGAAATCCCACAGCCTACTAGGCTACAGTCCATGGGTTAGCAAAGGGTTGGGCAAGACTGAAGTGACTTAGCACAGCACAGTACAGCAAGGTCTCCTGCTATTTAAAGAGGAGGAGATTAACATAATTTCTTAAGCTCAAGAGGCAGTTCTCTAAGATTGAGACTTTGCTCTTTTTGTGTAGACATTGTTTGCTATACAGGAAATCTTCCACATTAACATTAAATGTCAACGTCACCTAGCTGACCACACAACAAAGAGGAAGGCCAAGGCGTCTGCAGTCCCAGGAGCACCTTATGAAGCCTTCACAACCTGCCTGCTTTCTGCCCTCCAGACAACGTGCACCTTTTATTTTTATGTCTTCCATCTTATCGTCATCCACTCCCAGAGCGTCCAAATTCACTTACTCCTTCCCAGTGTATTTTGTGACAATTAGAAAAAATGGGATAGACCTCAAACTGTGGAAATTCAAGCAGCTTTGAGCTGAAATCCAATCAGTGAGGCGGTTTCACTAGAGAGGTTGCACACAGATGTGTAAGTGATCGGAGCGCATCCACTGTGTGACCTTGGGTGAGCTGGTTACCCTCTAGGAAAGTCCCACCCAAACTGAGTAGAAAATCTCCGTATACATGTCAGAGTTGATTTACGACCTTCCTGGACATGAAGGCCTTTCTTGAATGAATATTACAGAAACAAGTCTAAGAAGGATCAGCCACTTAGTCTTCGTCTTAGTGACCCCTTCACAGTGGTTTGACCCGTGTACTTTCTCTCCAGGGTGTCCAAACTCCAGAGGAGAATAGGTATGAGAACAACAGTACTTTTCTATCTGTAAAGAACTATTGTCATGCATTGGAAGCAATAATTGGGCCTCAGTCACTGGTTTTAGATTCCTTGGGCATTGGCCAGAGTAACCTCTGGTGCCCTAGCCATGTAAGAAGTTCAAGACTCAAAAGAAATACAAGCATCATTTAGAAGAAATTGAGTTTTGGAGCCACTTAGGAAAACCAAATAAATTCCACATATTCTATGGTGTATATTTTCTTTAAAAGGAGCATGCATTAACACATTGTTGTACCCTGTAGCTTGGTTAATTAAGAGTAGGCCAGACTCTGTGACAACCTAGAGGGGTGGGGTGGGGTGGGAGGTGGGATGAAGGCTCAAGAGGGAGGAGACATGTGTATACCTATGGCTGATCCATGTTGATGTATGGCAGAAATCAACACAATACTGTAATTATCCTTCAGTGAAAAATAAATAAATGAAAAAAAGAGTAGGCCAGAGTCACAGCCTCAGACATCATCAGGCTGGGATGTCACTGAGTATCACAGTGGTAGAAGATGGTCAGCTAAATATTGAGCAATTTGTTTTCCTTTGATGTGTGTGTGCAATGAAACACATGTGGATCTCTATTTGTTTGTGATGAAAGCATAACATTTTGCTTGGAGGGTTCAAAAGAAAATGCCACAGATGATTTATAAACTGCAGTGTAAGTTGAATACAGCCTCCTCTGGTCCCAGCCTAGGATTTGCCTCTTTGCTCAGGGAACCAGAAGTCCGGCTCCCCGGTGACTGACTAGCCTGTGATTTACAGAAAGAGTAGAAAAACCAACTCTATTTAGAAAGGGTCCACCCACTTTAAGTCTTATTATATGTAGAAATAAGAACTTGTCTTCTATATGACATTCATTTAGCAATTAATGGAGATCATCCATTCACTTATTTAACAAACATTTATTCAGTTAAAAAAAATACCATGTGGCAAATGATGGGCTTGGTGGGGGAATGCGTTCAGAATGGACTTGTGGAATGCGAGAGGTATGCCAGTCATCCAAATGGACACATCCAGCAGGCACCTGGATATACGTGATTGGATCTAAGGGTTGGTTTAGGAGCCAGCAGTATCTACTATGTATGAAGTTGTTCCAAAAGATTATGGGGGGAGTGACAAATAATGATGACAGAGGAGAGCCTATCAAACAGCAATAAATAAGGGTACACAGAAAGAGCTTACCGAAAAGTCATCAGAAATGTAAGACCAGTCCTATTTTCTCCCTTGTAACATGTGATGTTTCTCTATATAATTCTACCTGAAGCTTTAATTCCAAAAAAGAGATCCTCAGTGAAATTCTTATATATTGAATCACAGCGATGTTTGATTAGAATATTGTTTTGCATGTGACAGCCTATTATTTTTGAGTCTATAATGTCTTTGCAGTGATAGTTTAGAGGAGAAAGGGGTGTATACTTGGTTAATAACCAGATTGAAAGCCTAACAAATCCATTAAGCAAATCTTTAAAAGCTTTTTTTTAAAGAGGTGAGCAACAGAGAAATTGCACCATTTCAGAACACTTTGTTATTAGGGCCAGGGCTATACCATTACAGAAACAGTCCACACATATTCACACACACACACACACACACATAAGGGCTGAACATTTGCTGTCCATATGAAATTTTTCTAGGCCTCCAGGCACTAAATAAGTGGTAGACATTGCTCCTCTCCTTGAGAAGTACACAGCCTATGTGTAGGTGTGTGCTCAGTCACTTCAGTCATGTCCGACTCTTTGTGACCCCACGGACTGTAGCCTGTCAGGCTCCTCTGTTCACGGAATTCTCCAGACAAGAATACTGAAGTGGGTTGCCATGCCTTCCTCCAGGGGATTTTCCCAACCCAGGGATTGAACCCAGGTCTCCCGCTTTGGCAGGCAGGTTTTTTACCACTAGAGACACCGGGAAGCCCACATAGACCATACTTCTAAACAAAAACTCAAGTTTCACCCAAAGTTTCAAAACTATCCTGGTAACTTATTAGCTCAAAGGAAAATGCTCACATACTCAGACAGTATGTGAGGCATCATTTGGGTACTGCTGTGATAGAAAATAGAAGAGAATGTCTGAAATCTCTTTAAAAAGCCACTTACCCATTCCTGAAGCTTTCAGGGAGAGAAATTCTATCACTTCTAAAGACTGTCTCCTAAATCCTTATTTCTGAAAGCAAAAGTCTCCTTTGAAGCAACTTAAAATTAAGGTCCTGGTGGATTGTCTTCAAGGCATTTGGGCAGTTTTTTGTGGCCACAGTATAGCAATGGCCACAGCTCCTTGATCTCAATACTGTGTTAATAATAACTGGGCATCTATTCAAGGGTCTATCCATCCTGTGCTCACACTAATCAAGGACTGATTGCATCCTCCAGAAACTCTGAATTTCCTAGGAGAAGATTATTTTTCTTTGAGATTTATGTACAAACACACACATACACCCAGAAGGAAAATACTTTTTCAAACGTCTATGATGAACTTTGCCCTCTGAGAAATCTATTTAGCTCAAAAGCAAAATGTCGAGAGTCCACATATTCTTTGCTACTCCAGTTCTTTCTTATTCCTTCCCTTTTATTTTACTTTGATCTTTCCACTTTTCTTATTATTTTAAGTACTCATTGTCTGTGGAAGACTTCATTCATTGAAAGTCTTTGGGGACTGAATAAGAACACACAGCTTCTATTTGTGTACAACTTTTATTTGTCTGTGTAAAATTGAAACTAAATCTGCCTTAAACATTGTCACAGACAGTTTATCTACACAAGTGTGTGGCTGTAACTGTGCTGGCTGAAGAATGTGTGCTGGATGCTGGATGGTGACGTTCGTAGGTGTGAGATACCTCTGTTGCTCTGAATGTCCAGCCAGATTGAAATATCAAGTCTTTCACTTGCTAAATGGAAACTGTGGGTAATTCCTAGCTGCTGTGCTGGACCCATGACCACATGTCTACATCACTCCACCGTTAAGACGGCACTAGGACCATCATCAGTGTGAAGGCTGAGGGTGCTCTAGATCTGCTTTGATTGTTCCATCTCTATTGTCTCAGGGAAGAATTGCTTTCAAGAAATTCTTGTTATGTGAATAAGTGCTAGATGGAGGTCCAGGAGTTGCATGATGTCCCCAGCCCTGGCACAAGATGCAACTCTTTAATTTGGCTCTGGGAAATGGCAGCTTCGCTGCTGGAGACTCAGGGGATATCCTTTGCTGTTTTTATAGTAATACTAAGTTAACTATGTTTCACTAGCTCCCTGGCAACATACAGTTAAGTATGCCTGCGTGCATGCTAAGTCGCTTCAGTTGTGTCTGACTCTTTGTGACCCCAAGGACTGTGGCCCACCAGACTCCTCTGTCCATGGGATTCTCCAAGCAAGAATGCTGGAGTGGGTTCCCATGTCTTCTTCCAGAGGATCTTGAATCCACATTGGCAGGCGGGTTCTTTACAACTAGGTCCACGTGGGAAATTCCCACAAAACATGGAACAATCCTATAGGACACTGCACAGTTCATATTTTTGAAGATAGCTATTCCAGTAATTCCTGTTTGGGAAATGCTGTGTACCACAACAAACTTATATATGCTTAGCATTCAAATCGGCATGTCAAAAATTAAGAAGTGATACAGCACAGAAATCAGTTTTGTCCGTTTGAGTGCAACATTTCCCGGTATTTTTACACTTTACTTATTTATTTTTGACTGTGCTGGGTCTTCACTGCTGCACGGGCTTTTCTACAGAGGCGGGGAGTGGGGGCATACTCTCTATTTGTGGGGCCCTAACTTCTTATTGTGGCGGCTTCCCTTTTCACAGAGCATGGGCTTCGGTATTTGTGGCTCCCGGGCTCTAGAGCACAGGCTCAATACTTGTGGCACACGGGCTTAGTTGCTCCGCGGCATTTGGGGTCTTCCCAGACCAGGGATCCAACCTGTGTCTCCTGCATTGGCAGATGGATTCCTAGCTAGCCACCAGGCAAGCCCAACATTTCCCAATATTTCTGAATGAATGAAACAACAACAACAAAAAACCCAGGCAGTGCTACTTCCTAGGTCCCTCTTCACCAAGTATTCTACTGACAGTTCAAGTGATGGCCCAGACACCTTGATACCAAGAAGAATTTCCCCATAGAGTACTGGCAAGTATTGTGGCAAACAGCATCTTGTATTTTGTGTGGGGAACTCCTAGGGCTCAAGATGGACTGAAAAAGAGAGACTGCTGGGATGATTTGGCAATATGTGCCAAAGGTGCAGCAATTGTGAGGGGCTTGGTCATTTTTATCACCCTTGTTTCTGATAAAAGTGACCTAACATGCTTAAAACTAAGATGCTTAAAACTCAACATTCAAAAAACTAAGATTATGGCCTCCAGTCCTATCACTTCATGGCAAATAGATGGGGAAAAAGTAGAAGCAGTGACAGATTTTATTTCTTGGGCTCCAAAATCACTGTGGATAGTGACTGCAGCCATGAAATTAAAAGACACTTGCTCCTTGGAAGGAAAGCTATGACCAAAGTAGACAAAATATTAAAAAGCAAAGACATCATTCAGCAGAAAAAGGTTCATATAGTCAAAGCTATGGTTTTTCCAGTAGTCACGTACAGATGTGAAAGTTGGACCATAAAGAGGCTGGGTGCCGAAGAATTGATGCTTTTAAATTACGGTGACAACAATACAGTATATTAACGCATATATATGGAATTTAGAAAGACGGTAACGAGAACCCAACATACGAGACAGCAAAAGGAACGCAGATGTATAGAATAGACTCGTGGACTTTGTGGATGAGGGTAAGGGTGGGATGATATGGGAGAAGGGCATTGAAGCATGTTAATTGTCATGTGTCTAATCAATCGCCAGCCCAGGACTGATGCTAGGGGCTGGTGCAGCGAGATTTCCCGGGGCGGGGGTGGGGGGAGGGAAGAGGGAGGGGGGTTTCGGAGGGGAAGCATATGTAAACCCATGGTGATATCATGACAATGTATGGCAAAAACAATTAAAAAAAAGAAAGAAAGAAAAAAAAAGAAAGAAAAAAAAAATTACGGTGCTGGAGAAGAGTCTTGAGAGTCCCTTGGACTGCAAGGAGATCAAACCAGTCAATCCTAAAGGAAATCAACCCTCAATACTCATTGGAAAGACTAATGCTAAAGCTGAAGCTATAAAATTTTGGCTACCTGATGTGAAGAGCTGACTCATTGGGAAAGATCCTGATAATGGGAAAGACTGAAGGCAAAAGGAGAAGTGGGGTGACAGAAGATGAGATGGTTGGATGGACATGAGTTTGAGCAAACTCTGGGAGACAGTGAAGAACAGGGAAGCCTGGTGTGCTACAGTCCATGGGGTCATAAAGAGTCGGACACAACTGAGTGACTGAACAACAAAAGCAACACTAAGATGCTGCCTCCTTGTGAGACCCTGACTGGACTGTGATTATTCTCTTTCATTAACTGCAGCCAGCTGACCATCACTGGCTGTTACCCTGTGCATTTCTTCTTCTTTAGTTAGAGAAGGATAAAAAGTACGCCAAGCCTCAATTTTTTTTATTTATGCAAGTAACGCATCTGCTTAAGGCTTAAAAAAAAAAGTAGTATGGACATCTTGATGGAACCCTTGATGGAACCCTGTGAGTTACATGTAGATAAAAATCGTTTAATAGACAAAGTTTCACATACTTTGCTTTAACAAACCAAAAAGGATGTATAGATTGTGCAGTTTAGGGTGACCAAATAAACAGATAAATGCATCTGCTTCCCTTTCGTACACTATCCTAGCTCCACTTTTTAAGGTAATTTACAGGAAGGATCTGAGGCCCAGCAAGTTAAGAGTTTCTAAAACACAGATCACTGGAGCACCTATCCTAGCAGGTTATTGAGAATATTAAACTTTTAAAACGCATACATTCTACTTAGCACAGTGCATCGTACAGGGTAGAGACGCTGACTCTTTTGTCTCCTATGAATCCAAAATCTAAAGGGATTGAACCTTAACCTGTGTTCATATTACACTCTCTGTCTTCAACTTCCTAGGTCCACCCTAGGCTCTGACTTTTGCCTTCTTTAGTCAAGTGCCTGCCATTTTCTGTAGACACAGAAGGTCTCTTTTGGAATGTGGCACTGCAAGTTCCCTTGCTGGTTGAGTTTCTCCCCTCTGTAAATGGTTTGGGACGATGACCCCATCTCTTTAACTTACTCTTCCCAGATGATGCTAGTGGTAAAGGATCCGTCAGCCAACCTGCCTTCCCAAGGTCAGGAAGATCCCCTGTAAGAGGGCATGACAACCCACTCCAATATTCTCGCCTGGAGAATCCCATGGACAGAGGAGCCTGGTGGGCTACAGTCCATGGTGTTACAAAGAGTCGGATGGGACCAAAGTGACTTAGCATGTACAACCATCACACAGCGGGTATGCCTGTATTCCTCTCCTCCTTTCCAGCCACTTCTTGAGCAAAAGCTCGATGCTGACCCTGCCTTTGCCTCAGACTCAGGCACCTGAAATCTCCCCGTTCCTTTGATACATTTGTTTTTTCTTTTTAATAAGAACTTGCATTTCAGAAGCTAGTTTCATTGCCCTAGCACTGTGGCTCTTGTCAGGGTCTGATTTGAAACCATCCAGCTTGACTAAATAGTTACTAATCGGCTTGGTTTCCATTTAAACTTCCCTTTCCCACCATGTGCTCATTACTGTGGTTTATATTCAGCTTCTGATGAGAACCAACCATTTTTGGGAAGCCTGGAGCATAATAGGTATTAAAAGCTCAGGCCTTCTGATGCATCTGCTATTTGTTTTCCCTCCCCACTAATTAGAGGGTCTACATTCGCCTTTGTCTTGCTCCTAATGTATTTGTGAAATATTGTCTGGCTGCCCTTTGTTTCTCTTGCTAGTTGCATCTCCTCTTGTGCTCTGGCTTTCCGGCTGCTGTTCCCATATCACGCACGCCCTGTTCTCTCCCCCGTGCCTTCAGCAGTGTGCCCTCGTTTCCCCTCTGCATGTCATTCTATCCTGGCAGCTTAAAACACAGCGTGGGTTTTGCCTTCCGTAGAATCACTGGCAGGGTAGAAGCTTCAGGACAAGCACATGAGCGCTGGTGAATACGAATCTTTGGCTCCATGGTAGCCAGCGCTTGATACAAAATCTAAAATATTCTGGAAAGTCTACCTATACTGACCCAGCAGTCTGGACAGTTTGCCACAAGGTTATGCCACGGTCTGGGGATTCTACCATTGTCAGTGGTATCCTTGATTGACTTCAGTGGAAGTTGGACCAGGCATCGTGCAGGAAAGGAGCTAGTTCTTCTTGCTCTTTCCTGATTCTATGAAAACTGATAGAAATTTTAGGTTTCTCTCTAAGTCTTATGCAGCTTCCCAGATGGCACAGTGGTAAAGAACCCACCTGCCAATGCAGGAGATGCAAGAGACCCAGGTTAGATCCTGGGCCGGGAAGATCCCCTGGAGAAGGAAAGGGGAACTCACTTCAATTTTCTTGCCTGGAAAATCTCATGGACAGAGGAGCCTGGAAGGCTATGGTCCATGGGATCACAAAGAGTTAGACATGACTGAGCAGTGTTATCATGCCGTTTTTAAAATGTGAGGTAGACTCAAATCTTTGGTGGCCCATGGTCTGACCTGGTTCAGCGAACCACTTAGAAGATGCAATTATGAAGTAGAAACAGAGTGATGAAGTCCATAGTTGGGGTGCAGACTTCCTCAGCTGGTTACAAGTGTGGCCCATTCCTGCTTTACCTTCTTACCTGCAGTAACCAGCCAGTGGCTCTGGGCTTGTCTATGCGAAAGGACTCCTTATTCCCGTGTTCTGTAGTGTCTACCTCGAACGCTGTGGAGTCACCAGGGCAGGAGAGCCTCACTGCTTCGCCCACTTCATGTATATCTCTTGAACTGCATGCCAGTTTAATAGTAAGTACAAGAGAAATCAACCCAACTGAGTCTAACTCACCATTCTTACTTTTTTTGAAGCTGGGACTGGCCTTGTTGTCTGGCTAGGCCCAGCATCTGGGAGATGGCTTTCACCAATGGAAAAACCTGAAACTGCCCACCTATGAGAAGGCTTTCTTGAGGAGAATGGGACTTGACAGGAACTATGCAAGCATTCTTTAATTTTCAGCATTTGGCTTTCATGGGATACAGCTGTCAGGATAATTTTTCTTTTCTTTTTCTACAACTAAGAAGTCAAATTACGTGGTGACTTGTGAAGTTCCAAAGTTTCCATAATGTTGTCCTAAATGGTAATAATGCAGATATATCTTACGTACCAGAACAAAGACTGTCAAAATTAATGGTGTGGGTCATTTCATTTATTAAAACTCCAGCTTAATGGTCTGAATTATTTTTTTAAATTGGTTTAATATTAGGCTATCTTGATTTTAGAGAATATTTATTCAAAATATTCCTGTGTTCCTATCTGAATAGGACTTTCTGAACCTGACCCTTTAAATGGCAATTTTTTCTGGAGATTGGTAGAGACCCTGCTTCATGAACACATAAAGTAAAAAAATGTTAGTCACTCAGTCATGTCCGACTCTTTGCGACCTCATGGACTGTAGCCCGCCAGACTCCTCTGTGCTTAGAGTTTTCTAGGCAAGAATACTGGAGTGGGTCGCCATTACTTTCTGCCCCAAAATAGGCAAATAAGATTCCCAATTCCTTCCCTGACTTGAGCAAATCCCATTTGCTAAATTCTGTTACTAGTTTGCTGCTTGGCCTGGCCACCCCCACCCCCACCCCTGCCCAAATCCAGGCCAGGTCGCCCTCAAGTGTGTGCTCATAACACAGCCTCAGATCACTGTATTTTATGATATTTTGTTTCATGACTGACTTCCTGAAATTCTGCTTACTTTCCTTAAAACTTGGCTCTCAGTCATCCTGTTCCTGACTCTTTTTTTCATTGAACTCCTGACAAATTTTTGTTTACTTGGAACGCTCCACTGGGCTCACCTCTGATGCCCGGCTGCCAGCAAGATGCTTCCCCACCCTGGGAAGAAATTGATTTTCTTTGATGGCAGCTCTCAGCCAACCTGT
This sequence comes from Antilocapra americana, assembly GCA_007570785.1. Taxonomy (NCBI): domain Eukaryota; kingdom Metazoa; phylum Chordata; class Mammalia; order Artiodactyla; family Antilocapridae; genus Antilocapra; species Antilocapra americana. Next base: position 3,707,051 of record ML661250.1, on the reverse strand, counting down.
CCTCTTCTGCATCTTTGGAGTTTGGGTCACTAACAGGATGCTCTTTAAAAGTTGCTTCTTTTATTTGGAGTACAGCTCTGTTGTCTCTTACCATTTTGTGGTATGCCCTATCTACTCTGAGGTCCATCAGATACACATTCATGCCGACACTGGGTGCAAACATCCGGCTTCTTTCAGACTCTGCATCATCACAGTATTTAACGAACAATTTTATTGTGTGTGTGCCTGCACATTCAGTTGCTCAGTCATGTCTGACCCTTTGAGCCCACCAGGCTCCACTGTCCATGGGATTATCTCAGCAAGAATACTAGAGAGGGTTGTCATTTCCTTCTTCCTGCCCCAGAGATCAAACCCATGTCTCCTGCATCTCCTGCATTAGTCTTGGTTAGTACTTCATGACTCAAGGTAATAAGAGAGGATTCCTACTCTTGCAATGTTTGGAGTTACAGACACATACTAAAAGAGCCCATAAACATTCTCCAGTACAATTCTCTTTCAGTATTTAGGAGGAGACCAGAATCCAGAGAGATTAAGTAACTTTTCAGAGGTCACACAGTGGCAGACCCCCAAAGTGGAAATATACCATCCAGCTTTCTATTGTATTTTCCTTTTATCATAGTATCATGCGCACACATGTCCCTGTGAAATCTGGGCTAGAGAAAGCCCAGTAGGTGTCTTGGGGCCATTTCTAGCTAGAGCACTGCAGTTGGGCAGGGTGCTGTTAACAGGAGGCCAGCTAGCTAGTCTATTGGTAACATGAAAGAGACACCAGGTATGATGGGGTGTCTGCACTGCTGGGTGGGTAAGGAGGCGGTGTGTGGTTATGACACAGCTTGTTGCCTTTTCAATGGAAATGAAATACAACAGTTCCAGGAAGGCCGCTGCACAGACAGCCACGGACACAACCCAGGTGTGGGCGGTTGAGGTGCTGGTAAAGGAAATGCTGTTTCATAAAGGATTTTCTAGCACGTTAACTGCATAATTCCTCAGCAGGCTCACAAGGCTCCAGGCACAGTGCAGACCTCTCCCACATAATCGCCACTGTAGGGTGGCATTTGGAAAAGCCTCTGAGCTCTTATTGGGAGTTGCAGCCGCGTTTCAGCACCTGGCGAGACCACACCTCACCACTGCTCTCTCCACCTATTTCCTTTTGAATGCTGCCAATCCAGATCACTCCCTAGAACTGGACTAATTTCAGGAGAGAGTCTGTGGCATCAGCACTTGCTGATGCCTTCAGTGCGCTGGATGACGGGATGCAGGCTATGGATGCAAAACACAGGCTTGGAGTGTCAGCCTGAATGCCAGGAGAGAGCCACATGTCAAAACCTCCTGTCTCTGAGTATACAAGCTGAGCTGACCGAGGTCAGGATGGAGGTTTGACAGCCTTTCCACTTTTTCTTACCAGACTCTTCTTCCCTTCTTCAGTCCCCAAATTCAATACCAAGAAGGCAAAAATGAGTTAGTTGGTTAAAAGTGTGGACTCAAGAGTCAGACAGCCTGCTTCTGGATGGAAATTGGCTCCACCTCTTACTACTCCAGGCCAGAGTTACTTACCCCTCTGTCTGGGATTCCTGAACCTATGTGCAGTTCTCTCCAAGCTGTACCAAAAATCAGTCACTGAATTAAGAATACTCCTAGTAAAGCCTGCTTATGACCCAGGGATCGTGAGGCTTGGAGGAGATCAGAGGTAGAGCAGTAACTCTCAATAAATGTTAGATATCAAGTTACTGGTCTTTGTTTCACAGGTAGACACGAATTAATTCACACTTTAATTCATGTATGTGTCCATGCATTTCTCCCAGTAGTTTCAGCATTAAACCATGAGCAGATAAGATCAAAGATCCTGTTGAAGGGTAGGAATGTTGGCAGCATGGCTGGTAAATGAAGAAGTAAACACAGCCAGGGCTCCCCAGATGTTGCAGTGGTAAAAAAAAAAACATCTACTTGCCAATGCAGGAACTGCAAGAGACGTGGGTTCAATTCCCGGGTCGGGAAGATCCCCTGGAGTAGGAAATGGCCTCCACTCCAGCGTTCTTGCCTGGGAAATTCCATGGACAGAGGGAGCCAGCCTGGAGGGCTACAGTCCATGAGGTTGCAAAGGAGTTGGACACAACTTAGTGACTAAACGACAACAGCAAAACACAGCCATCCAAGGCCAGGCTTACTTGGTCTTGGTCAATGAAGATTCTAGGCTAAGAGAGATGCTTCTGAGATGAGTAGTGTGTGGCAGAACTAAGGATTCATCTAGGACCAGGAGGGGACTGTCACCTTCCAAACTTCAGAGGTGTTAGGGGAGAGAATGCATACTCAGCAGAGGTGAAGTCCTCTATCTCTCTTTTTGAGTGTGGCTGAATATTCATTTTCTGCCATCTTCTCTCTCTAGATCTATGGACATAATTTACACAGGACCCCAGAGGGTAATTAAGCCAGCAATTCCTTTGCCAGTAAAATGAGAAAAGCCAGCTCTCAGTAAATTCTGAATTCCACTATAGATATTACAGAAACAGAACCAAAAACAGCTGCAGTTTATCTGTGCTGCCGAATTGACTATAATTTGCTGCTACCCTCACCCGTTACCACATAGCAATCAGTCTACAGAAGTACAGAATTTTAAGATGATGAATGTTTTATTTCTTAAAATAAACAGTAGCAATTTAGAAACACAGTTGTGTATTTTACACTTCTTTTTTTATATATAGTAAAAGTATATTAGAAACTTCCTTAGTGTCAAAACACTTATGTGCACTTGTCAAAAATATCAAGATGACAAGCTAATATGGAATTCAGATTTAAATAAGACTCTTCAGAAATATTCTATGAAATTTCTGATGGTTTTGTTTGCACTTAACTTGTGGCCAGGTATTTCAAGGGTGTTAGATTTAATAGGCTTGTGTTCCAAAAGTTAGTATTAGATAAGATGTGAAGTTTTTTTTTTTTGTTACGTTCACCTGGTAAATTCCAGTCACTGAAATATGTTTCCTTGATTGCCATACTTTCCAAATCTACTAATCTATGTGCCTGCACTTACCGTATTCTAGCCTTCTCACAGATTCTCATCAGAGTTAGTTATTATAATCGTCTTTTATCATACCTAAACTCTAGGGATGTCAAAACACACTGCTATATCATTTATACTAAGTAAGAAAATGTACTTTCCCCTAAACTGTACCAGACCATTGGTTGTTAAGAGGTTTCCACATTTCAGAAATGTTCAATCAGAAAAAACTGTAATCTTAGAATGAAAAATGACATCTCCACTTTTCAGAGAAGAAACTGGCCAAGTGGCCTAATGGAGTTCATTTAGTTACTAAGTAGCAAACCCAGGAATCTCTAGTCTCTTTCCAAACTCACTTGTTCAGCACTGTGACCTTGAGTAGTCACCAATTCTCTTTGTGCTACCCTGTTTTCCTTCTTTGTTTCGAGTGAAGTGAACAGTGATAATAACAGTGTATTAGTGAAGCACAGTGGGATACAGTGCTAAAAAAGATTCTTTGATTTCAAAGGATCCTCTTTGTTCCCTTCAAGGTCACTTGATTTCCCTCCCCCCCCCCTTAGATTGAATGATGTTCATTTTTCCTAATTTTCCTACTATTGATTAGTGTTTGAAAACGAGAGTAGCAGGAGAAGTTCCAGCTCAAATGAGTTATCTTTAGTCAAAGCAATTAAGACAATAAGTGATGTGACTCCACTGAAGCATTTTCAACATGTCATTATACTTAGATGGCCAGGTTTAGGACATATCATAACTAGTGATTTCATGAATTTGCACAGATAGTATACATCAGCTTCCTTTCATGTATGGAATTGACTGGGAGAACACAGCTCAAGGTTTAGCAAACTTGACCGGATGTTACTGTAGAGCTCAGCATTTCTACACAGAGCTCAGAGGGGGGTTCAAATGTTCAGTATTTGCTGTCCTCAGTAGCTCTTACTATTCCTGGTGGTTTTTGCTTTTTGTATCTCCATTCAAGTCAAAGTGCCACAGGCAAACATTTTGGTCCTTGCTGCTAGTACACATTCCCATGGCCTCTTCTGTAAGTCTTTGTAAACAAATGTTAATTAGCTGTACTTTGCCAGGCATCCAGAGGGTGTCCTCATTTGGCTGAAGAGGAAATGGAGGATACAATTCACTGGGGAGCAATCATTTGAATCATGCCAAATGGTGACCCAACGGCAGTTTTGGAATTAGTACTTCTGTTATTGATTTGCTGGTTCTCTGTTAAGCCATACAACCAACTCTTTTATTTATTCTCTTTGGAAAGGGACTCCAAAATAGAACCTCATTTGCCAATAGCTCCTCTGAGCCCTGAAGGACTTCCACCCCCACCAGCTACTCTCCTCTCTGTGTGAGGAGTCCACAAGTTCCTCCTATTTTCTTCTGGGGCTCACCTTAGGATTGCTCTCTCAGCTGAGGCTCAAGACACTGTCCTCAGGAAGCTTCCTGGGCCATGAAATTTCCAGCACTTAATTGTCCTCTCTTCCTGTGCTTGATGCTTCGTGGGTTGATGTTCTTATGTTCCAGAGGAGCAGGGGCCCTATCTGTCTCTTTTTTGGATCTTCTATCTCACCTAAAGGATGCTGTATATACAGATGGTCCTCAAAGACTATTAAATTCACAATAAAAGGCATGTTTGATCCAGTGACTGGTCATCCATCAGTAGGTCAATTGTGTTCTTGACCAATTGAAAGTGAAAGTGAAGTTGCTCAGTCGTGTCTGACTCTTTGTGACCCCATGGACTGTAGACTACAGGCTCCTCCATCCATGAGATTTCCCAGGCAAGGATACTGGAGTGGGTTGACATTTCCTTCTCCAGGGGATCTTCCTGATCCAGGGATTGAACCCAGGTCTCCCGCATTGTAGGCAGACGCTTTACCGTCTGAGCCATCAGGGAAGTCCAATTGATTGAAAGCCAATTGACCGATTGATTGAAAGCCAATTGACCGATTGATTGAAAGCCAATTCCATAGATGGATCAGGGTGCAACTATGGTCCAGGACCATTTCATTCTGAACTGTCTCCTTCCCCACTCTTCCAGACTGAGTTTTACCGTGTCTCCTTCCGGAACACTTGCAATCAAGAACTTTGCATTAGTGTGCGTGTCCAGAGGGTCTAGGAATAATACCTGCTAAAGCCCTCAGGGGTGCTGTGTACTTGCCAAAGAGTATGAAGGAGGCTGTCAGGTTGGCAGCCATCAGGAGTGGGAGGCTTCAGGGTATTTGAGTGGGCGATGGGAAGTAAGGAGACCTGCTTGCAAGAGAAAGAATCTAGGCTTTGTTTAGGGAAGCAATCTAGGTTCTGCTGACATGTGTTACTCTTGCCCCTTGTTTGGAGCTAATTTAGAAGGGGGTGGGGTTCAATGCAAAGTAGAATCATAGTGTTCCTATTTTTAAAAGTGAGAACTCTTCAAATAAAGTAAATACTTTATGATTTAGGTTAACTACACATCTTTTGATATTAGCATCTTGACTATTTTACCATAATTTGAACGAGTGAGTAGGGCTTCCCAGGCAGCACTAGTGGTAAAGAATCTGCTGGCCAATGCAGGAGACACAAGAGGTGTGAATTCAATCCCTGGGTTGGGAAGATCCCCTGGAGGAGGAAATGACAACCCACTCCAGCCTGGAGAATTTTATGGACAGAGGAGCCTGGTGAGCTACAGTCCACTGACTGCAAAAAGTTGGACTAATGCAGAACAGATTACAAGTGAGTAGCTCTGCTCAAACAGTCTTGAAACCTTAGGATAAACTTGAGGTTTCCTTTTATTTTTGGTGTTCCATGTTTTTTTCCCCCTCTCTGCTACTTTATATTAAATGAAAAAGGAAGATTTCACTTAACAGGACAAAAGCATTTGCTCTAATGGACTGACTTCATCTTCCTCTTAGAAAAAGCTTTGGAACAGATAGTAGAAGGAAATCTTCTGGGCTTAATAAGTTGATCGATGTGGGTGGGTGCATGCTCAATCATGTCCAACTCTTTGTGATCCCATGGACTGTATCCTGCCAGGCTCCTCTGTCCATAAAATTCTCCAGGCAAGAATACTGGAGTGGGTTGCCATTTCCTTTTCCAGGGGATCTTCCAGATCCAGGGATCGAACTCATGTCTCTTGTGTCTCCTGCATTGGTAGGCAGATTCTTTACCACTGTGCCATCAGGGAAGCCCAATAAGTTGATCATATTGGGTTAAAGGAAATGTTGGCCTTTCAACAGATCAGGACCAGTAGGATTAGTGTGGGGATGACCTGGCTGTGACCCAACACCGTTGGATTACTAGAGTCGGTAGGATGCTATCATTTCCTACTTATGTCATTGCAACTCACGAGGGAAAAAAAGTGCCAGAATTCTCCAGTGCCCCGTGAACAATTAAGGTAGCAGAGAAGCTGGGCCATTATGAATGCTTAACTTGAATCATTTAATGGACACTGATTATTATCATTGTGCCATACACAGATACAATAGTAAAGGAAAGACTGGGTGTCCTGGATGACCTGATGTATCTGAAGAAATCAACCACCTTCACACCCTTTTTATTGTGTCTTATCAGTCATTGAAACCTTGGATTTCAACAGGTAATTTTAGACAACAGGCAGCTTCACATGAAGGAGTACGCTTAAATTGTCAGAAGGTTGTTTCTTTTAAGCCTGGGATAGAAGCCAGGGTGCTGACTTGATCACCCACAAAGACTAATAGTAGATTTTTCTATCTTCTGATGCCAAAGAAAATTCAAAGAAGCAAACAGAGAGTCAACTGTGGCTTTATAGGATGGTAGGAACTGCCAAGGAGCAGAAATCAAAATGTCTTTTATTGATCCTGTTAAAGAGTTCCCAGAGGTGTCTACCTTGGGCTTTTCAGAAGAAGCAAGGTCTCATGTTAAATGTGCATTGGCAGTAGATAAATTGTTTTATATTTCCTGGTGTGGAACTATTACATTTGGAGCCATGCATTCCAAATACTGTCACCATACATGTTGTCACCAGGAGCACAAACAGTTACTGAGTTCCCACCACTGGAATAGAGACTGAAGAGGAGGCATGCTCTTCAATCACAGAAACCTCCTAAACTGATTGCTTTATTTACACCCTGGAGCAAGGAGCTTGTTAGTTCATTTAAAAAAAAAAATTGAATGACCAGAAAGAAAAATGAGGCTAACTTTGCCAGATTCCCATAGTCCTTTAGGAATATACCCCTTTTGCTATCCCTCTGTTTTGAGGTTCCCGTAATTCAATTCAATAGCTATCCAAGTATTGAGGTGTAGCCCTCGCAATCTCTTGTTGGTTCCATAAAAACTTATCAGAAGAAGAGACATGGTTCTTGCTTTCCAAAAATCTTTCAGTCAATCTGAAAAGAGAAACTATAAGTGCAAAGCATTAACCTCAATAAAGAAAGTAATAACAGCAAGCTTTCTGTAGTTCTTACTGTGTGATATAGTCTGTTCTCAGTGGTTTATGTATATTTACTCACAGGTTCTTACAACAACCCTTGAAGTAAGTGATATCGTTATTCATTTTCCATAGATAGGGGAACTTAGACCTTAGTCAAGGTCTCCTTGTAGAACCAGCATCCCAGCTCTGGAGAGAAGCTCCAGGTCTGTAGGACTGATTGTCACTCCATGCACGGACCCCCATGCTACAGGGAGCTGAGTTTATTTACATTATTATCAAACTGTTCTTATTTTTATTTTTCTCCTTTACAATCTGTTCTCCAAACGTCAGAGTGAGATTTTCTTCAAACATGCACCAGCTCATACAATGCACTGGTTCAGACCCTTGTCTGCGCTGCGCTAAGTCACTTCAGTGGTGTCTGACTCTGAAACTGTGGACTGTCCATGGGGCTCTCTAGGCAAGAATGCTGGAGTGAGTTGCCATGCCCTCCTCCAAGGGATCTTCCCAACCCAGGGATTGAGCCCATGTCTCTCACATCCCCTTTATTGTCAGGTGGGTTCTTTGCCGCTAGTGCCACCTGGGAAAACCCTTCATTGGCAGAATCCAATTCAAACTCCTCTGCAGGCATAGGTTTGCCCCCAGGCTCTGCTGCTGTCATTCATCTTGGGGCTCCTCTATCCTCTCCTATACCTTTGCCATCTCCCCTAAGTGCTGCTGGACTTTCTATTCTGGGACTGTCTCCTTCTCTCTTCAAGCCTTGGGCATGTGCCATCCCTGTTTCTAGAAGGCTTGTATCTCAGCTCTGCCCATGGCTCCTTCCAATTTTATTCAGATCTCTACTCAGATATCACCTCCCTGGACAGAATCTACAGTGGTCAATAACCGACTAGCTCTCCGCACTGCCTCATTGCTATATTTTCTTTTGACATATCATTATCTGGCAACTTATTATTCATGTATTTGTTTCCTGTCTGTCACTGCTATTAGAATGTACACTCCCATGAGGAAGGGATTACATTCTTTTTGTTCACTGCTGCAAACCCAGTGATAAGAGCACAGTCCAGCATATTATCAGTTCTGATATGTATTTGGTAAATGAATGAATGAATAAATAAGCAAATGGATGAACTGTCACCTAGGGGAAGATAAACTTTCTGTCAAGGGAAAAGTAAATGCAAAAATATTTGATATTTTACTTCTCTCTTCTTTCATTATCCTGTTATTGGAACCACATTTCTAATCAACACAATCTAAAAGTAACCCTGCTAAAAGAGATCTTTTTCCTAGATACATAGTTGTATAAGGGGCTAGAAGCCACTCCCCTCCTGAATCAATTCTTAAAGGATGACTGTCCTCAGTGAAAGTGTCTAAATTTCATTCACCGTAACAGCAGTTAGTGGTAGGTGAACAGGAAGTAAATATCATGATGAAATACACATTCAAAGGGGCCATCACTAAAATCAAGCCTCATTCCACAAAGAGCCAATAAATTAATATTAAAGGTAATTATGATTCAGGTAAGTATAATTTCTTTTCCAGAAGAAGGGCAACAACATCTAGGAGTATAGTGCGCGGGCAAGGGCAGACGGGCTCAGAAGGTCTCCCTTGGTTAGCAGAAATGCCTATGCAGATACTGGACCTCATCCATAGTTCACTGGCAAAAGCCGTGCAGAGTCACTTGTGTCCCTTCCACCGCCTAACTCACCAGTGTGCACGCTGATGGGGAAACTGGGAAAGATACCTGAAGCTTTAAGCCTCTAGGTATGTGTTCTTAAGATGCCATGAAGATTTCCTGCAGTGTGATTGCAGTGGCCACTGACCCACTTTCCCAAGATTACACCAAAGCTGAAATTGTGGCTTGGCAGGACACGTGGTTAATCTGAAAGGAAGTCTGCCTAAGAAAGGCAGAGGAGTCTCAGAGTTCATTCTCTCGAGTGAAGGTTTTCCCTGGAGTAGGCTGGGGATTATTCTGTAGTAGACTGTCACAGCAGGCATGATGGAAATGGACCAGTTTACTCAAAAAAGAACAAGTGATATCCAGTCCTTTCTACCTCAGTACAAGCTCCTCCTGATTCTTCCAGCACCTGAAGTTGTGTATGAAGGAAATCAAGCACACAGGCGAAACTGTAGAAAATAAACGGTAGAAAAGTAGACACTAATTCTTCAGTGTCTCATTCTGAGAAACTACATATTTCTCAGTTGAAAGAATGTCCCAGGTTTACCCAGCCACATAGCCATTTTAAGGCATTTGACCATTATTATTTCATTAATTGAAAATCTTCTTCCCTTCCTTTTAAGAAATACAGGTGAAGGACATGTTGGAAATATAAAAAAATAGACCCCAACACAACCACTATCCCTCACTGACATTTGTCCCTGTGAAATATTGGGAAATCTCCCCAAATAATTCCTAATTGGAGCTACGGTTCAGATAAATCCGCCAGTACATTAAAGCTGGCTTGGGCAGTGCAAGAGCACGCGGAGGCTTTCTGATCTACGTTGTTTGGCTTAAGGATTTGAGGAAGCAAATGGAAGCAGCTGCACTAAGGATTTTCTGCAATTAGGTTCATGCAGATTCTGGAAGTTGCTTATTAGGACTGTCAGTTTCAATCCATCTGGTATTTTCATGTTCAAGTAGTATTGCGCGCTGCTCAGTGGGGTCAGTGGTTTTCCTTTTACCTGCTAGACAGCGTTGCACAACCATCAAGGCTTATCTGCTGGAAGCAGGATGCACAATTTGGCTGCTTATAGCAAAGCACATGAATTTTTGATTTGTCTGTGTGAGACAGCACAGACACCTCCTAGGAGTTCCAGTTTGGACCAGTGCAAGACTTAGGAAGTGTTTCCAAGTCTTCCTGGGCTTATTTATTTTTATTTTACTTTTTGCAAGCGTTCTTTCCCCTGGAGCCTTATGTAACACATAGAACCAAAGGTAAATGCTGTGGAAAGCTAGTTATTTCCATTTTATGTCTTGCTTGTCTAATATTAATTCAGAAAGTGATAGACTATACTAAGTAGTATGCCTAGAAGAAATCTTGACACCTTCAAACTTCTACTAAATTTCAGGATGCTCATCACTATAGACCATATCTGATCTCTTAGATTGTGCTAATTTTTAACACAATTCTCTATCTTTTGCCCAAAATGCTATTTCATATAGTCAGCTTTCATTTGGATAGAGCAAACTTGAATTCCAAGACATTCAGAACAATTCCACACTAATATTATACATTCTTCCAATGCAAGTTTGCACTTATTCGGAAAATGTCAATCTCCTCTTTCTCCTTATTGTGGCCTCTCTGCTTCATGGGATTATACTAAGGCACACCATAACTTCTGGATTACGCAGCTATGAGAACTTTCAACTCTCAGGCCTAATCCCTAACATTGTATAGACTTCTTTGCATTTGCATCTGATCTCTTAAAACTCTGAGAACAATTTTTTTCCTATTTAGGCAAAGAGAGGGCCTGGGCCAGAATTTATTGGGTTTTCTCACCTTATTTTATTTCTGTTATCCCATTTACACTCAGAGTTTAAGTCTGCTAAAAGATGATAACCAGGAATACCCCTTTTCTTGTAATATACCATGAAATGGGCTATAGCAGAGGCAGGGATTGAGTTAAGATGAAGTGGCTCTTTGTTCTCTTTCATCTTGGCAACTGTGAAGCAGGTCCTCTAAAACATACAAAGACCGGCCTGTGCATGTGGCCAAATGGTGTCCATGCTGTCCTTCCCAGTAGGGGCGGAGGTGCTGGAAGGACATGAGGACAGGGAAAGTGACTCCTTTACTTAGCACAGTACTACTTGGAAGGAAAACCACAAAACAAAACAAAGAAGCCTGTCAAATTGGTGGTGCTGTCAGAGAAAAGCTGGTGGATATTCTGCTCCTCAAACTTGTGGTTTCCCTGAAAAATTTCTAGATGTTAGTATAAGACATACAGAAATGCCGCCTTTTGTGTTTTTGACTCAGAGAGCTATAGCATTGGAAAATACAATGACTACAGCTAGGTTGTAGAATCAAGACAATAAAAAAAGGAAAAGAGCTCATTTTAATGTAATGCTGAAGTCCTTGAAACTTGGGGCAGGAGTCTTTGAAGTTAGGAAGAAAACTGCTTCTGGTTCAAAGTGAATTCCTTTAGTTTAATTCTGTGAACTAAAAAGCAAACATCCAAAAATCTCCAAAATCCAGAAGTCCAAGTCCAAAAATCTCAGCTGCTTTACCAAGCATATCCCATGTCTGTGCACCATGAGACGTGGCTCTATTCCACACGGGATGTGGCGTGGTGTGGGTAATGGCAGTGTGCTCTGCCTGTAGTTGTCCAGAGCCCAGGGTTAAAACTTGGGCTTCTCAAGGCTAAATTACTTCAAGTTCTAGAGCCTACTCTCTTCCTCAACAGAAACTAGGATGGAGTAGGGAATGAGTGGGTGAATATGACTGTCTCTGGACCTGAACCTCTGCTCAGTGATTTCTGGTAGTCTGTTTGGTATTATTCGGGAAGCATCAAATATTAGACTTTTAAGGAACCCCTAGTCATTGTAAAATCAGTTTGTGGTAGAGATTCATGATGAGTTTGAATTATTTATTATCAGACAGACACACATATACACACACACACCCCTACCCAATATGAACATCCTGAGGATTTGGTAACAGCTGAGTGAAAAGCAAAAAACCCACAGAACCCATGGGTGAGGAATTGATTATTTTTATCAGAATGGACAATCTGAGGAAGTTTTCCTCCCTGGATTTTACTGTGGCAAGAAATATAACAATTAACTCATAAATTAAATCTTTAAAAAATAGGTAGGCCAACAGTGACTTTCATTTCTAGCTAAATAGAGTAAGTGTACCATTTTTATTCTTCCCCCTGAAAACTCTAGACATTTTATATGAAGCAAATATAAGGAGATTCTGACAGAATAACTAGACAGAAAAACAGCAAAGGTATAGAAGAACTCAACATCATCCATCAGCAGGACCTAATAGACATTTATAGGGCATCCCTCTCAACATGGCAAAACACAAATTCTTTTGTGTGTATCCATGGAACACATACTAAGATGTCCATATCTTGTGGATAATGCAAATCTCAATAAATTTAAGAGAACTAACATTATACAGAATGTATTCTCCAATCACAATGCAATCAAACTACAACCAACTTAAAAAAGATAATAAGAAAATACCTAGACACACTGAAGTTAAACAGTTCACTTCTAAATGATCCACTGGTCATAAGGAATTCTCAAAAGAAATAAGAAAAAATAGTGAATTGAGTGATAATTAATATAAAACACAAAATTTGTGGGACATAGCTAAAGGAATGCTAAGAGGGAAGTTTATCACACTAAATGTACATAATAGAAAAGAAGAAGAATCTGAAATCAACAATCTAAGTTTTGCCTCAAGAACCTAAAAATAACAGAGCAAAGTAAACCAAAATCAAGCAAAAGGAAGGGAATAATAAGAGTAAAAGCAGAAAACACTGAAATTAGAAATAAAAATAATAAATTTTATTAAAAAATCTAAATAAATGAAGAGACACACTATGATTAAAGATTGGATGACTCAGCATAGTAAAAATGTCAAGGCACCCCAAAATTGGTATATATGTTTAAGGCAATTTCCATCAAAAACCAGCTTTTTCAAGATTGTATATGTATAGATAATATTATTTTAAAATTTAAGTGGGAAGGTAAAGGAACTTTACCTTCTGAAAAACAGTTCAGTAGGGGAATAAGTATAGCTGATTACAAGGCTTATTACACCCCTATGGTAATCAAGATTATGTTATATTATTAGAAGAATAGACATACTCATCAATGGAACAGAACAGTGAACCCCAAAAGAGACCCCCACAAAGGGCACAGCTGATTTTTGACAGAGCTGCAACACTATTCAATGGAGGGGTAGATATATCTTTTTCAACAAATTGTGTCAGAGTAACTGTCATTCATAAGCAAAGGAAAAAAAAATGGATCTTGACCTGTGTCCCATTCTACAAATATTAACTCAAAATAGATCACAGGCTTAAATATAACACAGAAACCTTTAAAAGTTTCAGAGAAAATCATAGTATAAAATCTTCAGGATCTAGGGCTAGGCAAAACCTCATATACTTGACACCAAAAGCATGATCCATAAAAGGAAAAACTCACACACTGGACTTTATCGAAATTAACAATGCTTGTTCTGTAGGAGATCCTATTAAGAGGATAAGAGAAGCGATACAGTATGGGAGAAAATCTTTGCAAACCAATCTGACAAAGAACTAGTGTCGAGAATATATGAAGTGCTCTCATAACTCAACAGTAAAACAAACAAACAAACAAAAAAACAACTCAAAGATCAAACAATTTTAAAGTGGGGAAAAAAACCCATGAAGACGTGCCGTATGGAAGAGGATATATGGATGTCAAGTAAGCACATGAAAAGAAGTTCATTATTAGTCAGCAGGAAAATGCAAATTACAGTCACAAGGCAGTATCACTTCACATCTATTGGAATGTTTGAAATACAAAGATAATGACAAAATCAAATGTTGGCAAGGATACAGAGAAACTGGATCACCCTTACTGCTGGTGGGAATGTGAAACAAATCTGGAAAAGTTAGGCTGCTTCTTAAATAAAGTAAGCATGCAAATACCATACAACGCTGTAGCGGCATTCATCATAGAGGAAAATACCATTCAAAAGCCTGTAAAGCACTGCTTACAGCAGCTTCATTCATAATAGCCCCAAACTGGAAAATACCTAGATGTTCTTCAATGAGTAAATGATTCAACACACTAGTATAAGGCATGGAATACTACTCAGCAATAAAACGGATGAACTATTGATAGATGCAGCAATCTGGAAGAATCTCCAGTGAATTAGGCTAGTGAAAAAAATTCAATCCTCAAGGGTTACATACTATGTGATGTCACTTTATATAAGCTCATTTGAAGTGACAAAATTATAGAAATGGATTACAAATTAACAGTTGTCTGGGGTTGAGGAGAAGACAGAGGGAAGCGGATGTGGTGGTGATGAAGTATCAGCTTCCTGGTGGGGATATTATACTGTTGTTTTGCAAGATGTTACCATTGGGGGAAACTGAGTAAAAGATACATGGGACCTCTCTGCATGATTTCTTACAACTGTATGTGAATTCACAATGATCTCAATGAAAGTTAAATTATAGAGAAAACTAAGAGCCTAGAGTATGCAAAAATAACTCAGGCAACAAAGTAAAATAGACCTTACCCCAAAATGATAAATCATTATTATGTAGTGTCCAAAGCAGACTTGAGAAGCTTCTTCTTACAGGGATTCTTATCCATGATTCATGTGTAAATGTTACTGAAACACTGCTCCCTTTCCTAGTTTGCATCATGAGGTTGTCTTTCATCCTCATGTTTCATGGAGCCAGCGCAAACATAATGAGATAATTAAGTCTGTTATTTCCAAGTACTTCGTTTGCCCTTGGTCCTGGCTTCTGCTGCCGAGTATCACCATATCAAGAATCTCTGTTTCTGCACAGCATCACCCCAGTCCTCTCACCTTAGAAGGCACACATCACTGTTCTTCCCCTCCATTCACACATTTGCCTCAACCTAACCTGCCAGTTCCAGTTACTAAGCAGACTCATCTCAGTATTCTATAGTCAGGTGTCAATTACCAGTAAGTTTTAACCCTCCTTCTGGATGCCATATTTCAAAGAAGCAAAACTAACAAGTTACTCTGTTATTGGTAAAATACTTGTGGAAGAACAGTTATCCTTGTTGGGCTGGTGGTTGTAAAGGAGCTGGGAAGGAACACACAGCCCCTGTTTGAATTCTCCCATCTGTACTTTAGTAAATGAGAATGAGGCCGGGATAGAAAACTACCAAAGCGTATGCTTGCCCTGCCCTTTTCTTCTGTCTCCGACTCTCCCCCTCCTCCCTGTGGTCCTTCTCTAATTTGTGAGTAAATATTTTAATGAGACCATTAATTATGTTATATATTTGTGTCTGTAAATGTCCTTTTTAATAAAATTAGTTAATCGCATTTTAGCTGCAAATCCCTACCTCCTAATTTTTCATGGATGGAATGCTCTCATTGCATGGCTTGTTGTTACTTGGTCTTTTCCAGCAGCATGCCTCTGAACTAGCCATTAGTTCCATGAAGAACAAGAGGGGAGAGAGAAGGCAAAATTACACTGGCCAAGAAGGCCTTGTCTCATGAACTTGGAAGGCACCACACACTATGTCTGTCTAGTCCCATTCATCCAGGTACAGTCTTCCTGGTCTGTGCTTTCTCCTCCACTTCTTCCCCTTTTCTCAACCTCTGGCATCCAGAGTTCTGCCCTCAGTAACTGAGCTCAAGACTGCTTGCTCCTCATCAAACCCAGAGACCTGGCCCCAGTGGCACCCTCGCGAGCCCCAACCAACCACCTCCGTACCTGTGACCCTGGCCATCCCTAACTCAGCAGTGCTGCTTCCCTGTCTCTCATTCTCCTTAAGAAGGGGCTGCAAACGGTCTAGCCATAATGTACTCTTAGACGGGTCACTGGTATTTCAAACTTCACACGTCCATGAATAAGCTCAGTGTGTATGAGGCATCGACTCTGCCAGGCAGACTTCTCTACTTCTGAGACATTCATCCTCTCTTGAGGAAGACAGCAGCATGAGTCTCTCAGAGTTTCTCCTGTAGCAGGGCTGTAAGTTCGAGATATCCCCACCGGGACAGGAACCTATTCTTTTTTGGACTGTCAGGGAAAGGTTGGAGGAAGGTTGGCAAAGGGACACTTTCTAGACAGAAGGAACATCATGGCCAAGGCTTGGGGCAAAGGGGGTACAGAGTATCCAATGATGTTAAAGACTCTGGGATTTTTGCTATAGACAGTGAGGTTTGATTTATTTTACCATGGTACATAACATAAAGTTTACCATTTTAACCATTTTTTAAGTGTCAGTTTGATGATATTAAATACATTGCATTCTTCTGCAACCATCCCCACCATCCATCTCCAAAACTTTTCTCATCTTACCAAACTGAGACTCTGTAGCCATTGGACAATAACTCTCCATGCCCCCTCCCCCCAGCCCCTGACCACCACCACTGTACTTTCTTATCTCTGTAATTTTGACTACTCTCCTTTCCTCATGTACATGGAATCATACAGTATGTATCTTTTTGTGACTGGCTTATTTCACCTAAGCACAAGGTCTTCAATATCCATCCACGTTGTAGCATGTGTCATAGCTCCCTTTTTTTTTTTAAAAAGGGTGACCAGTATTCCATTGTAGGCATACACCCCATGTGGTTTATCCAGCCTTTTGTTGACAGGCACTTGGGTTGCGGCCACCTTTTCTGGCCATTGTGAATAACTGCAGTGAACACGGGAGTACAGATATCTTAAGATAGTGATTTTGTTCCTTTTGGATAATCAGGAGTGAAACTACTGGATGATATGGCAATTCCATGTTTAAGTTTTTGAGGATCTGTCATCCTGTTTCCCATAGCAGCTGCACCCTTTTACATGCCCAAATGAGGTTTGATTTTTAAAGGATTTTAGGCTAGCAAGGGCCTCATCAGTTTGGTTGAGAAAGTTCTCTGCCTTCCTGCTGTGCAGAGAATGGAAGAGAGGCAGCAAGACCGTAGTTAGGTCGTCGTGTAAACAGCTTAGAGATGAGCCAGAAGTGAACCAAAGCTGACCCTGTGTGGATGATGACAGATGATAAATTTTAGAGCTTTTGAGAGAAGTACAATTGAGTGCTTGGGCTTCTACAGAGGCTCTGTGGTAAAGAATCCACTTGCAATGCAGGAGACACAGGAAACATGGGTTCAATCCCTGGGTCAGGAAGATGCCCTGGAGGAGGAAACAGCAATCCACTCCAGCATTCTTGCCTGGGAAATTCCATGGACAGAGGAGCCTGGCAGGCTACAGTCCATGGGATAGCAGAGTGTCAGACGTGACTGAGCACTCACGATGCAAAAGTGCTTAAGGAAGTTCTAGCATAACGGCATTACTGATAGTCAGTCCCTGCCATGGGGGAGTAAATGAAGGGAAAAAATACATCCTTAGTTATCAAACAAATTACCTGGGAATGGTGGAGGATGGAACAGCATAAGTGAGAGGAAAGGAGAATGGATATAAGCAAAGTATGAGAGAGCGGGATGGAGGAAACCAACGAAAGAGGAAAAGAAACTTAAAGAAAACGACCCTCTGAATATGTTTATAAAATATGCTCATATAGGCTTGTATGCACCTGAGAAAAAATTTTAAATCTATTAAGATGTATTTGAGAAGTGGTTGGCAAAGCAACAGACAAAAATGCACAAATTTTTTTTCCCCCAAATATAAATGAGACAATACTAGTTCAATCACTTTTATCATGGTGGCATCACTGGATTGTACCTATGTAATCAATGAAAAGATCACACCAGTTTTGTGTATGAAAATGAAACAAACTTTAGTTTTGGAGATTACAGACAGGTATTCATATTTCAAAAGAATTCACAAATACCCCATCAGGAAAGTAAGAAAATCACCATAAACAGTTGGGGGCAAAGGACTTCTTACAGCTCAGTTGAGAAAATCCTAAGGGTAGAAATAAGGTCCAGTAGTCATCCATACTCACGGAAACAAAGGGCCATGAGCTTATGCTTCTAAGAGTGATTAGAACGATTATCTTCCTGAAGATATTGACGAAGAAGAACAAAAGAGCATCGAATGAATTCAAAATTATTTCCAGTGCAGATGCCACTGGAAACTCATTTAGTCATATTTAAAAAGAATATGCTACACAAACAAGTATAATTTCTGTTCAAGACAATTCTATACTTACTGAATATGTCTGGATGAAACTTTTGAAACACACTGGATAAGATATATTGAGTAGATGTTAACATTAGTGAAAAGGGCTGGTTTGAAGGACTTGATGCACTTGTTTGCTCCACTGGGGAAGTCTCATTGCCAGGTAAGTTTCTTTAACCTTGACCTTGGGAGATAAAAACTGCCTTGGAGAAGGAGGAGGAATCAAGCGGTTTTCTAGCTGTGATGAGATTTAAGTTTTCCGTAGCCTGTCCCCCTACAGGCATTTAAATAGTATTGATTTTCTTACAATAGTCACCTGGGGAACAAATAATGACTAATTTCGTGATAACTTCAAACCATCTGCCCAACTAAAGCTGTATTTTTATGTGACCTTCTCATTTTCAATTTGGGAGGTTATCTTTTGGAGGTGATCTTTTGGGTTCTAAGAGCCTTCTATGTAAAATTGAAGTTTATTTTCACTCCCAAGTAGACTTTCTTTATTAATTTCCTTGGACAAACTATCAATTTTTGCTTTTCAGTTTTCATGCGATGACAAACCTGACAGGACTCAGATGGGGAAGGAATGATCATTCTCAGCCCGCAGCCTTGCACTAATTCACAGTCTGCTCACGTCTTCCTCCAT
The DNA here is from genome assembly GCA_007570785.1 of Antilocapra americana. Classification (NCBI taxonomy): domain Eukaryota; kingdom Metazoa; phylum Chordata; class Mammalia; order Artiodactyla; family Antilocapridae; genus Antilocapra; species Antilocapra americana. Next base: position 3,688,247 of record ML661250.1, on the reverse strand, counting down.
CCTGCCCTTCCTCTCTATTCCATGTAATATGCTTTTTCCTACTTGGTGTGTGTATGTGTGCATACGTGTGTATATGGATATTTCCAAGTTACTGTATACATGTTCTCTCTTTGGGTAGATGGAACACAGGCAATAATCTCTGGATCAACAGGGATTGTTTCTTTCAAAATGATCGTTTCTTTAAAAATACTTCCCCTCAAATAATCAAAGGCAGGTTTGACTCCACGGTGAATACCCACTAGTGTGTTTGCTGAATAAAGTCCAAAAAAGTAAACATAATGAAATTTTCTGGAATAGACAAGGTCATTTTCCAGAAAATAGTCCTATTAGAATAACTGGCAGATGTCATGTGATAAAGGATTAAAATGATTACAGCTTATGATAATTTTGCAAGTCTTAAAATCCACATTTCCAACGATAGATTCCCCCCACCCTAATATATCTCTGAATGATAGGATTGCTTCCAATTTAGGTAAAATTGACCTACTCCAATATCTGGTCATCAGGCAGTTCCAAAACAGCTTATTTTACCCACATGTGTATATCAAATAGATTTCAGACCAAGAAATGGTGAATAGTTAAAATCAAATGTTTTAATAGTTTTTAATTTTTGATAGTATGTCAGGAGTGATTTTCCCCTTGACACGTCAGAGAATTTTACTGGAAGAATCATCAAATGTGATTTTTCAGATACCTAACAAAAGTTTATAAGATTTAATCACTCCACAAAACACTATACTTCTCCTGGGCTTAGAATCTTGGTACCAAATATTTATAGAAATGAGTTTCCTCTAAATAATGGTGTGTCACATATACATTAATATATATAGCTACACTTTCCCTTCAAGTCTGTGATATGCTCATGTAGATTAATTTTTTAAGCAATAAAAAGGGATGAAAGAGAGCTACTTTGCTTAAATTACAGAGGCTTTCCTGGTGGCTCAGATGGAAAAGAATCTGCCTGCAATGCAGGAGACCCAGATTCAGTCCTTGGATTTGGAGATCCCCTGGAGAAGGGAATGGCTATCCACTCCAGTATTCTTGCCTGGGAAATTCCATGGACAGAGGGGCCTGGCAAGCTACAGTTCATGGAGTTGCAAAGAGTCAGACTCGACTAAGTGACTAACACTTTCACTTTCATAGAGCTCATGAAATTGTTAGCTTTGCTCCTAAAATCTTGTCATTTTGCTGAATTTCTACATATTTTACTTTTAAGCACATGGCACAGAAAACACATAAATGCAAATCATTCTCATATAGTTCATGGACTATTTTATGACAAAATTTCTTTTGAATATTGAAAATCTCAAGCACTGCAAAAAAACTTGGCAGAAAGTTTTAGTTTCTCATGCTTAGATGATAATCTTTATAGTTGTTATTGTTATTTGACTGGCTTATATAAAAATCAAAATGTAATGAAATTGAGTGCATTTCTAAAATATACTATGTGTATGTGTGCTTAGCAGCTCAGGTGTGTCTGATTCTTTGTGGCTCCACGGACTGTAGCCCACCAGGTTCTTCTGCCTGTGGGCTTCTCCAGGCAAGAGTAAACTGGAGTGGGGAGCCATTCCTGTCTCCAGCGGATCTTCCCTGGATTGAACCTGGGTCTTCCAGGGATTGAATCTAGGTCTCCTGCATTGCAGGTAGATTCTTTACCATCTGAGACATCAGGGAAGCCCAAATATATACTATGTACTCACTGAATAATGTATTATTTGGAGGGCCATCAAGGAAATGATTAAATAATGTGAATTAACAAATGAACAAAAAACCACAAAAATAATACAACATTATTGGGTGCTATCAACACAATAAATCCTAAACTGAGAAGATACTGGACAATGTGCCTAATTTGTAAATTATCAGTGGTGAGGATTCTTACTATACTGTAAAGTATACTTTGTTTTAACTAAAATTCTGAAATTCTGGGGCTATTCATCACTCTGGATAAAGAATAAATCTAAACTCTGTAAGAAAGGAGCTTTGCAGGCTGAGGTGCCTTTCTTACTGGGTTGAATTACTATTATACTTTATTACTCATGTTCTGCAGATTGTGGATTATGTGAAGGGGATTTTTGGTGAAAAAGTTGATTTGAAAATAAGTTATACATCACTGAAATGTTATGGAGTTCCTAAAAGGTATTTTATAGGACTGGGTGTTTGGGGTGCATCTGAACTGTATTCCCTGATGATGAAATGATGTTCTCTGCATAAAAGCTATATAAGCAGGGTGCCAATATACAGTGAGTCAGATCTTCACATCAGGTGGCCAAAGAATTGGGGTTTCAGCTTCAGCATCAATTCTTCTAATGCATATTCAGGGTTGATTTCATTTAGGATTGACTGGTTTGATCTCCTTGCAGTTCAAGGGACTCTCAAGAGTCTTCTCCAGCACTACAGTTCAAAAGCATCAATTCTTCGGTGCTCAGCCTTCTTTATGGTCCAACTCTCACATCAATACATGACTACTGGAAAAGCCATAGCTTTGACTAGACAGACCTTTGTCAGCAAAGTGATGTCTGTTTTTTAATATGCTGTTTAGGTTTGTCACAGCTCTCTTCTAAGGAGCAAGAGTCTTTTAATTTAACGGCTGCAGTCACCATCCACAGTGATTGTGGAGAACAAGAAAACAAATCTGTCACTACTTCAAATTTTTCCCTTTCTGTTTACCATAAAATGATGGGACCAGATGCCATTATCTTAGTTTTTGGAAGGCTGTTTTAAGCCAGCCTTTTCACTCTTTTCTTTCACCTTCATCAACAGCCTCCTGCTTGCTTTCTGCCATTAGCATGGTGTCCTCTGCATATCTGAGGCTGTTGATATTTCTCCAAGCAATCTTGATTCCAGCTTATGATTCATCCAGCACAGCATTTCCCAGGATGTACAATGTATGTACATGAAATGAGCAGGGTGACAATATACAGCCTTATTGTACTCCTTTCCCAGTTTTGAACCAGTCCGTTATTTCACGTCCAGTTCTAACTGTTGCTTCTTGACTCACAGACAGGTTTCTAGGAGATAGGTGAGGTGGTCTAGTACTCCCATCTCTTGAAGAATTTTCCAGCTTGTTTTGATCCACACAGTCAAAGGCTTTAGTGTAGTCAGTGAAGCAGAAATAGATGTTTTTCTGGAGCTCCTTTGCTTTCTCTGTAATTTAGCAAATATTGGCAAGTTGATCTTTGATTTCTCTGCCTCTTCAAAGCTTACCTTGCACATCTGGAAATTCACAGTTCACATACTGTAGAAGGCTAGCTTAAGGGATTTTGAGCATAACCTCACTAACATGTGAAATGAGTGCAGCTGTATGGCAGTTTTTATAGACTTTAAAAAGTCTATCAACAAATGCTGGAAAGTGTGTGGAGAAAAGGGAAAATGGAACCCTTCACTGTTGCTGGGAATGGAAATTGGTGTAACCACTATGGAAAACAGTATGGAGTTTCCTCAAATATCTAAAAATAGAGTTGCCATATGATCTAGCAATCCTATTCTTGGGTATATATACAGAGAAAACTCGAATTTCAAAAGAGATATGCACCCCAGTGCTCACCGCAGCACTATTTACAACAGTCATGACATGGAAACAGCGTAAGTGTCCGCGGACAGATGGACAGATAAAGAAGATGTGGTGTAGATGTGCATGCATGTGTACATATAAACACACACACATATACTTCTACATGGAATGAAACACTACTAGGCCCTAGGAAAGAATGAAAGAATGCCATTTTCAGCAACACAGATGGATACAGGAAAGAACAGGGAAGCCTGGCCTGCTGTAGTCCACGGGCCACGGAGAGTCAGACGCGTCTTAGCGCCTGAGTAACAGTAACGGCAACATGACCTAGAGATTATCATACAAATAAAGCTGAACAGTGAAAAGCAAACTTCACATGGTATCACTTGTATGTGGACGTAAAATGATACAAATGAACTTATTTATGAAACTGATATAGACTCACAGACACAGAATACAAACTTATGGTTATCAAAGGGGGAAGGGATAAATTAGGTGTTAGAAATTTGGGATTAGCAGATGGAAACTATAATATATTAAATAAATAAAAACAAGGTCCTATTGTCTAACACAGGGAAATCTATTCAATCTCCTGTAATAAATCATAATGGAAAAAATAGGAAAAAAATATATCTGAATCACTTTGCTGCACACCAGAAACTAATACAGTGTTATAAATCAACTATATGTCAATGAAAAAAAGTAAAGAATTTCTGTAATCTTTTTATTATAAATAAAACTTACTTTCAATTTTTCATTCTTATGTTGGACTATTTGCTAAAAATATACTTTGTATAATTTAAAGTGCTATGCATAAAGACCATCATTACTAATTCATTTGGTATTCATTATAAGACCTTTAATCATGATGTTTTAATTTGGTAAAAATGTGGATATAATGTATAATTTCTAAATGATTCCATTATAATTTAGCAGTTAAAGTCTATTGTTATTTCAATATCTTCTCAAATACATATTAAAGTATAATGTTTTGTTTCTTTATGAAACAGCCAAAGTTAAGGTGAGAACCAAACTATTTTCATTTATTCAGAGGAGAGTAGTAATAGAAGGAAGGATTTATAGAAATCATAAAAGAACAACCAAAAACTAACCCAAATAATAACAGAAACAAATGTACTCTGGTGTGTTTGACTTTAAATTTCTGGAGGATGATGTATAAACTTTCAGAGCCAATCTAATCCATGGGAGATTAAACCAATCAGGCTGAAGTGAAGTCTGGGTTTTAAAAAGCTGAGTCTTCAGAGAGGCAAGTTTTGACTATAAATAACCACTGAGCTTTTATGAGGTTCTTCTCACATGGTCACTTGGCCCTTCTAAAATTTAGATTTTACATCTGTGCTATGAGTGAAACACAGACAACTCATGCATAATAATGATAAAGAAATTAAAAATTCAAACCACAAGGAGGTGACTTGAATGGACAAAATAACATACTGCAGCACCCTCATGCGGCTCCCCAAGAGCCCTTCCAGAAATCAGGGAGAAATCATCTCCTTCTGAAGTAGTCTCACCATGATGACTCCAACTGTAAAATGCTTACACTTTCTCCAGGCAATGCAGAGCATTCCTAGACATATACCACGGGAAGAGAAATCTCATTTTATATTGGGGAGAATAGAAGAGGATGAGGTAGAAAAGCACAATCAATCTAGTATTCAACTTGTTGCCTTAAGTTCTTTGTAATAACTCCTCTCTGTTCTGTTTTTCCACTTAACTGACCTTCAGCTGACTAATTCTTCCCCATCTTTGCTGGATCCTTCTGTTTTTAACCTCCTGGCAACTTCTTCCTAAATTGATGTACTAACTCCAGGACAACAAACCTAGAGGTTTTTACCTAAATTATTATTTTTTTAAATACAATAGTACAAAGACAGTAAACAAAAAGTAAAATAGCATGTGATGGGCTGAAATGTGTAGTTACTTTTGCATAGAAGACAGAAAATACTGCTCATTATGAAAGACTCATGAGTTCTGAAGTTTAGCAGTCGTGGCCTCTAAATCACAAATAACTAAACTATGATATTAAAAGATCATCACAGAGGCCAGTACTAAGTTTTCTGTATATGTGTGTCTGTGTTTATGTGCATCTGTGTGTTTAATTAATCAGTGGGAAAATGACAAGGTCTGGGTTCTTTTCTTCTGTGATGATAATTACTGTTCATTGTTTTTCTTATTGCTTGTCTAGTCCAGATTTAGCCACAAGAGGAGTAGGACCTTCAATTCTCCACTACTGGCTCTTGGAGTCTCTGACCTTTGCAGGAGAATAAAGAGGATAATCCCTTAGAAGATATCAGGTTTCTTCAATTTCTAGATCCTGCTGTTCTACTTTCTATGATTCTAATTCTACTCCATACCCTAATGATTGCAATTAACTCATTTTAAAATGGTGTCTTTCTTCACATGATGGCCAAGTATAGAATATTAAAGTCTCTGATCATAAACACTGATGATTACTTGAGTGATTTCACTTACTCCCCTGTATTTCCCTACACTGGAATCTTCAAACTTTTTTTTTTTTTTGCAAAATAAGCTTCCTGTTCATCTTGATTATGCTGATGTTCTGAAATTTGGCTTTGTACTTTTACACCTCTTTTGGAGAAGAACAGGACCAAGACAGCTAAGTTCAGTGATAATTACCGCACCAACTTCTGGAAATATTCTAAGAAGAGGTGCTAGAGAAATACAAAGCACTCTGCAAAGACAGTCACATTTATCCTCATAACATCTGGAGGCGGGTGTGCTGTGAACATTGTTAATACAAATCTTCCAGTGCCACAAATAAAACAGATGATATTCTCTCACTGCTTGAGGGATGACAGGTTTTTTTTTTTTCCCCCTCATTTCTTAAGGGGAATTACCCATTGGATTGCTTTGTGAATGCCAGCCTATGTGTATCTGATCACTCACAAATGTGACCTGAAGACTTGTTTGGTAGAAAAGCAATATTCCAAGCTTAAAAGTCTATAACTCTGCAGGTGCTTCCCATTGCAAAACAATTGGAAGAGGTCTTAATATGGCATACTGAAATAAAAATGTATAGAATTGTGGGTAGGGAAGAGCATCTGTTGAAAGAAGAAATGAATACATGTTCCCTGCATACAGTCACACCTTATAAATGCAGGTCCTTGGCGTTACTCATCATTGTTTTTAACATTTTAATAAAGAATATGCTGTAGTGGTATGAATTTTATCAAAGTAATAAGGCTCAAGAATGGAAGTCAGTGTAATTAAATCTATTATCAATGACTGAATAAGTTGACCCTTAGTGAGGCCAGTCCCTTTAGCAGAGACATAAAAATTATTACTCGAATGCCCAAGTGAAATGTCATAGTGTCCTTACAAGGCAATTCTTAGTAGCATCAAAGAGTACATAAAGAGATAAAAAGTACAGACTGCCCATAAAGCATCATCAAGAAGCCATCTAAGAAGAAAAATTCAACAAAAAGGATCATATTTCCAGTGGAAGATACCCTTTCTCTCATAACTGATTTGGAATGCATGATTTAAAAATAAAACCCATATCTGAAAAAGCAGATATACTGTCTGCCTAATTAATAGGTATACCACTTAGGTACAGCATTATATGGCTTATGATATTATTTTATTTGGTATATTGAATTTTTAGATTCTTCACTTGTTGGAAGTTGACTTAATTTTTTGATCATTAAGATGTACAAGCATGGTTAGTCAGTTGTATGTAGACAGAAAAATGGCTTATATTCCTAACCCACTCAAAGGTCACAAAATATAAGACAAAGCTATCTTGAGAGGAATGCAATTTTACAACTTTTAGAGCTCAAGCGAAACATGAGGTTTGACAGAAAACAACAAAATTCTATAAATCAATTATCCTTCAATTAAAAAATAAATTTAAAAAGTTTAGGGACTAGTCTAGTAGGTAGAATGTATAAAAAATGAAATTGATAAAGACTTAGCTTCTGTTTTCATTTTGCTACCAAAGTAAGGTAAAGCAAAACCAAAGACATCAATGGCAATCTTAAAACTGTCAGAGCTGGTTGATTTTATTTATAAGCAAATAAATATGACTTCATATCTTGAGGATATAACTGGTGATATAAGACCTTACTTACTGTTCAGTTCAGTTCAGTCACTCAGTCGTGCCCAGCTCTTCACTGTTAGGTATGGGCATTTCTCTGCAGATCGAATGCATATACATACACAGACACTTGGCTACCAGGAGCTGAGATTTACATATCCTCTTTTACCAAATCTTCGAAGTACTTTCTGAGAGATTATTACTGTTGTCCCCACTTTATGGATGAGAAAACAGATGCTTGGAGAAGTTATCCCCTGTTATTTTAGGTAGTAAGAAACAGAGCTGCCTTGGACCCCCAGTTCGACTCTACTAAAGTTTATGCCCCTCTTTACTCTGCCAGTGTTGACCACATTGTTGACTAAACTGTTTATCTCAGCTGTATCCTTGGGATTTTAAGATTGCTACCTTAACCCATGGATAGAAAATTCATGAATAGGAAGGCCCACTATAGGACCTGAGCATCTGAGGACTGTAGTATCAATGGTGGGTCGTAGAACCAATCCCCCACAGGTATCGAGGGATGACCACATGTTGAAATCCCCTGTGCTATGAGATTAGGAGGAAAGGCCTTTGGAGATGCTTAGATGGTTGGGGTGGTGACTTCATGAATGGAGTTAGCACTCTTACAATAGATTCCAGACAGGTGCCTTGCCCCTTCCATGAGCTATGAAACATGAAGAGGGCCCTCACCAGGATGGGACCAGGCTGGGGCTTTGAATTCAGACTGACCAGCCTCTAGGGCTGTGAGAAGGAAATTCCTGTTATTTATAAGCCATTTGGTTTGTGGTATTCTGTTATAGCAGCTGAATGAATTAAGACGGGAAGAAAGTTTACTGCCTTTAGGACTTAGCCCTTGGATGGGTCATCTGTCAAGGATTAGCCTGGCCCTCAAGATGTCAAAGTAACATAAAATACAGGAAAACAGTACACTGCTGTTTGAAGAAGAAAACTGTCTTTGGTATAAACATGGTAAATCATATAGACTTTTTACTTGGCATGAATATTCACAATATCTATTACCATATATAAGTTTGCATGAAGTTCTCCAGTAAAGTGACCTTTTCAGTACCGTTTAACCCAGAGTTCCTTAAATTGATTTGACCCCTTGCAGCCAATACTTCTTAACATTTAGCAGAACATTAATGTTACAAAACAAGCTTTATAACCAATTTTTTTCATACTTTAAATTATTGATTTTTATCAATCTCATGTTGAACATTAATCAGAATGTACATTTCACACACTTTGTGTGTTGACAGTAATTTTTATGGTTGTCCCAAATTATCATATGCATTGGGATACTGAGGAACATTTATCCTCCTGGATAGAATTTTTCCCCAGGCAAGGAAAGGTATTAATACAACCACAATTTCCAAAAGGGAATCATCTCAAAACACTTACTATGCAAACCATTTGCTGTGCTTTCTCACAGACACTAAGTATGTGTACAAATTGGTATCATTCACACACTTACAGCAATTCCTATAATGCTAACTCTTATATCTATTTTAAAAGATATGAAAATTATTTCTTAACATTAATATGTTTAAGGACATTTAAAACGTGGCCATTGAGGATTCAGAATCATGCATTGCTAGAAATAACTTTTGCCTAAAATGGACCTTCTGCATATGCAATGAGACCTAATGCTGTATTATTTCATGTACCGCTAACCCTGTGTTTCTGACAGTGAATAATTATTTTGAGTTATTAGAAGGAAAACGGAGCATAACTTTAGCATGATTTCCCCCATACTAGAGAACTGAGTTGACAGTTTACAATTAAAAGAGGAAAAAATTCATCACACAAAATTGTGAACTCTGAAAACAAAGTAATGATATTTTTTCCCTTCTTCTTCATCTACTTATATATTGCTCACCCAATTATAAATTTTCCAGTAGTATCATATAAACCCGAATGACAAATGTAACTGTGACTGGGATGCTAACTTTTGAGTGTAAAACAACCAACTCAAAAGAAGGGAAAAGAACACTAGAAAAGTTAATAACCTCAGCTTTGGAGTAAATTATTGCTGAGAGAATTTTCCCTTTCTTACCCCAAAGAATTCTCTGTATGGTAGGAAGAAAGATTAAGAAATCCTTCCAGTTTTACCAAATCATGCTAAACAAAATCAATCACTTTAACCTATTCTTCGTGCTTTTACTTTCGTATTGCTCCCAAAGCAGATAAAGTATTCAGTGGCCGCCAGTAATTTATACTTTACTGGGAATGCTTTTACAGCCAAAATTGTCCTAGCTAGAAATGATGGTGGTTGGACATCTATTTCAAGAAATGTCTGGGATTAAAGAAAGTCATGGCCAACTGTGTTCATGAGTACTGACTTCTTACAGCCCCAGTCTCTACTCAGCAGTCATGTCTGTCATTCTGAGTAAATAATTTATTTAGAATTCTCTCTCATGTATTATATTCATGGTGCTGTGCTAAGTTGCTTCAGTCATGTCTGAGACTATTTGTGACCACATGGACTGTAGTCCACCAGGTTCCTCTTTCCATGGGATTCTCTAGGCAAGAACACTGGGGTGGGTTGCCATTTCCTTCTCCAGGGGATCTTCCCAACCCAAGGACTGAACCCATGTCTCTTATGCCTCCTGCATTGGCAGGTGGGTTCTTTACCACTAGCGTCACCCGGTAAGCCCAAATAAAAGTGAAAAATATTTTCCTCTAATGACTTAACTCAATTTTTATATTTGGGCATACTTAGAGATGGCTTTATCTCCCAAAACATACATTATTTTTTCCTAATCTAAAATTAGGTATAATAACAATGTTCCAACTGCACTAAAGAGAATGTATACATTAGACCCTCTCTCTTGAATTCAGAATTTTTTGGTAGCTTTTTGAGTTTCATTAGGCACACACATGTACAAGATGTGTAATATGCTTCATGATGAAAATGTGTATCTAAGGTTATAAACTTCAATAAATAAAAAAGCCTAACACTGGCCTGATTTCAGTTTTTTGTGGGTAGAAACACTTAATGTAATTGAGAACTCAAAAGCATTGGGGTCTATAGTTTTTCCCATCCAAGTCATGGCTTACTTACTGACAAAAGCGATTTATATGCCATGAAACATAATCTTCTATTAGATAAAAGGATGAAAAGCTGATGGCTATTTTTTGTTCTTGGAGGATAAATAAGAAAAATATTCACATGGAAACTGATGTCTGAGTGATATTTTTAAATTAATTAATTTTAATTAGAGGCTAATTACTTTACAATATTGTGGTGGTGTTTTGCTTACATTGACATGAAGCAGCCATGGGTGTACACGTGTCCCCCCATCCTGAGCCTCCCTCCCACCTCTCTCCCTATCCCATCCCTCTGGGTTATCCCAGTGTGTTTGGCAATTACTCAACCATAAGAAGACAGAGTCAAAATAACTTGTGAAAGAATCATATGTCTGTGACATTAAATTGTGTTGCAGACATTGTTGGACAAAAATAACCTGTCACATTATTGGAGGATCCATTTTTCCTGGGAAGCTGTTATTGATATTCTTACTAAAATAAGATGAGGAAGGTAAAGAAGCTATGCTATAGAGTTTAAAATATCATAAATACTATAGGTCAGCAGTGGGCAAATATTTCCCATCAAGAGTTGGATTATAACTATTTTAGGTGTTTCAGGTCACAGGCAGTTTCTGACTCTCTTTTCTTTCTTCCTTCCCTCCTTCTTTTCTTTCTTCTATTTTTCTTTCTTTTATTGTACAACCCTTAAAAATGTAAAATCATTCTTAGCTCAAGGTCTACTGCAAAAGGAAGTTGTGGACCTGTTAATCATATTTACTTTAAAAAAATCGTATTTAAGTAGAATAGGTGTTAGCTCTTCTCTAAATTTTTGGTAGAATTCATCTGTGAAGCCATCTGGTCCTGGGCTTTTGTTTTTTGGAAGATTTCTGATTACGGTTTCAATTTCCGTGCTTGTGATGGGTCTATTAATATTATCTATCTCTTCCTGGTTTAGTCTTGGAAAGTTGTACTTTTATAGGAATTTGTCCATTTCATCCAGTTCTACTCAGGTGGACGGAACTGGAGCCCATTATCCAGAGTAAAGTAAGCCAGAAGGAAAAACAACAATACAGTATACTAACGCATATATACGGAATTTAGAAAGACAGTAAGGAGAACCCAGCATGTGAGACAGCAAAAGGAACGCAGATGTATAGAACAGATTCGTGGACTCTGTAGATGAGGGCCAGGGTGGGATGATATGGGAGAATGGCATTGAAACATGTTAATTATCATATGTGTAATCAATCGCCAACCCAGGATTGATGCTCAGGGCTGGTGCATCGAGATTTCACGGGGGGAGGAGGGAGGGAGAGGGGAGGGGGGTTCTGGAGGGGGAGCATATGTAAACCCATGGCAATATCATGTCATGGTATGGCAAAACTAATAAAAAAAATAAAAATGGTAAAGCTGAGATATAAAAAAATTCGTATTTACTTTTTAGGGATGTTATATATATGATAATCCTCTGCTAGAAACTTGCTGAGTCAAGAAGATAGGATGTGGTAGGGATGCAGATTTGATGGATGAGGACTTTAATTAAGAAAGGATAATATCCCAAACTTTGAATATCTGAATGTCAACCAAGTAGTATCATTTTTGCTACCTATCTCCCTATGAATATGTCTCAGGCAAAGCAGAGCAATGAAACATTTCTGAGCCAAATATTATAATTTATCAGTCACAGAAAATCCCTCCTAATCAAAGGTTGCACTAATACAGGGTGGACAGAGTTGTAATTTTAATTGTCTATTATCTCCAACAACCTTATTTTTTTAAGCTTAACTTTTTAAAGAGTAGTTTTAGGTTCACAACAAAATGGCAAGGAAGGAGTAAAGATTTACTATTAGACCCCTGCTGTCCTGCCATATACACATGCATTGTTGTTGTTCAGTCACTCAGTTGTGTCCAACTCTTTGTGACCCCATGGACTGCAGCATGCCAGGCTTCCCTGCTCTTCACTATCTCCTAGAGTTTGCTCAAATTCACATCCATTGAGTCATGATGCCACCCAACCATCTCATCCTCTGTACTCTCTTCTGCTGCCCTCAATCATTCCTGGCATCAGGATCTTTTTCTGTGAGTCAGCTCTTCACATCAAGTGCCAAAATATTGGCACTTCAGCTTCAGCATCAGCCCTTGCAATGAATATTTAGGGTTGGTTTCCTTTAGGATTCACTGGCTTGATCTCCCTGCTATCCAAGGGACTCTCAAGAGTCTTCTCCAGCACCACAATTCAAAAGCATCAGTTCTTTGGTGCTCAGCCTTCTATATGGTCCAACTCTCACATCTGTACATGACTACTGGAAAAAACATAGCTTTGACTATACAGACCTTTGTCGGCAAAGTGGTATCTTTGCTTTTCATTTTTTTAAAAAATACACTGTCTAGCTTAGTCATAGCTTTCTTTCCAAGGAGCAAGCATCTTTTAATTCCATGGCTGTAGTCACGGTCCACAGTGATTTTGGAGCCCAAGAAAATAAAGTCTGTCACTATTTCCATCTTTCCCCCATCTATTTGCCATGAAGTGACAAATTGTGGTCCACTAGAGAAGGGAATGGCAAACCACCTCAGCATTCTTGTCTTGAGAACCCCATACCCATGCATAGCTTTCCCCATTATCAACATCCCCATCAGAGTGGTAGGTCTGTACAACTGATGAACCTACTTAGACACATCAGCATCACCCAAGGTCCACTCTTGATAGTGTACATTTGAGGAGTTTGAACAAGTGTATAATGACACATATTCATCATTATAGTATCACAGAGTAGTTTCCCTGTCTTAAACAATATTCTATGATCTGCCTAATCATCCCTTTTCCAATCCTTGGCAACCACTGATATTTTTGCTATCTGTGTAGTTTTGCTTTTCTCAGAACTTCACCTAGTTGGAATCACACAGTATGTAGCCATTTCAGACTGCCTTCTTTCACTTAGTAATATGCATTTAAGGTTCCTTCATGTCTTTTCAAACCAGTCAATCCTAAAGGAAATCAACCCTGAATATTCATTGGAAGGGCTGATGCTGACGTTGAAACTATAATACTGCAGGCAAAGGAGTAGGGGTGGGGCAGCAGAAAATGAGATGGTTGGATGGCATCATCGACTCAATGGACCTGAGTTTGAAAAAACCCCAGGAGATAGTGAAGGATGGGGGAGTCTGGTGTGCTACAGTCCATGGGGTTGCAAAGAATTGGATCCAACTTAGTGACTAAAACAACAACATGTCTTTTCATAGCTTGATATTTCATTTCTTTTTAATGCTGAATAATATTACATTGTCTGCATCTACAACTGTTTATTTATCCATTCATTTACCGGGGAAAATCTTGGTTGCTTTCAAGTTTTTCCAATTATGAATAAAGCTGCTATAAACACCTATGGGCAGATTTTTGTGAGGGCATAAGATTTTAGCTCCTCTGGGTAAATATCAAGGAGTACTGTTACTGAATCAACGATTTCATTTTTAAATATGTTGAATTTATGCTTTTACTTTTCAGAGGGAAAAGCTATAGAAATGTGGGATGCGCTATAGAAATGTCCAATCATGAGGCTGACCTAGGACTGTGGAGTGGCCACTGTTCCCAGGTGATGGCTTAATTCACAGTAGTTCTCCACTTTAAAGTATAAGAGAAAGTCTGTTTATTTTAATTGTTTATTTCTCTGATCTCTTGCATTTGTGCATATACTTGGGCTGACTGTTAAAGAAATTAAAGAAAAATGTGTTTGTTTAAATTATCTAAATTTCTGGAATTTCTTCTTTTTTGGAAAAGAATTTCAACTACGTTATCCAGTTTGTCCTTAAAATATTCTGATTTACTAAAGGAATATATATTAAAAATATATTGATCCCCAGGTGCAGCCAGGAAAGGAAGAACAGCTAAGATCCTTACTTAAGAAGAGCGGTATGGGTGGATGTTGGGCTTTCCCATGGTCTAAGAGAACCTGAACATTAAAGGCTAAAACAGGCAACCACAGTTTACTAGCTTTATGAGACAGAACATGGGGAATGTATGAAATCATCACTCTGGAAATAAAATCCCAGAAAAAATAGTGTGATTGAAGAAACTCCAAAGATTCTCATTAAAAAATTATTCTATAATGTTAACACTCTGATGAGAAGTAAATACTTTCCCATCTGAAGTTGGTTAGGTATTAGGGCATTTGATGCTTTTCTTTTTCAAAATGTGCATGCTATCAAATACATTTAGTGCAGATTTTTACTTGCTATAAAAACTTCTGGGTTAAAGATATTTGAGAGTAGGATGAGAGTGTAGCCACCCATTCAAACACTGATGTCAGAGCATCAGCCAGATGGGATGACATTTTTACCCTCTCTTCCTGGATTCTGGAGCTCATGCCCTTTCCCCAAAGGAGATGTTTATTGATACCATAATACTGTTAATGTTCTCAACTTGGTAATAAAAGATGACATTTACATATAATTAGCCCTTGGCTTCAGCATCACACTTACTTCTCAGATAACTTGTTTTTAGATTTCTTTTGATGTGGACTATTTTTACTGAATTTGTTACAATATTGTTTCTGTTTTATGTTTCAGTTTTTTTTTTTTTTAGCTGGGAAGCATGTGGAATCTTAACTCCCTAACCAGAGATCAAGCCCACACCCTTTGCCTTGGAAGGCAAAGTCTTAACCACTAGACTGCCAGGGAAGTCCCTCAAGTACATTCTTGAGAGTAAACATAAAACTTGAATAATTCCTATCATGTGACTGGACCTATGTGGGATGAGACAGAGGGGAAGGACTGGATGATTAGTTAGATCAGAAGTGAGAGCTATAGAGTTATTTTAAAAACCACAAGAAGCAAAACCTCTTTTCTAGCCAATGTGAATGGCATGAAATTTGAATCGAGTTGACATTATGGGACTTTGCCAAAGGCATTCTTGAATTTGCAGAAATTTACCAAGTTATTGTTTCAATTACTTCTTGCTAATCTCTGCTAACCAACTCTCTGCCTGAAGAGCACAAAACCCAAGCAGTCTTGGTATGCAAAAGCACAATCCATAGATAACTTTAGAAGAACAGGTGCCCAAGTAACTCAGAAGTTACAGTATGCAAAATGAAAGGGAATTGTCAATGACTGCTACAAAACAATGAGCCAAACTGTTTTAACAGTGGAATGTACAAAAGAAGAAAAGGAAGAAAATGTCTGCCCACTCACAGAAAAATGCACTTTCTGATCATAGTTGCTCAAATTTGGAGTTTAAGGGTTTGTTACTTAAAAGTCAAGCCTTCTTCTCCATAGAAATAAAGATAGGATCTGAACAAAGTGTTATCAAGTAACCAAGAAGATTTTTGCTTCTTTTTTTTTTTTTTGGCTAGCCTAAAATTACCTTTGAGAACAATGTATCAATCTACTGAGCATACAAGTTAGGAGACAAAATGTTTTCATTTTGGGACAATAGATTTTTTGTCCTTGTACTACCAATGAACTAAATTACACTTGTTCCCCAGAAAGAGATCCTCAGATTATATATTGCAGTTTTTTCTTCCTAGATAATGATGCCATCCTGAAATTTGATCTGGAAGAAGGTAAGAGTTTCTTACTTTTCAACTGTGATTTTTCACAATTAATTTAATTGGAGGATAATCACTTCACCTATTACACTGACATGAATCAGCCACAGGTACACATGTGACCCCTCATCCTGTACCCCCACTCACCCCCCTCCCAACCCCACCCCACCCCTCTGGGTTGTCCCAGAGCACTGACTTTGGGTGCCCTGCTTCATGCATCAAACTTACACTGGCCATCTACTTTATGGACGGTAATATACATGTTTCAATGCTGTTCTCTCAAATCATCCCACCCTTGCCTTCTCCCACAGAGTCTAAAAGTCTGTTCTTTACATCTGCGTCTCTTGCTGCCTTGCATATAGGACCGTCATTACCGTCTTTCTAAATTCCATATATATGTGCTAATATACTGTACTGGTGTTTCTCTTTCTGACTTACTTCATTCTGTATAATACACTCCAGGTTTATCCACCTCATTAAAATGGATTCAAATGTGTTCCTTTTTATAGCTGAGTAATATTCCATTGAATATGCTGCTAAGTCACTTCAGTTGTGTCTGACTCTGTGCGATCCCATAGATGGCAGCCCACCAGGTTCCCCCATCCCTGGGAGTCTCCAGGTAAGAACACGGGAGAGGGTTGCCATTTCCTTCTCCAATGCATGAAAGTGAAAGTGAAGTCACTCAGTTGTGTCCGACTCTTCGAGACCCCATGGACCGTAGCCTACCAGGCTCCTCCATCCATGGGATTTTCCAGGCAAGAGTACTGGAGTGGGGTGCCATTTCCTTCTCCTCCACTGAGTATATGTACCACTACTTAGTATCCATTTGTCTGCCAATGGACATCTAGGTTGCTTCCGTGACTTAGCTATTGTAAGCAGTGCTGCAGTGAATATTGGGGTACATGTGTCTCTTTCAACTCTTGTTTCCTCAGTGTGGAAAGGGATTGCTGGGTCATATGGTAGTTATATTTCCAGTCTTTTTAGGAATCTCCACTGTGACTGTGCCAGTTTACATTCCCACCAACCATGTAAGAGGGTTCCCTTTTCTCCACACCCTCTCCAGCAATTATTGTTTGTAGACTTTTTGATGGCAGCCATTATGACTAGTATGAGATGATACTCCCTTGTAGTTTAATAATAACGTGTGTGTCTAATAATGAGTTATGTCGAGGACGTTTTCATGTGTCTATTAGCCATCTGTATGTCTTGTTTGGAGAAATGTGTGTTCAGTTCTTTTGCCCACTTTTTATTTGGGTTGTTCATTTTTGGTATTGAGCTGCATGAGCTCCTTGTATATTTTGGATATTATTCCTCTGTCAGTTGTTTCATTTGCTATTATTTTCTCCTATTCTGAAGGTTGCCTTTTCACTTTGCTTAACTTTTCAACTGTTTTTCTCTGAGTGGCCAAGCATGAGAGCTTGAAAAACACTGTCAATAATCGATTTGCAATATGGGTAACTCAATAGGTTGCTCTTTTTTTTAATGTCTATAACCATATAAGTGACTCAGAGGGAAACTGGTGTGGTTCCCAGTCAAGGTGTCAGAGAACATGGAAGTGAGGACGAGGTCATCAAGAAGGAGCCCATTGCATGCTTCTGTTTCAGTTCTGTATTCCCTTTCTGTCTACCTGCCTCATTTTTAGAGTGAGGATAACAACTGCTCTACCCAAATCAGAGAGATGTAGAGGGAAGTCATTACCTGTGTTCACAGCAAAGTGCTCTAGAAATGTAACTGGTGGTGGGGGAGGGGGAGAATGTTCAAAATATAGCCCATAATGATCCTTTCCATTATGAAAGCTCCTGAACTATTTTTTGGAATACTATTTTGGAGATTCTGACCCTGAAATATTGTCAATCCTCTTCTCCATCTTTTCGACAGACCTCTATGTTAGGGATAAAATTCCCAATTCATTAGAGAAATCTTTCAGATCTTCTTTTGAATTATGTCCTAAGGCTGCTCCCTTCTCATCAATTCCATAGCTAACATCCTAGCCCTAGTCTCATCCTCTCTTAGAGGACTAGTCCAACTGTTCTCCTGCCGCCGTGAGTTTTCAGCCAACGGTCCACTCTGCATAGAGTAGCCACAATGATCCTTTAAAATTAATAGTCAAATCCTGTCACTCCTCAGTTCAAAGCCCTCCTGATGACTTCCTCTCACACAGAGAATTTTATCACAAGCCTTCACCATGTCTCACAATGCCCCAGAGTAGGTGGTGGCAAACTGTTGCTTTTGTTGCACCCATGGCTTTTATATTTTTAAGTGGATGCCACATGAATATTACATATAATTCAAATTTCAGAGTCTGTAAATAAAGTTTTATTGGAACAGTCATGTTGATTTAGTTACATATTGTCTATAGTCGCTTTAATTCATTCCACAGCACAGAGCTGAGTTGTTACCTAGACATTATGGCCTACAGAGCCTAAAATGTTCACATCTAGAAATTTACAGAAAAAGTTTGTCAACCTCTGTCCACAGGGTATGTCCTCTCTTCTTTCCTACTATTCTTTCATTGCTGCTCTTCTCTAGTCATACTGATAACTTACTCTTTCACACTTGTTCTTGCTACAGTGCTTTTTTATATGCTGTTTTTCCTTTTGCCCTTGGATACTATTACCCTCAATTTCCTACACCTTCCTCTTTCTCATCACTCTAGAATTTATTACCTCCCCCAGAGAGCTCTTCCTTGATAATCTTACAGAAAACAGCACTGTTATAAAATTAAAAACAGCACCCAAGAAACTTACATTTAAGTTATAGTTTCTAGTTTTTCTGAGTTCAAACTCTTTCTATTTTAGATGTTGACCTCTTTAATAATTAAAAATTAGTATTAAATATCAGATATTTAATATGAATGAACCAGATACAGGTTAGAGGACAAACTGGGAGTGGAACATGACAGACTTCTCTATTTTTTTTCTGCTCTCCCAGAGCTTAGTATGTGACTCTGCACAAATAATTTGGCATAAGGAATCTCAGTTTTCCCTTCAATAACTTAATGGTTATTCCTCTTGAGCTATACAGCAAATGTGATGAATAAACATAGACATATAACCATTGCATTATAAAAAGCCTTAAGAGCATCAGGAACAACCAAACATCTCTTCAGCATACAATGCCATCCTCATCAAGATTTCATTCTTAAGATTTTTCCTTAGAAAACTATCTTCACTAAAATTTTCAAATTATATATCTAGCAATGGCACTTTTATTAGTTTCCCAGGGTTGTCATTAAGAAGTACCACAAACTGAGTGGCTTAACACAACAGAAATTTGTTGCCTCACAGTTCTGGAGGCTAAATGTTCAAAATCAAGGTGTGAGCAGGGCCATGTTCCTTCTGAATCTTATAGTGGAATTCTTTCCTGCCTCCTTCCAGCTTTCTGGTGATTCACCAGCACCTTTGATGTTTCTTGGGTTGCAGCTACATAAATCTAATCTTTGATTTCACTGTCACAAGACGTTGTATTTGTGTGTCTCTGTCATCATAAAGCTATGTTCTTATAGACACCAGTCATACTGGACTGGAGGCTCACTTTATGCCAGAATGATCTCATCATAACTTTATAAATTTTACCAAATTCATCTGTAATGATTCTTTTTCTGCTAAGGTCACATTGTGAGGTGCTGAGGATCAAAACGTCATTATTACTCTTTTGTGGGGAGACACAATGCAAGCCACAATAGTATTCCAAAGTGCAATAGGAAGGATCTCCACTTAAATATGTATCTTCATAGATACCAGTGAACTCCTTGTTCTCACCAAAGCATATTCTTTTATGTGTACCTGTCCTGATGCTGGAAAGGATTAGGGGCAACAGGAGAAGGGGAAGACAGAGGATGAGATGGCAGGATGGCATCACCGACTCTATGGACATGAGTTTGGGTGGACTCTGGGAGTTGGTGACAGACAGGGAGGCCTGGCGTGCTCGGTTCATGGGGTCGCAAAGAGTCACACATGACTGAGCAACTGAACTGAGCTGAACTGTAAATTATCATTGTAAATAGCATTCATTTTGGGGAGAGTATTAACAACTTGATACTGAGATTTCCCAGTTTCTTTGGGGCATATTGGCTTTCTTCTTATAAGTAGTGTTTAAGGTCCAGATTTGCGTGTCATCCTTCCATTGAGCTGGATGAAGCACAAGCTGGAATCAAGATTTCTGGGAGAAATATCAATAATCTCAGATATGCAGATGACATCACCCTTATGGCATAAAGCCAAGAAGACCGAAAGAGCCTCTTGATGAAAGTGAAAGAGGAGAGTGAAAAAGTTGGCTTAAAGCTCAACATTCAGAAAACTAAGATCATGGCATCCAGTCCCATCACTTCATGGCAAATATGGAGAAGCAATGGAAACAGTGACAAACTTTATATTTTGGGGCTCCAAAATCACTGCAGATGGTGACTACAGCCATGAAATTAAAAGACCCTTGCTCCTTGGAAGAAAAGTTATGAACAACCTAGACAGCATATTAAAAAGCAGAGATATTACTTTGCCAACAAAGGTCTGTCTAGTCAAAGCTATGGTTTTTCCAGTAGTCATGTGTATCAATGTAAGAGTTGGACTATAAAGAAAGCTTAGTGCTGAAGAATTGATGCTTTTGAACTGTGGTGTTAGAGAAGACTCTTGAGAGTTTCTTGGACAGCAAAGAGATCCAACCAGTCCATCCTAAAGGAAATTAGTCCTGAATATTTTTTGGAAGGATTGATGCTGAAGCTGAAACTCCAATACTTTGGCCACCTGATGAAAAGAACCAACTCATTGGAAAAGACCCTGATGCTGGGAAAGCTTGAAGGCGAGGGGAGAAGGGGACAATATAGGATGATATGGTTGGATGGCATCACTGACTCAATAGACATGAGTTTGAGTAAACTCCAAGAGTTTGTGATGGACCGGGAGGCCAGGCGTGCTGCAGTCCATGGGGTCACATGGTTGGACCTGACTGAGAGTTGGACACGACTGAGCAACTGAACTGAACTGAACTGAAGCCTGAGAATAACTGATGACTTAATTGCCTATCTTCCATATGGAGCTAACACACTTATTACCATCACTGAAAGCCTCATAGCTACAATAAGACCTTGATGTTTTTAGATTAGTGGGTTGGAATCTTATTAGTTTGTTCTAAAGTAGAAAAAAAATCTCATGAAATGCTGTTCATTTATAGCCCTTTTAATAAAATTCAATGCTTCCAATTCTTAAAATGAGTGAGATATGAATGCATTAGCCATTTAATAAGAGAATGTAATGACTCAAGTACAGGTTTAAAATTGATATATATGAAAAAGCCAAAGAGCTTACTCTTTGGATTAGTTTATTTCCTACTTTTTAAACACTGTAGTCCCTATTATTTCAGACACAGAAAATATATCAATATGCTTATAAAAAGAGTTTATAGTTATGGCAGGGGAGTTCAGTGGTTGTGCAAACCTTTTCCAGATAAAATTAGAAAAACTGAATACACATACAAGGACTAATAGTTCATTGATACTGGAATGTATATGTAAGTATACGAAAACTAGAGATTGTTTATTCTTGGGGAAAGAAACAAACAAACTCATAAATGTAAGGAATGTAAAGGATTTCCCAATCCTCATGGCCATTGTGAAAGAAAATGGCTGTGGAAAAACACAGCCTTGTCAGCAAATGTTTGCAGAGATCAGAGTTCAACACTGGAAATGTAAAGATGAAGTGCTGAGAGCAAGTTACTTGTAGAGAAATGAAACCAAAGATTCATAGTGTCAGGCTGACAGATAAACTATGCACGGTGGGAAGAAATTCTATAGGGCCTGACAATAAAACAAGAAGAGGTCAAAGAGGAATCTACTACTGAAAGATGAAAGATGGATGGCCCAAAATATATGGTTTTGCTGCTTTTAAAGCTGAATACATTTTCCAGTTATGTAAAACAGCCAGGAGAAAGCTGAAGCCTCAGGGATTTAAAGTGTCAGAAGAGAGATCCTAAGGCTATGCCATAGAAGCTAGATTTAGAAGGAAATTCCTAGAAGCAAAGAAACCATCGAAAGGGTAAGCCCCCAAATATGAGTAAAATCTTTGCCAAAGTCCCTAGTTGCCAAATTACACAGGCCCAGGGGAGACCTCCAGGAGGTCAAGCTACTAAAGTTGCATTTGGAGGTATAAGAACTGACCAGAGATACCAGTAGCTAAATACTACAGAGGAACCAAATATTGCAGTTCACGTTCAAGTGGATTAACTGAATACTGGAATAAAAAAGCACAATTTTCAGAACACTACAGGATTCACTGTCACAGCAATGTGTTACCTTAAATATTCAATTTATCACCAAAAATTACTAGACATGCAAAGGCAGAGGGAAGTGTGACTCATAAACAGGAAGAGAGGCAGTCAGTAGAAACTGACTCCCAATGGTCCCAAAGGTTGAATTTAGCAAATGAAAACCTTAAAGCAGAGATTTATAAATATGTTCAAAGGATTAAATAAAGCATAATATCAATGAGTGAAAAACAAGAAAGTCTCAAAAGAGAAGCATCCATAGGAAAACAGAGATCTGACAACTAAAAAATTTGATATATTTTAAAAAATTGACTAGATAGGCTTAACAGTAGATTGGAGATGGCAGAATAAAATATAATTTATAGCCTCCTCTAAGGAACTGTGGAGGCCAAAAGATTTTACAGTGATATAAGAAAAGTGTTGAAACAAAAATAAGGTTGTCAATAATAAATTCCATGTTTAATGAAGTTATCTTAAAAAAATAAAAATGAAATTAAAACATTTTTGGATAAACAGAATGTGAGAAAAGTCTGCTAAAAACCACTAGAACTAAAGTAAAGTTGTGAAGACAGCAGTATAGAAGGTTATGATACAAACACCAGTAGTGTGTGTGTGTGTGTGTGTGTGTGTGTATGAAAGCAATAGAAGTTTAAAAATGAAATATAATTCCACTTTAATAATATTCAAAAATATTATATACTAAGGGTTAGGGATAAGTTTCATAAACTGGAAAAATGCTTGTATGCTCAAAACTATAATCTTTGCTCAAACTAAAGAATAACTAGATTAATGGAAAACAACTAAATTAATATTCATAGGTGGAAGAATCAATGTACTTGGAATGTTAGTTCTACAAACTGAACTATATATTCAATGCAAATGCAATAAAAATGTCAGCAGGAATTTTATTTGGGGAAAACATTTATAAGCTACTTCTAAAATTCATATGAAAATTATAACAACTGAGGAAAAAAACAAAACAATTTTGAGAAAGAGAAAGTTGGAGTCATTATATTACCTATTTTAACACATATATGGTCAACTGATTTTTGACAAATAGTCCAAGGTAATTAAAAGGCAAACAGAGTAAGTTTCTCAGTAATGGTAAAGACCCTGATTTTTACCTCATATCAAACATAAAAATAGAGAGGAATAGGAGATCTATACATAAAAACTACAATTATAAAAGATATAGAGGAAAGCACAGAAGAAAAATCTTTGTCATCTTCTAACAATTAAGGATTTCTTAGAACACAAAAAGTATGAACTATAAAAGAAAAAAGAAACTGGTACATTGGTTTACGGTATGTTTAAATTGGATTTATTCAAATTTTAAAATGGTGCTTTTGAAAGACACCATTAAAAATACAGAAAGAGGACTTCCCTGGTGGTCTGGTGGCAAAGAATATGCCTGCCAATGCAGGGGACATGGGTTCAATCCCTGATCTGAGAAGATCCCACCTGCCACAGAGCATAAAAACTTGTATATAGATGCTCATGAGCTTTGTTTATAATAGCTTCCTAATGGAAACTATGCATATGTCCATCAACAGATGAATTAATGAGCAAAATGTCATATATTGGTATAATGGAATGCTACTCACCTATTAAAAATCTATGTAGCAATATGCATGGCTCTCAAAGGCATGATGCTGAATGAAAGAAGCCAGACACAAGGATACACACTCTATGATTCCATGTATAAAACTTAATAAAATGTGGATAATCTATAGTGACAGAAAGCAAATCAGTGGTGGCCTACAGTCTAGGTATGGAGGATAAGGCTGATGCAAATGGAGATAGAAAAATTTTATGTGGCTGGAATGTTCTATATCTTAATTGTTATGGTGGTTCCACATTGTACACACCAGTGTGTGTGTGCGTGTTTAGTTGTTCAGCCATGTCAGACTCTTTGTGACCCTTTGGACTGTAGCCTGCCAGGCTCCTCTGTCCATGGGATTTCCCAGGCAAGAATACTGGAGTGGGTTGCTATCTCCTCCTCCAGGGGATCTTCACAACCCAGGAATTGAATCTGCATCTCCTGCATTGCAGGCAGATTTTTTACCTGCTGAACCACATCAAATTGTACACTTAAGATGGCTCCACTTTACTGTATGCAAATTACAAACCAATTCAGTTGATTAAAATACCTGCCAAATATCTTTCAAAATGAGGGCAGAATTTTAGGGATTCACCCCCAACTCCTCACTTACATTGGTCCTCTAGATAAACGGCATAGTGTGATAAAAATACCCAGAAAATTGTTTATCTGCAAATTATCTCCTTGCCAGAAAAGAAGGCTATCTCACCTTAATTTTTTATAATAACCTTTAAAAAGATGAATGTTCAGAGAGCATTATCTCCTTATAATATCATCTGCAGAACACAGGACTATTTTAATGTACAAATATGGCCCCATCAAACAAAACTGAACAAAAAAGAACTTGTTTCATGAGTTTCTCTGTGGCCTGCTTACATGATACTATAACTGGTAGATTCTCAGATATGTTATTCATACTACTCAAGGGCTACTTAAACAGTATACAGAAAACATCAGACTGAATGTTGTGGTTATAAAAACAACTTTAGTATAATGTTTCCCAATTCCTTCAAACTTGGCTTTCTTTTCTACGACTGTCACTTATCAGATCAGTTCATTACTGTTCAAGTCAACTACAGATGTTCCTTAGGAAAGTCTTCTGGAGACTTGAGCAAAGTCACATATACAGTGTGAGAAATACATAAATGATTCCTGATGATCCTGTCCACAGTCCAATAAATTGTGCACACACATAGAAATCAATTACTGCCCACACATGCCATCTGTCTTATGACACTTGTTGGTTGTCTCATGTCACCTCTGGTATGTCTTATGTCTCCACCTGTCTTTGTGTCTTCATCTGCACCCTTGATACTCATTTGGCTCTTCTGTTTCAGGTTTTGACCTTATCTGTTTCTGAATCTGTCTTTCTGAGCCTCCCTGGCTCAGAAACCAGTATCCTGCACTTCTGCACTCAGACCCAGCTTCTGAAACTCAGTCTGGAACTCAGCCTAAGTCTACTGATTAAGGTGATCTTGACATTTTTGAGAACATTCAACATTCATTAAACAAATATTTATTGAGTGCCTGCTATGTGCTGGCTATATCTAGATGCCAGCAATAAACAGAACAGAATGTCTGCCTTTATAAAATATTTATTTTAATGGAGAGAGTCTAACAATAAACAAAATACAAAGTAGACTATACACTAGAGTAGATGGTGATATATCTTATGGAGAAAAACAAAGCAGTGAAGAAGGACAGGGAAGGTGAGGGTGAGTTGTATTTATAATAGGGTCATAATATTATATATTAGTATAATATTATATTATAGTATATTATACTAATATTACAATATTAGTATAATGTTTATAATATTTATAATAGGGTCATAAGAGAGGGTGACATTCAGGCAAAACATGAAGTGAGCAAATAATTGATAAAGACATTTATGAGAATAACTTAGACCCAGAGAAAAGCAAGTTCAAAGGTCCTGAGGTAAGTGTATATGTGGTGTGCTCTGTGTATAAGTCCAAGAATGTACTTGACTGACGTACACTGGGCAAAAGGAGATGATGAGAGAGTCAGCAGGATGTGCAGGGTTAGGTAGATGCTTGTTGGCCCTGGACAGCTATATTTTATGCTTCTCCTGCCATGATAGTCATGAACATTACCACCTTTCACTACCAAAAGTGTTCAGGTTAAAGTGAAAAATTACATGCTCACCCTAGCATAATCTTATAAGGAACTGACTTCTCTGAATGAGATGGAAAACACGCAGAGATTTTTGTAAAAGTTACAATTAAATTAAAATCAGTTTGTAAAGCAATTATCCTCCAATTAAAAATAAAAATTTAAAAAATCAGATGGGTAAAATGTGGAGATGATATAAAAACTAGTAGTAAGTCTTTCTTTCACCCTGTGCCCTTCCTCCCACCCATGTGTTCCTGTCCTGGACACAACCGCTGTTACCAGTTTTCAAGGTATATTTACTGCAGTGCTTTGGACACAGGAGCGATACAACACAGCTCTCATCTCTCATGGACCACTCAGGCTGCTATGTTAAGAAGACTGGGGTAGAAGCATGGGACCAGTCAGGAAGTTATTACAAATTTCCAGGTAAGCAAAGAACTTCCTTAACTCCACTACCCCCAAACAGGAAGAAATAGAAAAAAAAATGTATTTTTTTCACTTTAGAAAGAGTTAGTATATCTTTGGGTTAGAACGCTTTTTTCTGGAACCCACAAATCTTACTTGTCCCCTCCCTAGTTTCTACTGGAGCACTCGAAATTTGTCTTTCATAATGCTTAAAACCACTTGTAAGGATACATTTTATGATCATTTTTTTCAAAACATATTCTAAGCTTCTTGAGGATAGGAACCATATCTCTTTTTTTAAACAAGGGTTTATCAATGCCTTTAAGAACAAATTTTGAATGAAATAAGAACTTACAAGTCCTTTTGTCTTGCTACTCTTCCAACAATCTAAGAGCAACTCAATTTCTTTTTATCTCCTTCCTAATCTGAGTTTCTAAACGATTAATTCATAGTTGGATGGGAATAAAGAAAAAACAATTAAACTAGTTTCTAATATGAATACATCCCACATATTTTTTCATCTTATTTTTATACAAACAATAGGAAACCAAGGAGGTACGGAGAAAACAAAGGCTTATGAGATTTAGCATACCTAAGCATTTATATATTTATGTAAGATATCTAAGATGGATATTTACGAAACTGGCTTTAGAAAATATTCTGATTTTACCCATATATTTTCTATTATCAGTGTATAGGTTGTAAACTATGACTTTTTCAAAAATTATTTCATGACTAAAGTGTTATTACGATGGATACTAGTACAAACATAATAATTTTTTATGTCTTCAAGAAAAGCATTGCTCTATGTTTTAGTTTTAAGCAGAGAGATATTCTGTTTATTTTCTTGGGTCCTATGTAAGAATCATTTCATTAGGTGGTCGAACAGTGTTTTTTTATATACACTTGCTGTTCTGTTGAAATGTTTCCCTCTAGTCCTATGGGCATTACTGTGTCAGTGAAGAGAGTAAACAGAATGAAATCAAGGGGTTGGCATAACCACACAGCAACTCAGCCCAAACACAGAGGCTAGGACTTGTAGCTTACTCATTGATGATGATTCTCTGGTACTTTGTTTAAAAAGCTGGACCACTGTGGTCCATAACTGGCACTCCCTTTTCCCTGCCCTAGAAGTTACCCATCTTCATCTTGGTGGAACTGAAAGATGTCTCCTGTTGGGTGAGACCACTTCCTCTCTGTAATGATGAGGAGACAGAGGCCCAACAAGCTTCAGTAACAAAGTCAGTAGGTATTTAGGGATTGAATGGCTATCTCCTTATACCCAGTTTACTGCTTCTTGCTTCCTTTCTTATATAGTGGAAAAAATACAGATATCAACTATATGTATAATAATAATAATCTTTTAAACACCCAAGAAATGGAAAACATATGTGATTATAGAAGATGAACTGAAGCAAAAGTAGGACATGAAGAATATAATGGTTCCAAAAGGTCAGAAAATAAGTTATAATTTTCCTTGATCTCAAGAACCTAACATGACGTTAATTTGGTCGTAGGCTAATTGCTCAAATTACATCGTTTTTTTTTTTTTTAAACACCAGTTAAACTTCTACTACATTGTAATTCCTTGCATGGCCATGATATGGCTTTGTCATTATTCAATTTCCCATATATTCTAACATTGTTAATACTCGGTAAACATTTATAATGAGTTAAGCAAATGTCATATTTTCAGAAAGTATTACTTATACTTTTACGTGGGCTGGACATTTTCATTCTAGCATCATATAGAATTTTATCTGTTCATATGTCTGTGTGTTAACAACAGTATTTACCCTTTCCATAAGGTAATTTCTAGTTCAACACCTGCGCAATTATAAGGTGAAAACTATTTCCAATTGCCACAAGAGCTAAATGGGAAATTTAGCTAAAGCAGAAACATTGTTGAAGAATGTTTCTCTTGAAACTGTAATGTTATAGCACTTCAGCCAGGGAGGAAGAAAAGACATTCTTATGTTATGTATGCTTAGATATCCCGATTGGGGGTTATTGCTGGCTCTGTTTCTCTTGGAAAAAAATGGATAGGGTAAAACTCTAACTAAAGTAATTTCAGTGTTATTCAATATTGTATTAATGGAGGGAAGCATCATTTTAACTGCAGCAATCTATAGAATTATGGACTGATTACTAGTTCAAATGACAGAGTCCTACAATGAAACCCATAATTTTACATTACATTCTGCAAGAGATGATAGCAGTTCTTCACATATAATGGTATTGCTAGCCCAGAATCTTGTTAATGCTCATAGACTGAGAGGTTGTGCTTATCCTTCCTTATTCTGAATCAAGAAGAAAATTTTTTTCAAAGATCTTCCAGCCTTTATTTTTCATATCAGGGATTCTGATCAGTTAGAAATTTTCATAGAAGAGGTACCTTGATTTTAAAAATTTCAAGAATTTAGTAGAATAGTAAAACTACTCAAAAACGAGTATTTTCTTAGAAAATTAAGAAATGCAAGTGCTGCGGTTTAACTTGCATATAGCTCTTTGTAGTTATTTCCAGTCACTGATTTCTATGGAAAGTAGCTTCAGAGTTAGTTGCTTGTTACCGAGCAACAATTTATTCCAATTATAACTGAAATGTTCCTAATAGACAGTTACTGGTGGATAAAACAGATTTTAAAAGTGAACTATTAAATCCATAGTATTTTCTCTTGTTGTAAGAGGCAGAAATTATTCTAACAATTGACATTTTCTAATGTTCCAAGGTCTTTTTAGACATTTCAAGTGATCTGGGGGGGCACTGGTGAGGACTCACGGGGTGGCACGGTTCAGAGCTGTTAAATGTGGAAATGACACAATTAGAATAGCTAGAGACTAGGGACAGAATGTTACCAGTGTATAGAATGCCACCTTCTCTACCAGATGCAAATGGTATACAGTCTTCAAACTTTCACAAGAGATTTTTTTCTTTGGAAAAAGTTCTTATGGACATTTTGATGACTACATTCTCTTTTAAAGATCTCCCCACTGCGTGTTTAGTTATCTCTTAAAAATAAAAAGCATAAAAACAAAAACTACCACAGTTTACAAACAACCATGGAGAACAAATATATCCCTTCATATTTTATATGTTTTTTTAAAGGCAGTAAAAGATAGCATTTATTCCTAAGTTTCTTGACCCAAATCCAAGCACATTCCTTGACTAACCTCAACCTTTCCTTGAGTCTTCTGGCTTCTGAAGCTAGCATCTGAGTGAGCTCAAAGTTTGCCCCACGGGTGTATGCATAAATGACATATTTAGCTTGCAAGACAGAAAAGATTTCTATGTTTTCTTCTTTCTGTATACTATTAAAATGAAGTCTAAAACGTCCTGACCATAGTTGCAAATTGATGTAAAGAAAATTTACATCCACAGGAGGAACAGAAGTACACTGACTGTAAGAGACGTGAACTTGGGAACTTTGAGTCAACAGTCTTGCATTTTGAAATGTGTCTTAGATGATCTGATCAATCCCAACAGTAGAATGAAGACACAGTTGCTGAAAATTCACATTATCTAGGTTCAGTCTTCCATTCCCCCATACCAGAAAACAGGCAAGAACATCTCAGTACCAGCCCCAGGCAGAGTATAAAGAAATACTTGTTGAATTTAATTGGGCTGAATTAAAATTTGTCCTTTTAAATAATAAAGTTGGCATCTCACGTTCAAGGTCCCCTGATGATCTAGGCTGTCCACAGCTGACTCTCTAATGAACTCCTTACCAGTTGTAGATGAAAGAGATTAAAATAACACTACTCAGAACTCACTTTAGGCTGTTTCATTATCTGGACTAAGGAAGTCTAGGATAATTACAGTGTTACTTTAAAAAAAAAAGTTTCATCATTGTACTTCCTGTTTGGCTAGTAAATAATAAAACATTTATGGTCTGTAAGGCACCTATTAAAACCCATGACACCCTGCAAAAGCTAGTAACTTGGAGAAGTCAAGAATTCTCCCTGACAGGACACTGAAACACCAACCTTAAACGATCAACGACTCATCGCCATAGAGCGACAGTCTTAGCCCTGTTGCAAGTGGGAGACTCATCAATTCGCAGAGAGAAGCATCATCGGGGTACATAGGATGACGCGAAGGTCACATATCAGGCAATTACACCTTTTCATTACATGCTAACCCCTCACGGCAGGGAAGCCACGCTTATGACTGCATTAGACAGACAAAGCCTTCCGTTCTTTTTATTTTTTTTAAAAAAAGGAAAAGCCAAAAAAAAAAAAAAAAAAGGATGAAAAAAATTAAATGTGTTTTCTTACCAGCACGTAGCAGCACCAACTCGGTCACAGGAATGTTGCCTTTACAGGTTTCTCTTTTAATTATCCTGGAAGCAGGGAGACAAAAAAAAAAAAAAAAAAAAAGGCAAAGAAGAAGCAGGGTGGTTAAATTAGCGTGCTGGAATCTTTTCAGTTTGTCGCAGAGTAGAAAAATAAAAAAGGAAAAAAAAGGCTCAGTAATTTAAATTTGCTCTCAGTTCAGCCTGCGTGGTTGGGTCCCGCCCCTGCCTCCCGCTGGGTTCCCCTACCTGCAAGGCTGAAATTGACAGCTACTGTGCAAACAAAAAAAGGCAACAAGCATGCTGGGACCATTCTGTCTGCTGTTTGGGTCTCACTTGTCCTGACAACTAAAAATCATCAGTGGAAAGGTATTCGGCATTTTCTGTTTGAAGCATTTGCGTGTAACTCCCTTCTATTTTAATTGATACACCATGGCTCATGATGATGGGGTTTAATTACTGTTTGTGGGTTTTTTTTTTGTCTTTCCTTTTTTTCTTAATCTGTATAATAATGAATTATTACTATTACATCTATTTATTGCCATCCTGTGCATCTCCCACTGTCCTGTCCACCTCTCCAAGGAAGACTCTCTCCTGCTTTTTCCTTTAACACGTCAACACTGAGATTTCTAGGAATGACAGAAATACCAAGATTACTAGGGCTTCTACTTTTCTTCTAATACTTTTTTTTTTTTTGGAGCATGTAATGTTGAGATGTTGAGCATAATTCCAGGGACAGAAGGGCCCAGGAAGAAGATTCCATAAGCACCAGCAACTTCTAAGAAGGATGAAATATTAATGTATGAAGTCTGCAGCCAGATCCAAAAAGTTCCTATTCATATTCATGAACTGGGCAAAGAGCTAAAAATCGTACAGATAAATTTGGTCTCCACTACAAACTTCACCTGAGGTGTCTTCTATAGAAAACTGCTTTAATTTTAGCAACAAAAATAAAATGGTTACTTAATGCACAGCAGATTGTCAGTCCGTAGCAGAGGAGTTATGAAAGATAATGAAATCCATCCTTCTTTTGTCAGGATTTTAATGGCTTGCCTAGAATTTACAACAAGCTTTTTTGTTGTTTTCTAAATGCTCTTTTCAGATGAGGCTGCTATGGGCTATTTTGGTATGACGATATTACAAACCTCCACGGAGTATGGATTATCTGCAGGTTTGCTTCTTAATCTGAAGTGTTGCTTCTAAAATGGAAGTTAATGTTGTTTCTCCTGTTAAAGTATGGATTTTCCTTATATCATTCTACTGCTCTGACATCAGAAAGAGTACCATGCTGATGAGTGTGTCATGTCATATAGGTGGGGCCGGGGTAGTTAAGAATAAAAGATAAAATGTACATAGATTTTCACCAGTGGCTAAAAATATGATAGAAAATCACTCTTACCAACATGATAGCATTTAATCTACCCTTGCTTGTTGGTTTTCCTATTTTTAAAAATATTTCCCCCTTATCCCTACCTCAAGCCCTTTCGAAGTATTTCAATACTTCTTCATAACTTGTACAATCCCTGAAAACCAAAAATGGGCTTAATTTAGTGGACTTTAACATACTTCACTTTTAACGTCAGATTTTCACATCTGAGATGAATACGAATATAAATTAAGTGAACATGATTTAGTTTTCCAAATTGGTAAAAATTTAGTTGCGTGCCAGGAATTCACATTGTCATTTGAGGTCTCAAAATACATTCAAACCCAATTAAAAATGGAAAGGGTTGAGGTGTCTCAAAGCAAAATGACATCTTTTTCTTGTATTGAAATCTCTATCAGAATTTTTTCTCCATCAGTAATGAATGCTTTTTGCTCTGTTCCCACAAACAGCTGTAGTGGAGAAAAATAAGGCAGGTCAAGTACTCAAGAAGCCATGTTAACTTCCCAGGTAGTTAGGCAATCAGCTTTAATGAAACAGTGGTAAATTACACCAATGTGCTAATTAGGGTACTTTGTCACAGCATCAAATGCAATAAAACCAACCCATGCTTTGGCTTGGAAAGTGTCATGCATAGATTATTTCAAAAGATTTAACTGAAGAGAGATTTTATTTTCCTGAAGCATTCTGTAAATGCAAGGGGTTTTTATCAACTCTTTCATTCTAAAGAGTTCTAGAAAGCAACGTAGAACTGAAGATACACATAGAAGGGGCAAACATGTAGAACTGGAAAAAAAAGTAATGATTCTTTTTTAGTTTGGTTTCCTATTTTATTAGAGATACATGTTTTTTATAACTAATATGCCAACATGAAATACTTTGGTATCATTGTGGATAACAGAACACACTGAGAATGTGTGAGATAAAATACAGATAGGCACAGACCAGTACATTTTGGTTTGGGTTCTGAATATCTCTATTTTTAATGAAGAAGAAAGAATATTTTTATGATTGCCAATGCTGCCTGGGTACAATTAGCAGAATATTAGTCTTAATCAAGTAAAAAATCTTGACATTGAACTTTAGAGCAGGAGTAGTATTTAGGAAATGTATGAGCCCCATGTTTCCACTAGACATTTAGCTTGTTACTTTGCAAGTTTCTACTTGGTGCTGGGAGACCAAGTACTGCCTTATCATATACCTCATAGCCAATCTAGAAAAAAAAAAACTTCATAAACATCCTACTAAATTATTAGGGAACTCTGTGTGGTGATATACATTGTATAGATTTCAAATTGTGGAAACGTGTCTTAAAGAAATACATTGAATATGTTTCAAAGAGATTCTTTGAGTAGGTTGAATGTGATATACCATTTAAATATTCATGCCCATGGAAACAATATTAGGGGAGGAAATGCTGGTTTATTTTTTTGATGTGTTTCAAATTAATACATTTTTACCTTTTCAGTTATAAATGAGAATAAAATACTTCTCAAACTTACTGCAGATTTTAAAATAACTATTACTTTTTGAAAATGTCTCCCTAATTCTGAATCAACTATCTTCAGTGTGATTTTACTGTTTTGGCTTTGGAGCAGCAAAACACTCCTTAATGACTGATATATTATGACCCTGACTACATTATTATGACCCTACTATATTATTGACTACAATAGCCCATGAACAATTTCTTAAAAATATATATATATCTGAGAAATTGTGCACATTTATTGCCATAGTTCAGTACCATAATTAACCCCTTTAAACCTGAATAACCAGGAAACATCTCTCTACCTTCATTAAAATGGCCTACTGACCATAGGTTGTCTTTTGAACCAAGTTCCCAATGTTAAATTAATTTTATCAAATTTATGAAGTTTAACTCGAGTTTCTAAGTGTATGCTTACACAGAAACTCAGAATTCCTGACTTAAATGAATTTTCATAATGATTTATTTGGTATCACCAAATACACACAGAGCTATGGAGAGTTTAGCCTGGGAATTTAGATTATAAAGTGATCAACTTGAAAACTAATATTTGACCTAGACTGAACAAAGGCTATATAATGCCTTAAACTTCCATAGGCCATTTCTATCTTGCTGCCAAGATAGAAAGATGCCAAGATGGGCAAACATGCTAAAAATGTTTTTAAATTCAACTCAGTTCTGAAGTGTAAGGTAGCCCAGATGAGAGTGCGTTCAAATAACTAAACATAATGTCCCTTTACTAGTGGTGCCAGGAACACGTGATCCATCAAGGATTGTGGCACTTTATAATGGGAGATGGTATTAATTTCTATTTCTAAACTCAAAGTATACATTTTTCCTCTGATAGGGAGAGTAAACATTCAAGATGCAAGCAGAGAACACAGTAAGCTACAGAAAATAAAAAGAACACCCAAGTTAGAGAGACATATACAGAACTATAGTGCTTTTCAGAAATGTAGATTACCTGGTTAAACTGGCAGCTAGATTTTGCAAAGTATATTGTTAAGGAGCAAAGCTTCCTTACAAATCAGTGGATAAGAGATGGTATTTTGAGACAGTATGTGCAAAGATGAAACCCCAAAGAAATTCTAATCCCTACACTGACCAAGGGAGAAGGGAATGGTGACCCACTCCAGTATTCATTCCTGGGAAATCCCATGGACAGAGGAGCATGGCAGGTTATTGTCCATGGGGTCCCAGAGTTGGACATGAGTGCACAACTAGCACACTGACCAAGAAGAGGGGAAAAAAGACATAGTGTTTAGAGAATAGGATCCACAGAAAACATCTGTGTTTGAAAGAAAGGGTGACATCTTGCTTGGGTACCACAGTGGATAGCAGCACAGCTTATCCTGTGGGGGCTACAGAGAGATGCAAGTTTTGCACAGTGTGTGATGATGTGGTTGGTCTGAGATGTTCACAGGACAAAGTAGAGCAGAGCTCCAGGACTCAGTCAAGCTCTCCAGAAAGTGATCAGTGGAGAAGCAATAAAGTCAGGAGCAGGTAACAGAAACCACATAATGATGAGCTTTTCAAGAGAAAGCCAAAAAATTAGCAGAATTCCAGGGATGGCAAAAGAAGAGCTCAAGTGACAGACTTAGAAGTGGTGTGAAAGGTTAAGGAATGTGGAACAAGAGGGAATAAAAGAATCCAAGTAAGGTCATTTGGACTGCTCCAGGGCATCAAATTGTACGAAGATGACAAATATTTATAATCTGGACTGGAATAGACTAGAAAATATTAATTTGAAATAGTAAGTTAAAGGCAATTGGCAAAGTGATTTCCCTGTAATGGTAGAGTCAGTTGCCAAACAGTATTGGTGAAAAAAAGGGAACTGCCAAAGGCAAGATTTCATGGAGTTAATGACAAGATGATTAAGTTTAATTACAACTTTTTTGCCATCTTCCTGAAGTCCTCTCTGATGACATAGTTTAGTTTAGGTTTTGAGCGGTAGTGTACACAGAAGAATCATACAAAAAAGATCTTAATGACCCAGATAACCACGATGGTGTGATCACTCACCTAGAACCAGTCATCTTAGAGTGCAAAATCAAAGTCGGCCTTAGGAGCATCACTACGAACAAAGCTTGTGGAAGTGATGGAATTCCAGATGAGCTATTTCAAATCCTAAAAGATGATGCTGGGAAAGGGCTGCATTCAACATGCCAGCAAATTTGGAAAACTCAGCAGTGGCCGCAGGACTGGAAAAGTTCAGTTTTCATTCCAGTCCCAAAGAAGGGCAATGTCAAAGAATGTCAAACTACCACACAACTGCACTCATCTTACATGCTAGCATTGACTTCCCTCGTCACTGGGCTTCCTTCGTAGCTTAGTTGGTAAAGCATCCGCCTGCAATGGAGGAGACCTGGGTTTGATTCCTGGGTCGGGAAGATCCCCTGGAGAAGGAAGTGGCAACCCACTACAGTATTCTTGCCTGGAGAATCCCATGGACAGAGAAGCCTGGCAGGCTACAGTTCATGGGATCGCAAGAGTTGGACACAACTTAGTGACATGCTAGCAAGGTACTGCTCAAAATTGTCCAAACAGTATGCAAAATGACAATTCCCAGATGTTCAAGCTGGATTTAGAAAATGCAGAGGAACCAGAGATCAACTTTCCAACATCCTTTGGATCATAGGAAAAGCAAGAGAATTCCAGAAAAACTTCTGCTTCACTGACTATGCTAAAACCTTTGACTATGCGGATCATGACAAACTATTGGAACACTCTTAAAGAGATGGGAATACCAGACCCCTTACTTGCAACAGTTAGAACTGGACATGGAACAATGGACTGCCTCCAAATTGGGAAAGGAGTACATCAAGGCTGTATATTGTCACTTTGCTTATTTAACTTACATGCAGAGTACATCATGCGAAATGCTGGGCTGGATGAAGTACAAGCTGGAATCAAGATTGCTGGGAGAAATATCAATAATCTTAGATATGCATATAACACCCTTATGGCGGAAAGCAGAGAGGAATTACAAAGCCTCTTGATGACAGTGAAAGAGGAGAGTGAAAAATATGGCTTAAAACTCCACATTCAAGAAACGAAGATCATGTTATCCAGTTGCAACACTTCATGGCAAATAGATGGGGACACAATGGAAACAGTGACAGACTTTATTTTCTTGGGCTCCAAAATCACTGCATATGGTGACTGCAGCCATGAAATTAAAAGATGTTTGCTCTTTGGAAGAAAAGTGAAGACAAGCCTAGACAGCGTGTTTAAAAGCAGCAACATTACTTTGCTGACAAATGTTTGTATTGCCAAAGCTATGGTTTTTCCAGTAGTTCTGTATGGATTTGAGAGTTGGACCATAAAGAAGGCTGAACACTGAAGAATTGATACTTTTGAACTGTGATGTTAGAGAAGACTCTTGAGAGTCTTGGCCTGCAAGGAGGTCAAACCAGACAATTCTAAAGGAAATCATTCCTGAATATTCATTGGCAGGACTGATGCTGAAGCTGAAGCTCCAATACTCTGGCCACCTGATGCGAACAGGACTGAGCAACTGAGCACACACACAAAGGATATGAGGGAACTAGATTTCAAGGTTTTTAACGCTCAACATATCTGTATAATAACATATGATAATGTATTTGGAATATGTAAAATTACATTTTGAGTTTTACTAGAGAACTGTCTCAAGTGGGGACGATTGTATTAGAAGATAACAAATGTAAACCACGTAACTATGCTACCAGTGGGCTTCCCAGGTGGCTCAGAGGTAAAGAATCCACCTGTTCCTGCAAGACTCAGGAGATGCAGTTTTGATCCCCGGGTTGGGAAGATTCCCCTGGAGGAGGAAATGGCAACTCACTCCAGTATTCTTGCTTACAAAATCCCATGGACAGAGGAGCCAGGTGGGCCACAGTCCATGGGGTTGCAGAAGAGTCAGACATGACTGAGCAACTGAGCATGAGCACACACACGCTGTACCAATACTCAGTGTTCAGTTTGGGGAGGACTACATACATATATATAATTTCAAAGGAAATGATTTTGTGATACTTTTAAAAAGACTGAGAAATATTTGTTGAATAAGTACTTAAATATGAAGTACACTGTAACACATCTTAAACATTCTGGAATCCACATAAGTGTAAAAGTGTAACGTTGCTTCCAATGGTGAGATTAAGTGATTATTTATTCAGGTTTGAACTGGGATACCTAAACCCCCATTTCAGGATATTAGTTTTACTTTTGAGTTTTCTCAAATAAGAATCTTTATTAATAAATTTATAAAGAAGTTTAGCCCTACCATTCATTTTGCTCTGCTAAATATTCTTTGACATATTTCTATTTTCTGATACTGTAAATAAGGCAGAGTTAAATAATTTGCTCTTTTGGCACTTTAGCAAAGTAATATAGTATTTCATTACAAAACTCCTAGCTTCTTCTCAAACACTGATGAGAAAGTCTTTATTAGGACAGAATTCAGTTCAGTTCAGTCGCTCAGTTGAGTCCAAAGTTTTGTGACCCTAAGGACTGCAGCAAGCTAGTCTTCTCTGTCCATCACAAACTCCTGGAGCCTACTCAAACTCATGTCCACCGAATCAGTGATGCCATCCAAGTATCTCATCCTCTACTGTCCTCTTTTCCTCCCGCCTTCAATCTTTCCCAGCATCAGGGTCTTTTCTAATGAGTCAGTTCTTTGCATCAGGTGACCAGAGTATTGGAGCTTCAGCTTCAGCAGCAGTCCTGCCAATGAATATTCAGGGTTGATTTCCTTTAGGAGTGACTCATTTGATCTTCTTGCAGTCCAGTTCAGTTCAGTTCAGTCACTCATTTGTGTCTGACTCTTTGTGACCCCATAGACTGCAGCACACCAGGCCTCCCTGTCCATCACCAACTCCCAAAGTTTACCCAAACTCATGTCCACTGAATCAGTGATGCCATCAAACTATCTCATCTTCTGTCATCTCCTTCTCCTCCCACCTTCAATCTTTCCAAGCATCATGGTCTTTTCAAGTGAGTCAGCTCTTTGCATCAAGTGGCCAAAGTATTGGAGTCCAAGGGACTCTCTAAAGTCTTCTCCAACACCACAGTTCAAAAGAGTCAATCCTTTGGTGCTCAGCTTTGCTTATGGTCCAACTCTGACACCCATATATGACTACTGGAATAACCATAGCTTTGACTAGATGGACCTTATAGACAAAGTAACGCCTCTGGTTTTTAATATGCTGTCTAGGTTGGCCATCACTTTCTTCCAAGGAGCAAGCATCCTTTAATTTCATGGCTGCAATCACCATCTGCAGTGATTTTGGAGCCCAAGATAATAAAGTGTGTCACTGGTTCCATGTTTTCCCATCTATTTGCCATTAAATGATGGGGCTGGATGCCATGATCTTCATTTTTTGAATGTTGAGTTTTAAACCAGATTTTTCACTCTCCTTTTCAATTTCATCAAGAGGCTCTTTAGTTCTTCTCTGCTTTCTGCAATAAGGGAGATGTCATCTGCGTATTTGAGGTTATTGATATTTCTCCTGGAAATCTTGATTCCAGCTTGTGCTTCATCTTGTGCCTGGAGTTTGGCATGATGTACTCTGCATGTAAGTTAAATAAGCAGGGTGACAATATACAGCCTTGATGTACTCCTCTCCCAATTTGGAGGCAGTCCACTGTTTAATGTCCAGTTCTAACTGCTGCTTCTTGACCTGCATACTGGTTTCTCAGGAGGCAGGTAAGGTAGTCTGTTACTCCCATCTCTTTAAGAATTTTCCACAGTTTGTCATGATCCACACAGTCAAAGGCTTCAGTGTAGTCATTGGAGCAGAAGTAGATATTTTTCTGGAATTCTCTTGTTTTTTTCTATGATTCAATGGATGTTGGAAATTTGATCTCAGGTTTCTCTCTGCCTTTTCTAAATTCAGCTTGAACATGTGAGTTCTCGGTTCACATCCTCTTGAAGCCTCATTTGGGAGAATTTTGAGCATTACCTTGCTAGCATGTGAGATGAATGAAATTGTGTGGTAGTTTGAACATTCTTTGGTATTGCCTTTGCCTTTCTTTGGAATGAATACTGACCTTTTTCAGTCCTGTGGACAGTGCTGAGTTTCCCAAATTTGATGACATTTTGAGTGCAGCACTTTCACAGCATTATCTTTTAGGATTTGAAACAGCTCAGTTGGAATTCCATCACCTCCACTTGTTTTGTCCGTAGTGATGCTTCCTAAGGCCCACTTGACTTTACACTCCAGGTTGTCTGGCTCTAGATGAGTAATCACACAACTGTGGTTATCTGGCTCATTAAAATCTTTTTTGGAAGAGGGCAAGGGTGGGATGATATGGGAGAATGGCATTGAAACATGTTAATTATCATATGTGAAATCAATCGCCAGCCCAGGGTTGATGCTAGGGGCTGGTGCACCGAGATGTCCCAGGGGGAGGGAATCGGGAGGGAGGAGGGAGGGGGGTTCTGGATGGGGAGCATTTGTAAACCCATGACAGTTTCATGTCATTGTATGGCAAAACCAACACAATAAAGTAAAGAAAATTAAATAAATAAATAAATAAATAAACTCTAAATCTTTTTTATGTAGTTTTTCTGTGTATTTTGCCACTTCCTGTTAATATCTTCTGCTTCTGCTAGGTCCATACCACTTGTGTCCTTTATTGTGCCCATCTTCACATGAAATATTCCACTGGTATCTTTAATTTTCTTGAAGAAAATTACTACTGTTTTCTTCTATTTCTTTGCACTGATCACTTAGGAAGGCTTTCTTAAAATCTATCCTTGCTATTCTTTGGAACTCTGCATTAAGATGGGTATATATTTACTTTTCTCCTTTCCTTTTAGCTTCTCTTTTCTAAGTTATTTGTAAGTCCTCCTCATACAACCATTTCACCTTTTTGCATTTCTTTTTCTTGGAGATGGTTTTGATCACTGTCCTGTACAATGTCATGAGCCTCTGTCCATAGTTCTTCAGGCACTCTATCAGATCTAATTCCTTGAATCTATTTGTCATTTCCACTCTTGAATCATAAGGGATTCGGTTTAGGTCACCGTGAATGGTTTAGTGGTTTTCTCTACTTTCTTCATTTTAAGTCTGAATTTTGCAATAAGGAATTCATAATCTGAGCCATAGTTGGCTCCCAGTCTTGTTTTTGCTAACTGTATAGAGCTTCTCCTTCTTCTATTGCAAAGAATATAATCAATCTGATTTTGGTATTGACCATCTGGTGATATCCATATGTAGAGGCGTCTCTTGTGTTGTTAGAAGAGGGTGTTTGCTACGACCAGTGTGTTCTCTTGGCAAAACTCTATTAGTCTTTGACCTGCTTTGTTTTGTACTCCAAGGCCAGACTTGCCTGTTACTCTAGGTATGTCTTGACTTCCTACTTTTGCATTCCAATCTCGTATGATGAAAAGGACATTGCTTTTTTTTGGTGTTATTTCTAGAAGGTCTTGCAGAGGTTTTCATATAACTGTTCAACTTCAGCTTCTTTGGCATTAGTAGTTGGGGCATAGACTTGGATCACTGTGATACTGAATGGTTTGTCTTGGAAATGAACAGAGATCATTCTGTCATTTTTGAGATTGCACTGAAGTACTGCATTTTGGACTCTTTTGTTGGCTATGATGGCTACTCCATTTCTTCTAAGGGATTCTTGCCCACAGTAGTAGATATAATGGTGATCTGAATTAAATTCGCCCATTCCAATGCATTTTAGCTCACTGATTCCTAAAATGTCGATGTTCACTCTTGCCATCTCCTATTTGATCACTTCCAATTTACCTTAATTCCTGGGCCTAACATTCCAGGTTCCTATTCAATATTGTTATTTATAGCATTAGACTTTACTTCCATCACCAGTCATATCCACAACTGGGTGTTGTTTTCACTTTGGCTCTGTCTATTCTTTCTTTTTGGAGTTATTTCTCCACTCTTCTCCAATAGGGCAGAATTATTTTTTTTCTCAAATCATGATTTCCTATATTTATCAGAATTGACATAATTCTCAAAAGAATGATAAAGTGGGGAAATAGATTTGAATTCTGAAAATATTCTTTAGTCTTTGCTTTTTCTGTAACAATTTAACTTTCATTTAATTTAAAGCCACTTCAAACTTGGTGATTACAGGTATGAGTTTTCCTGGACTTTCTGTTAATTTACACAATTAATTTTGTTTATTTTGCTCCATAGGGTACAGCATGTTAAGATTTTATTATTTATATAGATAAGAGTTGAACAATTGATACTTATGGTCTCTTGCTCCTTCTTCATTTTTTGTAATATCACATAAATTATCTGGAATGTCTACTTTTTGCCAAGTATAGTCCAATACATATTATTGGGGGAAAATAAATTAAACAAACAAAAATAAAGCTAAATATCCCTGTACTCACTACTGTGAAAAGAAAATGTTTTACTCTATAATTTTGGTGGGAAGAATAGCCAGTGTATTACCAAGTACACTTATTTGTATATTTTATTTTCCAAATGGTTCTGTCAACTGCAGACATGATGCACTTAAATGATCATGTGTCAAGAGTTCACTGAAAAAAGTTGGCATGATGATCCATGTGCAACTTGCTGAGAGCTTTGTGTTTCATCTTAGAACCAATAGGAAGTCACTGATATAATTTTATGCAGGAGCAAGTCATATTTATACATGCACTGCTGAAAGACATATCTACTAGCAGCAGTTCAGTTCAGTCGCTCAGTTATGTCTGACTCTTTGTGATCCCATGAATCACAGGCCTCCCTGTCTATCACCAACTCCCGGAGTCTACCCAAACCCATGTCCATTGAGTCGGTGATGCCATCCAGCCATCTCATCTTCTGTCATCCCCTTCTCCTCCTGCCTTCAATCTTTCCCAGCATCAGGGTCTTTTCCAATGAGTCAGCTCTTCACATCAGGTAGCCAAAGTATTGGAATTTCAGCTTCAACATCAGTCCTTCCAATGAATACCCAGACTAATCTTCTTTAGTTTGGACTGGTTGGATCTCTTTGCAGTCCAAGCGACTCTCAAGGGTCTTCTCCAACACCATAGTTCAAAAGCATCAATTCTTCAGTGCTCAGCCTTCTTTATAGTCCAACTCTTCCATCTACACTTGACCACTGGAAAAACCATAGCCTTGACTAGACGAACCTTTGTTGGCAAAGTAATGTCTCTGCTTTTTAATATGCTATCTAGGTTGGTCATAACTTTCCTTCCAAGGAGTAAGCATCTTTTAATTTCATTGCTGCAATCACCATCTGCAGTGATTTTGGAGCCCAGAAAAATAAAGTCAGCCACTGTTTCCACTGTTTCCGCATCTATCTACCATGAAGTGATGGGACTAGATACCATGATCTTAGTTTTCTGAATGTTGAACTTTAAGCCAACTTTTTCACTCTCCTCTTTCACTGCCATCAAGAGGCCCTTTAGTTATTTTTCACTTTCTGCCATAAGGGTGGTGTCATCTGCATATCTGAGGTTATTGCTATCAGTACTTAAAACTGGCTAAAATGGTGAGAATGTCTTCAGTAATATTATTACCCTAATAAAGTTTTACATTTTTGGTTGAAAAATGATGTAAGGTACTTTATAGGAAAACATAATTTGACCATAAAAAATAAAATTTAATGATATAGAGGAGAGGAAAAAAATAAGAATACAGAAAAAAATCAGAAATTAAGTGAAAAAAGATACTATAATGTTCTATACCCTTGGTAGAAGTAAGCTGCAATTTGATTCTAAGTTTTCCAAACAATGTGAAATAGAAAACACAGTCAGCTTCATCTGTCATCCTGTCTGAGATAAAACAAACCAGTTGCTTAGGAGAATACAGATCTTTGAGATGGGAAACTAGATGGTTATTTCTCTCATAGGTTTTCAGAGAGAGGTCCCAGCATGGTGTATGAAACAACTTTCTCAACACAAACATTTATATTTTATGTACAATGGGCCTGACTTTGCCTACAAATAAGAAAAACTTCTTATGTCAAAGCTCAAAGTGATTATAATTTTTAGCTGAAAAATAATCCAATGCTCTACCTTGGCCCTAAAAACAAATTAGGAAAATATAGCAAGGAAGTAACTCATCAATAAAGCAAATATTAAGCACCCTACTTTAGGAAATTTCCAGATAGCTCAGTGGATAAAGAACACACCTGCATTACAGGGTATGTAAGAGACTCAGGTTCAATCCCTGGGTCGGGAAGATCCCCTGGAAGAGGAAATAGCAACCCACTCCAGTAT
Source organism: Antilocapra americana (assembly GCA_007570785.1). Lineage (NCBI taxonomy): Eukaryota > Metazoa > Chordata > Mammalia > Artiodactyla > Antilocapridae > Antilocapra > Antilocapra americana. The sequence goes on along the minus strand of ML661250.1, from coordinate 3,644,329 downwards.
TCTTGCCTGAAAAATCCCATGGACAGAGGAGCCTGGCAGGTTACAGTTCAAAGAGCTGTAAATATTTGAACGTGATTGAATGACTAAGCACACACATAAGCACCTACTTTACACCAGGTTTTGATCTGGTCACTAAAGATTCAGTGAGGAACAAGACAATGTTTATGTGTAGACTGTTGGGGATGGAGACTAGTTGACAGACAATTGCAGTCCTGAGTGATGAGTATAAGTATGAAGGAAAATAAAGTAGAAACTAATAACAAAGAAAGGTGAGCTCCAATTGAAACCCATGAGAACATGGCTTCCAAGAGGAAGTGGCATCTGTTTAGCATCCTGAAGAAACTAGGAAAGGACGAGAGAAGTGGGAATCAATGAACTTGTCACAATCACAAGGAACAAAGAAGTGGACAACTTTTTTCAAATGAAATAAAAATTTTAATCACAGTACCTAGAAGAGAGAAATCTTAACAAATTTTTGAGTAAAAACAATTTTTAACTACTGTTCAGAGAATAACCCTTGCTTAATATGTTCTTGTTATTCAGTCACTCAGTTGTATCTGACTCTTTGCAACCCCATCGACTGCAGCATGCCAGACTTCTGTCCATCATCAACTTCCAGAGCCTGCTCAAACCCATGTCTATCGAGTTGGTGATGCCATCCAATCATCTCATCCTCTGTCGTCCACTTGTCTTCCCATCTTCAATTATTCTCAGCATCAGGGGCTTTGCCAGTGAGTTAGTTCTCTGCATCAGGTGGCCAAAATATTGGAATTTCAATACAGCATCAGTCCTGCCAATGAACACCCAGGGCTGATCTCCTTTGGGATGGACTGGTTGGATCTTCTTGCAGTCCAAGGGACTCTCAAGAGTCTTCTTCAACCCCACAGTTGAAAAGCATCAATTCTTTAGCACTCAACTTTCTTTATGGTCCAACTCTTACATTCATACATCACTACTGGTAAAACCATAGTTTTGAATAGACAGACATTTGATGGCAAAGTAATGTGTCTCCTTTTTTATATGCTGTCTAGGTTGGCCATCACTTTCTTTCAAGGAGCAAGCATCTTTTAATTGCATAACTGCAGTCACCATATGCAGTGATTATGGAGTCCAAAAAAATAAAGTCTGTCACTGTTTCCATTGTTTCTCCATCTATTTGCCATAAAGTGATGGGATCGGATGCTATGATCTTCATTTTCTGAATGTTGAGTTTTAAGCCAGCTTTTCCACTCTCCTCTTTCATTTTCATCAAGAGGCTCTTTAGTTTCCCTTCACTTTCTGCCACAAGGATGGTATCATCTGCATATCTGAAGCTATTGACATTTCTCCTGGCAATCTTGATTTCTGCCTGTGCTTCATCTAGCCCGGCATTTTGCATGATGTGCTCTGCGTATAATTTAAATAAGCAGGCTGATAATATAGAGCCTCGACATACTCCTTTCCCAATTTGGAAACAGTCCATTATTCCATGTCCAGTTCTAACTGTTGCTTCTTGACCTGCATACAGATTTCTCAAGAGGCAGGTTAGGTGGTCTACTATTCCCATCTCTAAGAATTTTCCAGTTTGTTGTGATGCACACAGTCAAAGGTTTTGGAACAGTCAATAAAGCATAATTAGAAATTTTTCTAGAATTCTCTTGCTTTTTTTACTATTCAACAGATGTTGACAATTTGATCTCTGGTTCCTTTGCCTTTTCTTTTTCTTTTTTTTTATAAAGCACTTTTTTTTTTATTGTTTTTGCCATACATTGTCATGATATCACCATGGGTTTACATATGCTTCCCCTCTGGATCCCCCCTCCCTCCTCCCTCCCCCCCGGGAAATCTCGCTGCACCAGTCTCGAGCATCAATCCTGGGCTGGCGATTGATTAGACACATGACAATTAACATGCTTCAATGCCCTTCTCCCATATCATCCCACCCTTACCCTCATCCACAAAGTCCACGAGTCTATTCTATACATCTGCGTTCCTTTTGTTGTCTCCCATGTTGGGTTCTCGTTACTGTCTTTCTAAATTCCATATATATGCGTTAATATACTGTATTGTTGTTTTTGCTTCTGGCTTACTTCACTCTGGATAATGGGCTCCAGTTTCGTCCATCTGAGTAGAATTGCTTCAAATGAATTTTTTTTTAATGCTGAGTAATATTCCATTGTGTATATGTACCACAGCTTTCTTATCCATTCATCAGTTGATGGGCATCTAGGTTGTTTCCATGTCTTAGCTATTGTAAACAATGCAGCGATGAACATTGGGGTACACGTGGCTCTTTCAATTCTGGTTTCCTCGGTGTATATGCCCAGCAGTGGGATTGCCGGGTCATATGGCAGGTCTATTTGCAGCTTTTTAAGGAACCTCCACACTGTTTTCCATAGTGGCTGTACTAGTTTGCATTCCCACCAACAGTGTAAGAGGGTTCCCTTTTCTCCACATTCTCTCCAGCATTTATTGCTTGTAGACTTTTGGATGGCAGCCATTCTGACTGGTGTAAAGTGGTACCTCATTGTGGTTTTGATTTGCATTTCTCTGATAATGAATGATGTTGAGCATCTTTTCATGTGTTTGTTAGCCATTTTTATATCTTCTTTGGAGAAATGTCTGTTAAGTTCTTTGGCCCACTTTTTAATTGGGTTGTTTATTTTTCTAGAATGGAGCTGCAGGAGTTGCTTGTATATTTTTAAGATTAATTGTTTGTTGCTTCATTGGCTATTATTTTCTCCCATTCTGAAGGCTGTCTTTTCACCTTGCTTATAGTTTCCTTTGTTGTGCAAAAGCTTTTAATTTTAATTAGGTCCCATTTGTTTATTCGTGTTTTTATTTCCAATATTCTGGGAGGTGGGTCATGGAGTATCCCGCTTTGGGTTATGGCAGAGAGTGTTTTGCCTATGTTATCCTCTAGGAGTTTTATAGTTTCTGGTCTTATGCTTAGATCTTTGATCCATTTTGAGTTTATCTTTGTGTATGGTGTTAGAAAGTGATCTAGTTTCATTCTTTTACAAGTGGCTGTCCAGTTTTCCCAGCACCACTTGTTAAAGAGGTTGTCTTTTCTCCATTGTATATTCTTGCCTCCTTTGTCAAAGATAAGGTGTCCATAGATGCGTGGATTTATCTCTGGGCTTTCTATTCTGTTCCATTGATCTATATTTCTGTCTTTGTGCCAGTACCAAACTGTCTTAATGACTGTGGATTTGTAGTATAGCCTAAAGTCAGGTAGGTTGATTCCGCCAGTTCCATTCTTCTTTCTCAAGATTGCTTTGGCTATACGAGGTTTTTTGTATTTCCATACAAATTGAGAAATTATTTGTTCTAATTCTTTGAAGAAGACCTCTGGTAGCTTGATAGGAATTGCATTGAATCTATAGATTGCTTTAGGTAGTATACTCATTTTCACTATATTGATTCTTCCAATCCATGAACACGGCACATTTCTCCATCTGTTTGTGTCCCCCTTGATTTCTTTCATCAGTGTTCTATAGTTTTCTACATACAAGTCTTTTGATTCTTTAGGTAGAAATACTCCTAAGTATTTTATTCTTTTTGTTTCGATGGTGAATGGAATTGTTTCCTTAATTTCTCTTTCTGATTTCTCACTGTTAGTGTATAGGAATGCCAGGGATTTCTGTGTGTTGATTTTGTATCCTGAAACTTTGCTATATTCACTGATTAGCTCTAGTAATTTTCTCGTAGAGTCTTTAGGGTTTTCAATATAGAAGATCATGTCGTCTGCAAACAGAGAGAGTTTTACTTCTTCTTTTCCAATCTGTATTCCTTTGATTTCTTTATCTGCTCTGATTGCTGTGGCCAAAACTTCCAAAAAGTAGGAATAGAAGGAACATACCTCAACATAATAAAAGCTATATATGACAAACCCACAGCAAACATTATCCTCAATGGTGAAAAACTGGAAGCATTCCCCCTGAAATCAGGGACAAGACAAGAGTGCCCACTCTCACCACTACTATCCTTTGCCTTTTCTAAAGCTATCATGAACATCTGGGAGATTTCGTTTTACATACTGTTGAAGCTTTGTTTGGAGAATTTTGAGCATTACTTTGCTAGCATGTAAGATGAGTGCAATTGTGTGGTAGTTTGAACATTCTTTGGCATTGCTCTTCTTTGGGATTTGAATGAATACTGACCTTTTTCAGTCCTGTGGACACTGCTGAGATTTCCAAATTTGATGACATTTTGAGTGCAGCACTTCAACAGCATCATCTAAAAGATTTGAAACAGCTCAGCTGGAATTCTATCACCTCCACTTGCTTTGTCTGTAGTGATGCTTCCTAAGGCCCACTGGACTTCACATTCCAAGATATCTAGTTCTAGGTGAGTGATCACACCATCATGGTTATCTGGCTCATTAAAATCTATTTTGTATAGTTCTTCTTTTTTTTTTTTTGCCACCTCTTCTTAATATCTTCTGCTTCTGTTAGCTCCATACCATTTCTGTCCTTTATTTTGCCCAGCTTTGCATGAAATATTCCCTTGATATCTTTAATTTTTGTGAAGAGATCTCTAATTTTTCCCATTCTGTTGTTTTCCTCTATTTCTTTGCATTGATCCCTGAGGAAGGCTTTCTTATCTCTCCTTGCTATGCTTTGGAACTCTGCATTCAAATGGGTATATCTTTCCTTTTCTCCTTTGCCTTTCACTTCTCTTCTTTTCATAGTTATTTGTAAGGCCTCCTCAGACAAACATTTTGCATTTTGAAAACCACAATCACAGAAAAGTAACCAAACTGATCACATGGACCACAACTTTGTGTAACTCAATGAAATGATGAGCCATGCCATGAAGGGCCACCCAAGATGGATGGGTCATGGTGGAGAGTCCTGAGGAAACATACTTCACTAGAGAAGGCAGTGGCAAACTATTTCAGTATTCTTGCCTTGAGAACCCCATGAACAGTATGAAAAGGCAAAAAGAGTTCAATGAAAGATGAACTCCCAAGGTCAGTGGTGCCCAATATGCTACTGGAGAAGAGTAGAGAAATAACTCAAGAAAGAATGAAGAGACAGAGCCAAAGCAAAAACGACCCCTAGTTGTGTATGTGTCTGGTGATGGAAGTAAAGTTCGAAGCTATAAAGAACAATATTGCATCGGAACTTGGAGTGTTAAGTCCGTGAATCAAAGTAAACTGGAAGTGGTCAAACAGGAGATGGCAAGAATGAACACTGACATTTTAGGAATCAGTGAACTAAAATGGACCAGAATGGGCGAATTGAATTCAGGTGACCATTATGTTTACTACTGTGGACAAGAATCCCTTAAAAGAAATGGAGTAGCCCTCATATTCAACAAGAGCCCAAAGTGCAGTACTTCACTGCGATCTCAAATGTGACAGAATGATCTCTGTTCGTTTCCAAGGCAAACCACTCAGTATCACAGTAATCCAAGTCTGTGCCCCAACGACTAATGCTGAAGAAGCTGAAGTGGAATGGTTCTATGAAGATCTACAAGACCTTCTAGAACTAACACCAATAAAATAAATAAATAAAACGATGGCCTTTTCATCATACAGGATTAGAATGCCAAAGGAGGAAGTCAAGAGATACTGGAGTAACAGGCAAGTTTGGCCTTGAAGTACAAAATGAAGCAGGGCAAAGGCTAACAGAGTTTTGCCAAGAGAACGCACTGGTCATAGTAAACACCCTCTTCCAACAATACAAGAGATGACTCTGCACATGGACATCACCAGATGGTCAATACCAAAATCAGATTAAGCATATTATTTGCAGCTGAAGGAGAAGCTCTATTCAGTCAGCAAAAACAAGACTGGGAGCTGACTGTGGCTCACATTATGAACTCCTGGTTTCAAAATTCAGACTTAAATTGATTAATATAGTTAATGTCATTTACTTGTAACATTGCATTTAATGCACAAGCCTTGTATTTAATGCATTTGCATTAGGATCAGGAGTAAGACAAAAATGATTTCTATTATCCTTGTTTTTCAATATTTTCTTGCAGCGTCTAGCCAGTATAATTAGACAGGAGGGAAATAAATAAGCAATATTTCTTTCGAGAAGGAAGAGACAAACTCAATAGTTTGTCATTTATTTTTTCAGATTACATATTTATGTGTATAGAAAATTCAAGAGGCTTTTCATGTAAATGGTTATAATCAGTAGCAGATCATTTAGGCTGCTGATACAAAATAAATTCACAAAATTCAAGAATATCTCTATACTTAAGCAATAAAAAGTTTAGTGGAAAACACAACTTTCCATATACTTGGAACAAAACTGTGAATCCTTGAAAGATAGATTTCACAAAATATAAGCAAGATCTTGGGCTTCCCTAGTGGCTCAGATGGTAAATGCAGGGGACTGGGTTTGATCTTTGGGTCAGAAAGATACCCTGGGGAAGGGGATGGCTACCCAGTACATTATTCTTGCCTCAAGAATTCCACGGACAAAGGAGCCTGGCAGGCTACAGTCCATAGTGTTGCAAAGAGTCAGACATGACTGAGCAACTAATACTATCACACTACGCAAGAACTTCTTGGACAAAATTATTACCTTCTGTTGAATATTACTGAAATAATACTACTGAAATAACATGGGATATGAATGTCTTAATGACATAACATTATAGAGAGCCAATTTTACTGAAATTAATCTATAAATGCAAAGCAATTTCAATCAAAATGTGATAGTTCAGAACCAAAGGAAGATCTACAATGCTTTGCTTGAGCTGTATACCAAATCTCCTCTGTAAAATAAAGGTTTCCATTTCAAAATCTTTAAATAATCTTATCACATTTAAATGCATCAAAGAGGAAAACAAAACATGTTAATAGATAAAGTAAAAAGATCAACAGCTTCAAAACTGTCAAAATTCATTTAAAAAGAGAGACAGCAATCACTATACTAAACATTTAAACAAATATGCTCAAAACTGTAGAGAAGTAAAAGAAAGTATAAGCACAACCCTCAAAAAGCAAACCCTGTGTATTTCCCCCTTCTTGGGAGTAACGCTCTGTCTGGAACAAGATCAGATTCTTAATATTTACATGTACAGGATAGAAAAATACCTCTGAGAAATCAGCATCTCATTCACCCTGGAAATCAGCCTCCTCTTTAGAATTTGAGTCTCTTTAATCTTCATTGCATCTACATGCCTGTAGTGTGTATAAATATTGTATTTTTATAATTTATCTGGTTCTTCACATTTTTCTCAATATGAGGTTGTTGTGCTATGAATACTTCCATCCTATCTTTCTTGAAATATAATGTTATTTCTTCTTAGTTTTGACTTTTATATAAATGATATCATGCTGTACTTGGTCTTTTGAAATTTGTTGTTTCACTTAATGTTAGATTTCTAATAAGCATGTACATGTTGTAGCTGTAGATAATGAAGAGTCACTTATGTGGACTATCCTTTTGTTAATTCAACATAAAATATTTTTTTACTGTTCAGTTGATAGGTATTTGGGTTATTTATAAATTTTTGTCTGTTTCTTTTTGGTTACTATAAAAAGTGTGTATATTATATACCATCAGCTGCACATTTCTGGTTGTTTTGCTGACATGAAAAGTATATGCTCTCTGTTATTTATTTCTTTTAGTTTATAAACATTATACACCAAAGGTTATATTGTTGGTTACAAATCTCATAAGTATGCACTTCCATATCACAATAGAGTAAACAGATAATTGCAATCACCATAGCAACGTGACAGTAAGGCAAAAAAAGTCCCAGATCCCTCAGGAATGAAAGTATTGGTACCCCTCACCTAGCAAGCAACCTAGATTGGCTGAAATATTGAATGAGAGCAGGGAATTTAAACAAATGTATCAGAAGAGTTCCAGAAGGTAAGAATAAAGAGAATCAATGAGGAGTGATATTTGGAAGAGCAATTAGTGAAAATTTCCCATTAATTCATGACAAAAAACATAAAGCAATAGTTTCAGGAAACATCTAAAAACTGAATAAAATGAAATCTGTATTGATACATAAGGAAGAGAAAAAATTGTTGTTGGTGTTTTTTAAAGGATTCAGTTTCTAGCTACTGTGAAAGAACTAACTGTTGACTTTACCTTCCTGCCATGAATAACTATAAAACTGGGTAAAATGTAAGAAACAGTCATGCACAGATATTAAACCATAGAAAGTTCAGGATGGTCATCCCTGAGAAAAGGGAAGCATGTGAGGTTAGCAGCATATTCACCCCAGCTCCTAACCTGGGAAGAGATTCCTAAACACAGCAAAGAGAAGTAGAGCTAAAGCAGAACATCTTAGCCTTTTGACATGAGAAGGCTGAGAACACATTTTAAGACTATGCAAGCAGCTCAGATTTGCAGGACAGGTTGCCAGAAAGGAGGAGACGATGGAGAGGGACTCCTGAGTATGTATTCTTTGCTTAAAGTGAGGGAGAAATTCCATGTTGTCTAGAAGAGAATCACTGCTACAAGGTTGAAAGTGGAACCAAGAGATTGTAGATTTAGGAGAGGCTGGTGTTCTGACCCAATCATAATGGAAGGACATTGTTAATACCCTGGGCATTCAGCTGATATACTAGCATGGTTACACTTTAGAAGTAACATCATGTCCAAAACTTACTGCAATATTCCTTACAAAACCCATAACTGAACTTCAACAAAATCAAGTTACAGATTGACATCTGTTAATTAACTTTTTAATTAAGCTATTGTAAAAAAAATTAACACTCTTTTTAAAAAGACATTAATCTAGTCATATTACAACTGATTACCCATACTAACCAGCTTTCTTACATATTTTCTAGATATTAGAATAGGTCTGATATGTGTGTGTGTGTGTGTGTATGTTTTACCCAAAGGAAGGCAAGAAAAGAGAAAACAATAGGACAATAAACGAGACAAATAGAAAGCAAGTAGAAATATGGTAGAATTAACTCCAAATATATCAGTAACTTTGGTCACCTGATGAGAAAAGCTGACTCATTGGAAAAGACCCTGATGCTGGGAAATATTGAGGCAAGGGGAGAAGGGGGTGACAGAGGATGAAATGGTTGGATGGCATTGCTGACTCAATAGACATGAGTTTGAGCAAACCCATGGAGATAGTGAAGGACAGAGAAAACCGGTGTGCTATAGTTCATGGGGTCACAAAGAGTTGGACACGACCTAGCAACTGAACAACAATATCAATAACTACATTAAATGTAAATGAATCAAACATTCCAATTAAAAAGCAGAGGTTATCAGGCTGTATAAAAAGTAAGAATCTTGCTTACAGTTTCCTTTGTTGTGCAGAAGCTTTTAATTTTAATTAGGTCCCATTTGTTTAGTCGTGCTTTTACTTCCAATATTCTGGGAGGTTGGTCATAGAGGATCCTGCTTTGGTTTCTGTCGGAGAGTGTTTTGCCTATGTTATCCTCTAGGAGTTTTATAGTTTCTGGTCTTATGATTAGATCTTTGATCCATTTTGAGTTTATTTTTGTGTGAGGTGTTAGAAAGTGTTCTAGTTTTACAGGTCTATTTGCAGTTTTTTAAGGAACCTCCACACTGTTTTCCATATTGGCTATACTAGTTTGCATGCCCACCAACAGTGTAAGAGGGTTCCTTTTTCTCCACATCCTCTCCAGCATTTATTACTTGTAGATTTTTGGATTGCAGCCATTCTGACTGGTGTAAAGTGGTACCTCATTGTGGTTTTGATTTGCATTTCTCTGATAATGAGTGATGTTGAGCATCTTTTCATGTGTTTGTTAGCCATTTTTATGTCTTCTTTGGAGAAATGTCTGTTAAGTTCTTTGGCCCACTTTTTGATTGGGTCGTTTATTTTTCTAGAATGGAGCTGCAGGAGTTGCTTGTATATTTTTGAGATTAATTGTTTGTCCATTGCTTCATTGGCTATTATTTTCTCCCATTCTGAAGGCTGTCTTTTCACCTTGCTTATAGTTTCCTTTGTTGTGCAGAAGCTTTTAATTTTAATTAGGTCCCATTTGTTTATTTTTGCTTTTATTTCCAATATTCTGGGAGGTGGGTCATGGAGGATCCTGCTTTGGTTTATGTCAGAGAGTGTTTTGCCTATGTTATCCTCTAGGAGTTTTATAGTTTCTGGTCTTATGCTTAGATCTTTGATCCATTTTGAGTTTATCTTTGTGTATGGTGTTAGAAAGTGATCTAGTTTCATTCTTTTACAAGTGGCTGTCCAGTTTTCCCAGCACCACTTGTTAAAGAGGTTGTCTTTTCTCCATTGTATATTCTTGCCTCCTTTGTCAAAGATAAGGTGTCCATAGATGCGTGGATTTATCTCTGGGCTTTCTATTTTGTTCCATTCATCTGTATTTCTGTCTTTGTGCCAGTACCATACTGTCTTAATGACTGTGGATTTGTAATATAGCCTAAAGTCAGGTAGGTTGATTCCTCCAGTTCCATTCTTCTTTCTCAAGATTGCTTTGGCTATACAAGGTTTTTTGTATTTCCATACAAATTGTGAAATTATTTGTTCTAATTCTCTGGTAGCTTGATAGGAATTGCATTGAATCTATAGATTGCTTTGGGTAGTATACTCATTTTTACTATATTGATTCGGGAGAAAATAATAGCCAATGAAGCAATGGACAAACAATTAATCTCAAAAATATGCAAGCAACTCCTGCAGCTCCATTCTAGAAAAATAAACGACCCAATCAAAAAGTGGGCCAAAGAACTTAACAGACATTTCTCCAAAGAAGACATAAAAATGGCTAACAAACACATGAAAAGATGCTCAACATCACTCATTATCAGAGAAATGCAAATCAAAACCACAATGAGGTACCACTTTACACCAGTCAGAATGGCTGCCATCCAAAAGTCTACAAGCAATAAATGCTGGAGAGGATGTGGAGAAAAGGGAACCCTCTTACACTGTTGGTGGGAATGCAAACTAGTACAGCCACTATGGAGAACAGTGTGGAGATTCCTTAAAAAACTGCAAATAGACCTGCCATATGACCCAGCAATCCCACTGCTGGGCATACACACTGAGGAAACCAGAATTGAAAGAGACCCATGTACCCCAATGTTCATCGCTGCATTGTTTACAATAGCCAGGACATGGAAGCAACCTCGATGCCCATCAACTGACGAATGGATAAGAAAGCTGTGGTACATATACACAATGGAATATTACTCAGCATTAAAAAAAAATTCATTTGAATCAGTTCTACTCAGGTGGACGGAACTGGAGCCTATTATCCAGAGTGAAGTAAAATCAACAATACAGTATACTAACGCATATATATGGAATTTAGAAAGATGGTAATGAGAACCCTGAATACGAGACAGCAAAAGGAACGTAGATGTATAGAACAGACTCGTGGACTCTGTGGAAGAGGGCAAGGGTGGGATGATATGGGAGAATGGCATTGAAACATGTTAATTATCATATGTGAAATCAATCGCCAGCTCAGGGTTGATGCTCCAGGCTGGTGCACCGAGACGTCCCAGTGGGAGGGAATTGGGAGGGAAGAGGGAGGCAGGTTCTGGAGGGGGAGCATATGTAAACCCATGGCGGTTTCATGTCATTGCATGGCAAAACCAACACAATAAAGTAAAGAAAAATTAAAAAAAAAAAAGTAAGAACCAACAAAATGCAATCTATGAGATTCACTTTAAAATATAAGACAATTCAGTTTGAAGTAAAATGAGACAGAGGTATACAATGTAAATATTAAGTTTATGAAAACCATGAAAAATATGAAAATATAATACAAGTTAAACACATATCAAACTAACATTTTCAGATAAGAAGTAATAGCAAATATAGAAGGGGAATTTTATACTGATAAAGGATAATCACAATAGGAAAACATATAAATTTAAACATGTATATACCTAATAACAGAATTTCCCCAAAATGAACCAAAACAGACAGAACTAAAGAAAGAGACCAAATTCAAAGATAAGGTTGAAGATTTTGACTCTTCCTACAGATATAGTTTGAACAAGCAGAAAAAAATATCAATAAGGATAGAGAAGATCTGTCCTCAGAACATTATACCCAGTAACTGAAGAACACACTTGTTTTTTTTTCAAGTACACATGAAGCAGTCACAGATATATATTATCTCGGGCCAAAAATCAAGCATTAATAAAATTTAAAAGATAGAACAAATAGAAACAAATGACCAACATCAGGAATAGAAGAAGTATTGCTACATACTGTCCAGACCCTGTCAGAATAAGGGACTACTGTCTAAAACTCCAGATCAGTAAGAAATCAGGTAAAAATTTACACATTCCTTGAAACCTTGTATTTATCCGACACCAGAAAAAACAGAACACCTGAAAACTATTTATTTATTAAAATAACTAGATTTGTAATACTTTATCTTTCTGCAAAGTCCAAACCCAGATACACTAGTGAATCTTATCAAATGAATAATGCCCATTTTTACACAAAGTGTTTTGAAAATGGAGGAGGATAAAGTCTGACATGGACATTAGAAGAAAAGAAACGTACAGTCTAAAATCTGCTATGAATTAAAGATATACATACCCAATTGCTTTGTGGTTGAATTCCCAGGAATTTAGCCCAAAGAAATAAAAAGAGAGATACTACTGAAGATTAAACGGTGTAACTCCCGGTAATGACACGTCTATGTTACTGTATCTTTTCCATTATACAGATGAAAGTAACACTCAGTATTTTATATAAAATTTGTAAATATATTTAAAAAGTTTTAGAACCAGAATTTATAAAGTAATCAGAGTTCTTTGGATGAGTCACAATCATTTTGATTTGGATTATTGTTTGATGTTTTAAAATTCTTTTTCATTGATCTCTCATCTTGTTATTTAAAGTTAAGAGCATTATTTCCATATGTGTAAGTCTGAAGAATGATTTTTGTGATGAGAGCATTAGTGGGTGTTATTATCTAACCGTTTTTTAGTCTATTTAAGAAACACTGTGCACAGTCACATATATGCACACAAAGAGCTGCATATGTGTTTGGTGTGATGTGATTTTTATCTTCCCTAAGCTAGATGTCTAAAGGGTTTATTTGGTCTCCATGATAGGTAATATAAGTTAATTATTCTTTTTGCTTTGGCATGATTTCTTTATTTGTATAGAGGAAGAAGACATGATTATATCTTTTGTGGCTCCCATTAGAGTTTCTTTTCTCTTTTGTCAGTTTCTCTCCTTTTTAACAATTTTTCTTGGCAGAGAATGACACTTCTACCATTTTAGCGATCAATAACTGGGATTATAAATCTTCATTCTTTTCCAGTGTTTTGCCAGTGGAATAATTTATTTCCACCATGCATGTGGTCATGCCTTAAGGGGTATCACACAGTGTCTACACAATAAAATTATCTGGCATAAAATTCACTACAGATTTTCTTCCCCTGAAAAACAAAAATCCTCCTGGGTTTAATGCATTAGCACTGCAGTTATCTTTGCTTAAGATTTTTTTAAAAAAATGATTAGAAAAGCAATCAGGAGGAATAAAGCACAACTCCGCTTTCTCCTACTTCTCCATGGGATCATGTTGTTAAGACCTTGTTATCTTTCACTTGAGAAGCTGAACAAAACTGAGTATTTTTTCCACTACAGTTAATTTGGAGCCTTCAGTGCAAAAGGTGATATAATCAATCCTCAGATCCATTCTATTTAACAAAAAACTTGTTGAATGAAATGGTTAGAACTCAAGTAGCTTTTCTTTTAAACTTCAAGTATAGGACAAAGAATCAAGAATCTGGGTGTCAGGGCCAACTGCCCCATTGGAAAATTCTTTTGTGCAAATCACCCCATTTCTCATAGAGTGTGTATGGAACTGGCAGAAGCTTCTAACACATTCTTCTGTTACCATTACATTTTTTTTCCTGGTTATGATGTGGATAGTAAGGTCATGCTTTTACATTTTTCACAGGTATATATAGCCAAAAGGAAAGTTATACTGCCTAGGAATGGCTTTGAAGACTCTAAGAAGTAAACATTACTAGGTAAACCTTAAATCCTTAGAAAAGATCTCAGTGTTGGGTGAGTTTAAGTCAAGTCTCTTTCACAGATCAGCACAAGAAACCAGTTTGAGATGCAAAGGAGATAAGAGATAAGTAAAAGAAAATATGGGCTTGTGATAAATTCATATTGGATATAATGTTTCCTAGTGGAAACTACAGTTTTCTAGAAAAAGTCAAAGGTCTCAGAGGTCTTACATAATTTTTTAGCTGAATGATGTTAAAAACTAAAGCCAGTTTTCTCCTATGTAAAATGAAGAAATTGGGCCAGGTGATTATTAGGGTTCTGTCCTGTTACAATAGTCCATGTGCCTTTTACTATGTTAACACCCCTTGAGGCTGTGTTCTATTTGTTGGGATATTTAAGTCCCTCAGTCATCTTCTTTGAGATTTTCTTGTTGACACAAACAGATTAGGCTGTTTTGGCCCTAACAGACATAACTTAAAGAACTATGTTAGAAATTGCAGCTTACATAATTCCCAATAGTTCTTTGGAAATTTTCACTCAAATATATTCTTTGAATCAAGCCACGGTATCAATTATAAGTCATTATTTCAGCATAAAACTTTATCTTCTATTATACAAAGAGACAGATCTGCTCTGAAGCTCTGAAGAAATGCTGGTGTAACTAAAATGCTCAGGCTGGAAATTCCTGTACATTCTGCATTTCTAATAGATTTACTCCATTCAAACATATCCCTTTAGGAACATGACCTATTATCACACCTTTTCAGACATAACCAACATGGCATCTACATAAGGAAATAGTCTACGGTATTAATTGGGAGAATTTTAGCTGCTTTAATGAATAACAAATTTTCAGTAGCTCAGTTCTGCTGAGGTTTATTTCTCACTCAAGTAGCCATGGAATGTGGATGTTTCTGGACTGTGGAAAACTTTCTTCTGTGCTGTGATATACAGACCTCTTTTCTACTTATAGCTACATCACTCTTCAGGCTTGTAGAGTTCTCTGCTTCCAACCAATAGCCAGGGGGGAAAAGCACAGAGAAAGCACACCATTTCTTAACTCCTTTAGACTGGAGGCACACACATCACTTCTGTTCTCATTTCTGGTCATAATGAAGGGGAAATGCCAATTCCTAGCTGGGTAGTTTCTTTCCCGAGTGACTCTGTGCTATGAAGGTAAAGCATGGATGTTGACAGCTATCTTTGCCCCACCCAATATATCAATTAATCTTAGAAGGCTTGCGTTTAGAGCTGTACTTTAGACCTCAGGTCACTATGTGTCTTTGTTAAGTGACCACCCACACATGAACTTTTACCAACTTCATTAAACCATAAACTGGATTTTTGGCTGAGTCCTATCCCAAGCTTGATGGTAGTATTCCTCCATTTATGACTTGTATTCCTTCCATTACACTCATCACTAAAGTACAAAGGCATGCCAGAAGCAAAGTGTTTATCAGATAAAGCAGTCCTGGATGAACTTTTATGAAAACTTTTTCAGCAGAATTTTTACCCTTTTTGATTACTAACTCAAAGTACCTGTTGGATAATTCTCCTTGACAATAAGAGAATGTGTCCTTTTTCCTCTTGAATGCTTCCTTTTTTGACTTTGGTTTCCTTCACTGCAAAATGAAGAGCTTAGATGGAATGACCCCCAAGTTCTCTTTATGCTCTAAAATTGCTGAAGAGTTTGATTGAAGCCTATCATATTGCTTACATGTCTTTTGTTGTCATCATTGTTAGGTCACTAAGTCGTGTCCAACTGTTTCTGACACCATGGCTGCAGGATGCCAGGCTCCTCTGTCCTTCACTATCTCCTGGAGTTGGCTCAGATTCATGTTCATTAAGTCAGTGATGCCATCCTACCATCTCATCCTCTGTCGTCCCCTTCTCCTCCTGCCCTCAACTTTCCCAGCTTCAGGGTCTTTTCCAATGAGTCAACTCTTTCCATCAAGTGACCAAAGTATTGGAGCTTCAGCTTCAGTATCAGTCCTTCCAATGAATAGTCAGGGTTGATTTCCTTTAGGGTTGATTGATTTGATCTCCTTGCAGTCCATAGGACTCTTAAGCATCTTCTCTAGCACCACAATTCAAAAGCATTAACTCTTTAGCACTCAGTCTTCTGTATGGTCCAACTCTCACATCTGTACATGACTACTGGAAAAAACACAGCTTTGACTATATGACCTTTGTCAGCAAGGTGATGTCTCTGCTTTCTAATACACTGTTTAGGTTTGTCATAAGCTTTCCTTTCAAGGAGCAAGAGTCTTTTAATTTCATGGCTTCAGTCACCCTCCACGGTGATGTGGGAGCCCTAGAACATAAAATCCGTCACTGCTTCCACTTTTTCCCCTTGTATTTGTCACAAAGTGATGGGACTGGATGCCATAATCTTATTTTTTTGAATGTTGAGTTTTAAGCCTGCTTTTTCACTCTCCTCTTTCACCCTCATCAAGAGGCTCATCAATTCCTCTTCACTTTCTGCCACTAGATTAGCATCATCTGCATATCTGAAATTGTTGATATTTCTCCCTGCAATCTTGATTCCAGCTTGTGATTCATTCAGCCCAGCATCCTGCTCTCCTGTCCAGTTGTCATTCACACTGATGTGTTTTGCCCACTGACTCTGCTCATGTCAGACTCTGTTGGCCAGTGTGAACTATTAAGCACTTACTAGCCCTTAGGAACTCTGTTGTAGAGTTTCAGATCATGAAGCATCCTTTCCTGTTACCATTTTAATATCTGGAATCTGGCCTATATTCTCAAATTCACAGTCAGTTTCCCAAAGCTTTATGTCTGTGCTTATGATAACTGAACTACTTAACCCTTTAAACATATTCCCCCAGCAGATATCATTTTTTCTCTCTGAATCTAATTTAATGCCCATGAATGTGATCCATTTGATGGGACCATCTGTTTTTTTTTTTCTTCTGCCAAAGACACTGCGTATTTTGGCAGCTTCCCTAAGTGCACTAATAACTCATGCCAAGTACAGTTGGAATGCTTCATGAGTCCAAACTTGGAAAGCAACTGAATCAAGCAGTGTTCATCTTAAACTGATGGCTGATTTGTGATGAGTCAAGAAGCACTGGACTATATATCTTAAGGTCTGGAAGAACAGAAGGATAAGCTAATGTGGTAATTATCCCCGGATGACTCTGAAGAGGCTACTTAAGTTATAGAATAGTGACATTTATGGATTTTATTCTCAGAGGTCAGTGCCTCAATTTTGGGATTTATAACCTCTATCCATGTAAGTACCATTGTGATCCCTTTTGTACACATAACACTGTGCACACAGTGACACAGTTGACTGGTTCTGAAGAGGGTGTCTGCTTCATGCTGGCTCAAGCTCAGCTCTTCCAGGAGGTAGGTGGATGTAGAACCCAGATGGTGCCTTTAGGAAAAACAGCTTGGGTGTTAGAGGTCATCATAAGTTTGTCATATGGACTAGAAAATAAAAGGTAGCATTCTTTTTAAGGGAGGAGGGAGGGAAAGAGAGAGAGAGAAAGATGGATGTGGAAGAAGGGAGGGGCAGAGAGGGAAAGGGAGGGATGGAGAGAAATGGATAGAAGGAAAAATAGAGAGGAACAGAAATGGTAAGATAAAAACTGAGTTCTGATGTCATTTGTGATTCTGGTTTTTCATTGGCTCAGAGGTATTTCTCTTCTCAAATTCCATGAGATATCAAACAATTTAAAAAATAAACCACACCCTTTTTTGCATAGGTAAGCCTTATTACTTGCAAATTAAATACTAATGTTTATGTACAAGGGAAAAAATTAGCTTTTTTCCAGTCAACATGAGGGAAGCTTGACTCAAATATTGATTGTGGCAAAAGAATTCAGATTAAAAATAAAATTTCAATCATCTGGAGGTTTGTTCTTTCTTTAGGAACAATTATTCAAATGATGACAATTTTCATAATTTATCTGTTATCTAAACAGTACATATTTTTCATATATTTAGATTCTGGAGAGTGAACCATGAAAACTATTTTCATCTTTAAAGTTGGCTTTGAGTATTTTATTGGACAAGAGGTTGGTATGCATTTGACATATTTTTTTTCTGTTTTAATATAAACTAATGTCAAACTTTCTTAAAAGAATCTTACAAGTCTTATGAGTTACTTTCACTCAAAAGTCTTGTTATAGTTTTCATTTTGTATACCAGACAAAATTCAGAATGAAAGGCAAGAATGTTGTGAGAAATGAGCTTAAAATAAAGCTTAGTAATTGCTTATGCCTTTATTAAATTTTTCTTCTGTTTTTTTTTCCTTCCATTAAGTTTGCCTTATTTTAAACTGTAGATCCCTTTTAAGGGAGCAAGACCTTTCCCAGATGTGTTAACTTAGGATCTCTTTCATCCAGGTGGTAGTACAAGGCAATGAATGGTCTCTATCTTTTGAGATGAAGCTTTGTTTTGGAACTCAGTCTTAAGAAACTACTATTTATTTATCTTTGGGTGTATCATTTAACCTCCTCAAATCTTATTTTGCTCCTCTGCAATATATATGATGGTAGTAAAATTTGACATGAAAGGTGGTTGCAGAATTGAAGACAAGGACAAAAAACACTAGCTACACAATAGGCAATAAATAAACAGTTTCAATTATTAGTCATTGGTATATTCAACCAGAATAGGAATTCTCTTTGGCTCCCACAAAAGTTTTCATAAGTAAATTGATTCATTCCACTCTTAATATCCAAGAGTTACTCCTTTAGTGAAAATGGAAGGAACTTTTTTCTCCTTCCCCAAATATTTCCATCATAACAATGTTTTGCATTATGAGTGATCATCTTTTCATGTGTATCTATCACTCTGAGGGCAGAGGACATAGAGAGATGGAGCCTCTCCTTTCCAAAGTTGTACCACTAAAGAAGGCTTCATCAAAAGGCTCCTATCTTCTGGTTTCTGTAGAGATTTGCTGAAAGTCACCCAAATACTTGCTTTTCTTCTAAAAACATCCTCTGTCAGCAGGGTTGAATTATTTATCATCTGTCTTGACTTTCTAATACGACATATATAATTAATAAGGAAGTATCTTAGTCCATTCCAGCTGCCATACAGAATATCGTACACTCAGTGGCTTAAACAACAATTATTTTTCACAGTTTTGGAGGCTAGAAGTCCAAGATCAATGCTCCAGCAGATGTGGTCTCTCCTAGTTCAGACTGTCTTTTCCCTGTGCCCTCACATGGTGGAAGAGGAGGCGAGCTTTGTGGGGCCTCATGGTGGTGGTGGTTTAGTCTTTGCATCCTATCTGACTCTTTGTGATCCCATGGATGGTAGTGTACCAGGCAGGCCCCTCTGCCCATGAGATTTCCTAGGCAAGAATACTGGACTGGGTTGCTGTTTCCTTCTCCAGAGGATCTTCCTCACCCAGGGATTGAACATGGGTCTCCTGTACTGCAGGCAGACTCTTTACGAACTGAGCCACAAAGGAAGCCCATGGTTTCTCATATAAGGGCATTAATCCCATTCATGACAGTTCCACCCTCAAGATCTGGTCACTTCCTGAAGGACCATCTCCTAATACCATCATCTTTGGGGTTAGTGTTTCAACATATGAGTTTTGACGGGACATAACATTCAGTGCATATACTAGGAAAGAAATATGATAGAACTACATAGCATTTTTACCCTTTCAAAAAATGAAAGATATAAAATTTGGTCAATCAGAAAGTATAAAAACCACACATGCAATTTTAAAGAAAACTTATCTATTCTTTCCTCTTCCTTACAAAAAAAAAATAAATAAAACTGTTTAAAAAGAAAATACATTCTAAATTGATGAATGAAAATAGCCTTTGAATGATGGATTAGAAAATGCACTGCATTCATTCCATAAAAAAATAGTCTCATGGTAGAAAATAAATTTGCTCAATACCAAGGTTTTCAATTATTATCAAATAAAACATTTGAGTCATGTCTTTCACTATTAAAGTCAAAGAAGGCATTGGTGTCCTGTTGTGATTCATAGTGAGTTTAGCAGATTCGTGATGGCTGGCTTTATTCAAACTTATCATCGAGCATTCAAAAACAATTTTGAAGACAAATTTTCTGTTTCATATTACAAATCAGTACAAACAAATCAACATGAATTTTAAAGGCTCAAGCATTCATTTTAAATATCCATTCTGCACATTTTAATTTTATTATTCACTGGAGACTTAACCCTTATTTTGCTCACTAAGAGTGTGCCAGTCTACAATAATGAATGACAGGCAAGGAGCAAGCACTCAAAATTATTTATTTTTATATTAGAAATATATATTGTGATATTAAGTATTTGACAGCACCTCCACAGAGTGTATCAGTTGGTTTAGTTATGATATTTACTTGCTTGCCTCACTAAGTTCTAATCAAGAGGGCAGTGAACAAAAGGTAGATGCAACCAAGAGAAGGAGAGAATAAATAGACTTGCATATTATTTCCCAAATAATATATACCAGTGATCAAGTGTTATAAACCTCTTATTTTCCCTATTCATTTAATGTATACAATTTTATATCAGGTGATTGCTTATGGGACTTCTTTAAAATTAATCTCAACCAAGTTGCATGATTGTAGAATATTTATACTACTCATTTCAGCCTCATTTCCTACCAACCTGCATTCCTACTTTACTGCACTTTCCCTTTCTTTCTTTTTGGTTTCTCTGACTCATATAATATGATATCATGTTTCATTTCATTTATAAAAAGGCTTTTCTCCCCAACAACATAAAGATCTTGTGGATATCAGCATGCTACATTAAGCATAATCAATAGTTGACTTATTGTAAGACAGTAATGTGTTATTATAACAATGCAGAGGCATGAAAAAGATAGAGTATTTAAAATGCAACTTTATGGTATTGTGAGAGCTCTTCAAATGCATATTCACATGGCCATTTTACCCTTTGTCCCACTGCTTGGAGGGCTGGGGCATTACAAAGAAAAGCAAAAAGCATCTGAGATAAATGTATTTGGTTTCCAGGGTGCAGGCACTTCACAGAGGCATTGTCCTTGGAAGTTATTCATTCTTATCAAAAACATAAGGAAGGGGTAAATTATTCCACTTGGTATATGGCAGCAGAGGTAGAATCATGATGCTATGGACATAGTAAGGAAGGACAATGGATCTAGAGAAACTTCACTGCTTGGTGACCAGAGCTGTGGTTTCTAACTTTTATAGGTCTCCTATCACCCAGTCACTGTAACAGAGCCAGTCTCACCATGAGAGAAACCTGTTTTTGCTTTTTAAAAGATGATTACACCAGTCAGAATGGCTGCCATCCAAAAGTCTACAAGCAATAAATGCTGGAGAGGGTGTGGAGAAAAGGGAACCCTCTTACACTGTTGGTGGGAATGCAAACTAGTACAGCCACTATGGAGAACAGTGTGGAGATTCCTAAAAAAACTGGAAATAGACCTGCCATATGACCCAGCAATCCCACTGCTGGGAATACACACCGAGGAGACCAGAATGGAAAGAGACACGTGTACCCCAATGTTCATCACTGATTGTTTACAATAGCCAGGGCATGAAAGCAACCTAGATGTACATCAGCAGACGAATGGATAAGAAAGCTGTGGTACATACACACAATGGAATATTACTCAGCCATTAAAAAGAATACATTTGAATCAGTTCTACTGAGGTGGACGAAACTGGAGCCTATTATACAGAGTGAAATAAGCCAGAAGGAAAAACAACAATACAGTATACTAATGCATATATATGGAATTTAGAAAGATGGTAATGATAACCCTGTATGCAAGACCGCAAAAGAGATGCAGAAGTATAGAACAATCTCTTGGACTCTATGGGAGAGGGCAAGGGTGGGATGATATGGGAGAACAGCATTGGAACATGTAAATTATCACATGTGAAATGAATCGCCAGCCCAGGTTTGATGCATGATACAGGGTGCTCAGGGCTGGTGCACCAGCATGACCCAGAGGGATGGAATCGGGAGGGAGGGGGGAGGGGGGTTATGGAAGGGGAGCACATGTATATCCATGGCAGATTCATGTCAATGTATGGCAAAACCAACATAATAATGTAAATAAATAAATAAATAAAAGAGAGAGAGAAAAAATCTGTCTATCAAAAAAAAAAAGACGATCAGTATAATAGTATATTTATGCAATTTTTGTTAATGCCTCAATAATGGCTAAGTAAATTCTGTCATACTTTGTATACTATTACCACTTCACTCAAAAGAAAATCATGCAGGATAAGTCACATTGTTTGTCAGTCTCTTACTATATTTGGGATCCATGCAGAAAACCAGGGGGAAGTTCAAGTCAGCCCACAGCTAATCTGCAGAAAACCCACCCCAAGTGACTTTTCCCCACCCTCACCACTTCATGTCCCATAACTGGAGAATCACTGTCAAGAGATATATTGGGTCCTCAGGACTGAATATCCTAAACTTCTTTTTGGCCAGGGCAACTGATCAAACAACAAGTGAAGTCTTGAGAAAGGTTTCAATGGGATCACGTGAAACATTAATTCCATGTGGGAAATGGGTACTATCATAGATGGATGCAGTGCCCTAAAAGCACAGTGTGAAAGATTAAAAGAGTAACTTAGGTTTTCCTAATTAGAGACAGATATGAAGAGACAGATAGATAAAGCAGGCAGGCTAATAGTATTAACATAGCAGTAACTGTTAGAGTAGGAAGCCCTCGACATTAGGAATCTGAAGCTTGTAAGGGCACAGAGTATCTGTCAACTTCCTTTAGTTAGGATCTTTTCAGAAACCCTATGGGAAGAAGACAGCTGACAGGAGGTTGACTTAACCTGAGGTGACCAGAGTAAGGACAAAGACGATCTCTCTTACTCAGGACAGATTTTATGAACCTTCAGAATGTGTAACAGGCAGTTCCATTAAAGTGATGTGTATGAATTTCTTTTAAGTTTGAATTTACTTTTAGTTAGACTATACATGTCTCCACAGTGTTGATTTTCTTCCCTATCTATGTCTTTGTCAAATGATACTTCAAAAACCTGCATTCAGGGGCTTCCCTAGTGGTCCAGTGGTTAAGTGCAATGCAGGGGACACCAGTTGGATCCCTGGTCCTAGATCCCAAACGCTGCAAGGTTAGTAAGCCCGTGAGCCACTACTACTGAGCCTGTGAGCTCTAGAGCCTGTCCTCTGCAACAAGAGAAGCCACTACAATGAGAAGCCCATACACTGCAACTAAAGAGTAGCCCCCCCCCACCATGCCACAAACCCTCCTGCAACAACAAAGAAAGCTGCACTGTGGGGAGCAGTGCAGCTCTCGCCAACAAAAATATGCATTTATGAGTTAGAACAGGAATCCTCAACCTCAGGGATCTAATGCCTGACGATCTGAAGTGGAACTGATGTAATAATAATAGAAATAAAGTGCACAATAGATGTAATGCACTTGAATCTTCCTGAAACTATCACCCACTTCCCTGGTTTATGGAGAAAGTTTCTTCCACCAACCAGGTTCCTGGTGCCAGAAACGTTGTGGACTGCTGAGTTAGAAGATAAAAAAAATTGAACTCAGATGCATTTGACTAGTTAGATGGTAATAATCTAGGGACTAGGGCAAGTCCACTCTAGCTGAATTTTCAGATGCCTTTATGGGCACCTGTTATAACTGGAATGGGGAGTTTGGGGGGCACAGGCCTTAAGGTGCTGCCTGTCATATGCTGCTAGAGGCACATGCCCACAGAGAAGCTTTCTTACTGTATTTTTTCCTGCACAATTTTGCATTATTTCAGGGGAGAACAACAGTACACACACACACACATACACACACAAAGACACACACATGCTACTCATTTGAAGCATTTCTTCTCCCTCTTCCTTTGTGGTCCTCTTCACCAGGGAAGAAAATCATGCAGGATAAAGTCACATTGTCAATTTCTTCCTACATTTGGAATCCATCCAGAAAACCCAGGGGGAAGTTCAAGTCAGCCACAGTTAATCTGCAGAAAATCCACCCCATGTGACTTTCCCCTACCCCACCACTGCTGATCTTTTCATGTATTCTTTATGAAGAATCCATCGAACTTTAATTAATATGAAAAATTCAGGTTTTCATCTGATTGAAATGTGACTGACATCATGCTGCTACCGAGAGTGAAACAAAGTACAAGCACGGCAAAAATAAAACGTGAAATCTGATGCCTGCCACAGCTTTGTCTTCTCACTGCCAAAGCATCTCTCCCATTTCCATGAGACATGAGAGAGAGACATCAACAGCATTTTCCAGGAATCTCGAGTCCATAACTACAAACAGGGACGCACTTGAAATATGTCTATACTCAAGAAAGAACATAATTCATTATCTGTCAGATGAATTGGCCATCTTTAGTTCCAGAAGTCCAAGTTAAAAATGATCCAGTTCTAGGTACATGATTCCAAACAGGCCAATGGGTAAAAGGATGAAAAACTCTTCTGAAGTGAAAACACACATGTACCTACATCTGTTTGCTGTTTGCCCATGTACATCTTCTCATGTTCAGAGAGGCACAGATGTGTTCTTGGGAGGGAGCTGTGCAGCACAGGTGTCTTGCTCTCAGCTCTTGGCCATTAACATTCTGCTTGCCCTGACCAGGTTGCCCTCATGTTTATGCATTCTGCTCACACATGTGTGTGACATATGTGCCCTGACGTCAATCACACACTGCCTTTACCAAGACTGATGATCCTACATCCTGCTTCTTCCATGGAATCTGTGCTACTATTGTAGCAATACACAAAGGCTTCAAAAGTGACTGCAAGAGCAAAATTAACACATCTTTCATTTCAGTAAAATAACTTGGGCATTGCGCTTCAAAAATTTATAGCTATCAGGTAAAAAATGATCAACCCCCTCCTTTTGTCTGCCATCGTGGCATGTGTGGTTTGCCCCCTTCCTTGCCATGTCTTCTCATAAGATGTTCAGGCTCAAGAAACTCCTGGCCAAGAAACAGAAGCAGAACTGTCCCATTTCCCCATGGGTCTGAATGAAAGCTGATAATAAAATCAAGTACAACTCCAAAGGAGACACTGGAGAAGAACCAAGGTGGCTTTACAAGGAATTCATGCTATACCAGGTCCCTAGTATCTTACCATGTCAAACTGAAAAGAACCACCATTATCTGGACAGTTGGACATATTCTACTGAGAAAATAATTATTTTTTCTTTGTTTTTATGTCTCTTTGCTAGTAGATTGGTTTAGTAATAGCTACATGAGATATTTTATTTGAAAATAGAACATTTAAAATATGCGCTTTGATCTAATTCAGCCTATTGATTTTGGTCAAATAGTTTTATAGACAGTAAATTCTATTTCCAAATATTGCATGTTGGGAACAGCATAGGTCATCTCTTATAATTAACATACTTATATAATTACAGTGACAAAGGAGGCAAGACTATACAATAGGGAAAAGAGAACGTCTTCAATAAGTGGTGCTTGGAAAATTGGACAGCTAAATTCAAAAGAATAAAACTGGACTACTTTCTCACACCATAAACAAAGATAAACTTAAAATGGATTAAAGACTTGAACACCTGAAACCCTAAAACTCCTAGAAGAAAGCATAGGCAGTACACTGTTGACATTGGTCTTAGCAGTATGTTTTTGGATAAGTCTCCAGGCAAGGGAAAGAAAAGCAAAAATAAACATATTGTCCCATAAACTAAGCACAACAGAGGAAGCTATCAACAAAATGAAAAGGTTAACTACTAAATGGGAAGAGACATTTGCAAACAATATATCAGATATGGGGCTAATACACAAAACACACAAAGAATCCATACAGCTAAATAGAAAAAGCAACTTGATTGAAGAAATGAGCAGAGGGTCTGAACAGATATTTATTCAAAGAAAACATATAGATGGCCAATAGACACACGAAAAAATGCTCAACATCATTAAGTAAAAGAGAAACTCAAAACCACAATGAGATACCAACTCAAACCTGTCAGAATGGATATCATCAAAAAAACAACAAATAACAAGTGTTGGAGAGGATGTAGAGAAAAGGAAGCTCTCATGTACTGTTGCTGAGATTGTAAATTGGTGCAGCAACTATGGAAAACAGTACAAATGATCCTATAAAATTAAAAACAGCACTACCAAATGACCCAGTAATTCCACTTTTAGGATAATTTCCCAAAGAAAACAAAAATACTAATTCAAAAAGACATATTTACCTCTATGTTCACTGTTGCATTATTCACAATAGCTAAGATATGGACACAAATTAAGCGCCCACTGAGAGATGAATGGATAAAGAAGATGTGGTATGTAGAATATTACACAGCTATAAAAAAGGGTGACTTCATGCCATCTGCAACATCATGGACTGACCTGGAACATATTATGCTAAAGTGAAACAAGTCAGACAGAGAAAAACATACTGTATAATTTTGCTTATATATGGAATCTAAGAAACCAAAAAGTTAATAAAAAAAATGAAGCAGAAACAGAGTCATAGATACAAAGATAAAATAGGTGGTTGCCAAATGAGAGGAATGAGTAAAATAGTTGAGGGAGGTCAAGAGGTGAAAACTTCAGTGTCAAAATCAAGGAGTCGCAGTGATGAAATATATAGAGTGTGGAATAGAGTCAAAAGTAATAAAAAAAAATGATTCTAGATCACTTAAGGGCTTCCTTGGTGGTGCTAGTGGTAAAGAATATTCCTGCCAAAGTAGAGGATGGAAGAGATGTGAGTTCAATCCCTGGGTCAGGAAGATTCCCTGGAGGAGGAAATGGAACCCCACCTTCAGTATTCTTGCCTGGAAAATTCCTTGGGCAGAGGAGCCTGTAAGGCTACAATCCAAAGGGGGCCACAAAGACTTGGAGATGACTGAGTGACTGAACACACACAGAGATTAATTTTAAACTTCTGAGAGGGTGACTCATAAGTATATTTGAAATTTTGGTCAGTTTATCTGAAGCTTGAAGCCTCTCAACTTACATTCAGGTAAACATCAATTTTTTCCCTTTTCCTTGTAAACTTTGAATAGCAAACAAAGGGTACTTTTCCATAAATGTGCATGCACATGAAAACATGTATACACATGTTTGTGTATACACACTTAGTTGCTAAGTCATCTCTGACTCTTTGCGACCCCACGGATTGTAGCACACCAGGCTTCCCTGTCCTTCACTGTCTCCCAGAGTTTGCTCAAACTCATGTCCATTGAATCAGTGATACCATCCAACCATTTCATTTCTGTCACTCCTAGTCCTTCTGCTCTCAGTCTTTCCTAGAATCAGGTTTCTTTTCCAATGAGTCGACTCTTCACATCAGGTGGTCAGAGTACTGGAGTTTCAGCTTCAGCATCAGTCCTTCCAATGAATATTCAGGATTTATTTCCTTTAGTATTGACTGGCTTGATCTTCTTGTAGTTCAAGGGACTCTCAAAGGGTCTTCTCCAGCACCACAATTTGAAAACATTAGTTCTTTGGTGCTCAACCTTCTTTATGGCCCAATTCTCACATCTATACATGACTCCTGGAAAAACCATAGTTTTGACTATATGGACTTTTGTTGGCAAAGTGATGCCTCTGCTTTTTAATGTGCTGTCTAGATTGTCCTAGTTTTTGTTCCAAGGACATGTGTAAACACTTACACATGTAAAAACTTTCTAAAACCTGTAGTATAAATAAGTGGCGTTGAAGTCATTTGATCTTTATATAATCTTCTTAAAGAAATACATGCCAGAGATGGCACTGAAGGAGGGCTGAAGGTACACAGTGCTTCTGCTCATTTCCTAGATTCTTTTTATACATGTTTTGGTAAATTCCATAGACATTTAAGTGCATTTGCTTTAACTTTGTGCTTCTTTCAAAGCATTCCAGACCTGCAATACATGGGGATGGTTTGGGAGGCTTGGCTGGCAGACAGTTCTTGAATCTCTGGCATTTCTGCACGTCTTACAGGTAGAAGCACTATCTGTGTTTGTTCTGGAATATCTGTCTGTTCATGGATGTCTGTATGGTGGGTGAATAGCCATGGGAAATAGATTCGAAGTTTCTCTCCAGAGCAAAGGGCAGGCACATTTTTCGTCTAGTATAATCCAGGTTAGGCAGACTTACTGCCTGCTATAAAAGGTTTGAGTTCTCTGAACTCAGGACTTTCCCCCATAATACAATGCACCACGTGTGCAGTTGTTATCCGACTCTTTTTGCATTGTCCCATGGGAATGAGGGCACCGGGAACTGACATAAGAAATGCTGATGCTCTAATTTTGCTGTTTAATGATATGATTTCCTTTGTTTCTGGTCCAGGAATCTTGTGTCTTATGCCAATGTCTTTGAAACAGTGTCACGTCAACTTATCACTTGCAAGCAGAATAAAACCATCCCCAGACCCCCTATTGCCCTTGACAGTTGGCTGCATAGCCCAGGAGGAATGCTGATTCCTTACCTGTTAACGTACCATTCCTATGAACATCAGGGCACAGAAATGTTTTCTTTGGACTGATACATCAGTAAGCCTATGGATCAGAGACTGGAAAATTTCCGCCCACCCATAGGCCAAAACTTGTCGCTTGTTTTTGTAAACAGAGTTTTACCTGAACACAGCCATGCACACTGTTTACAAGTTGTCTATGGTTGCTTTCATGCTATCAGCAGAACTGAGTAGTTGGAACAGAGACCCTGTGACTTACAAAGATGAAAATGTTTACTATCTGGCTTTTTAGAGAAAAAGCTTGTTGACATTTGTTACAGACCAAAGAAGGCAGCCAAATGTTTTGGCCATCATCAGTTGATTTAGTAATATTTGGGTTACAAAGAAGAAAATAGATATTACATGACAGGATAAAAGGGAGCCTAACAGTTAACTATAAGCAAACACACTGCCTATGCTTCTATTCTGCAGTATATTCATCAAATATGAAAACCACAATCACATACCCAAATCTTTCAAAACTCAGCTCCTTCTCTCATTAAGAAACTTACCCTGACTCTTCATAGAGAAATTTACTTTTTCTCCTCTGAGCTTCCATAGCACTTTATCTAAGCCACAAGATTAATTTTTTTTACCTTATGTAATATATACATATACATGATTTCTTCTACTAAAATATATGCTTCTTAACATGAAATCCATATTTGTA
This sequence comes from Antilocapra americana, assembly GCA_007570785.1. Lineage (NCBI taxonomy): Eukaryota > Metazoa > Chordata > Mammalia > Artiodactyla > Antilocapridae > Antilocapra > Antilocapra americana. The sequence continues at coordinate 3,615,329 of ML661250.1, read as the reverse complement.
AACAGATTAATGAACTGTAATTTTCATGATCCAACTTTCTGGATAATGACCCACCCAGGGACCTAGAAATTGACTTGATCATACCCATTTTTAAAAGTAGGAATCAGTAAAATGGGATTTTTCCCCTGTAAGTCTAAATAATAAATTATGCCCTTAGGGTAGGATGATTTGGGAGAATGGCATTGAATCATGTATATTATCATATGTGAAATGAATTGCCAGTCCAGGTTCAATGCATGATACAAGGTGCTCGGGGCTGGTGCATTGGGATGACCCAGAGGGATGGGATGGGGAGGGAGGTGGGAGGAGGTTCAGGAAGGGGAACACATGTACACCTATGGCAGATTCATGTCAATGTTTGGCAAAACAATTACAATATTGTAAAGTAATTAGCTTCCAATTAAAATAAATGAATTTATATTAAAAATATTAAAATGTAAAAGAAAATTTAAAAATATGTTCCCATGCACCATCTTTGTAGGTTTTCTCTTCTAATTATGTTTCTTAAAGTCAAACTACATTTCTTTAGCCAGTTTTAACTTAATAAAGGAGGAAGGTGACAGAATAGAATCATTCCTCTTGGTAAGGGAAAACATGAATGCATATGATTCTTCTTGAGAAGGTGATGTTGGACGAGATACAGGAGACATTGTTCCGAGAAAAACACAACTGACTCTTGGAAACAGAGAAAAAACTGAGCCCATAGGTTTATTACAAATCACATGTTCTGCAGTCATGGTACCAGGATTCAGGAGGGAGTGAGAGGAGGGCCAGAGGATGATAGGATGGACACACAGAGCAGGTTCTTGAAGAAGGAAGATTCATCAATGTGTGAAGAGCTTATAGAGCTGAGTCACTAGGGGAAACATTTCATGGAGAGATGGCTGAACACCCTGTAAGAAACTGAGGATATATCATAACAATAATAGCAACATTACCGAGTGCTTACAAAGGGCCAGGCACTCTGCTCAGCAATTCAAATGTATTATCATTTAATCATGACAAATATTTATAAAGCATCATAAATATTTATGATCCTTATTCTTACCTTGTAGATAAGTACAACATGGCTTAAACTCCTCCATTAGGTAATACTAAAGTCACACACCACTTCTGGGCATATATCTGGATAAAACCATAATTCAAAAAGATACATGCACTCCAATGTTCACTGAAGCACTATTTGCAATAGCCAAGACATGGGAGCAATCTAAGTGTCCACTGGCAGAAGAATGCATAAAGAAGGAGTGGTACATGTATACAGTGGGATTTTAATGAGCCATAAAAAAAGGAATAAAATAATGCCATTTGCAGCAACATTGATACATCTAGAGATAATTATAGTGAAGTCAGAAAGAGAAAGGACAAATATCATATGATATTACTTATATGTGAAATCTAAAAAAAATGGCACAGTGAACTTTTTTACAAAACAGAGATAGACTCACAGATCTTGAAATCAAACTTATGGTTACCAGAGGATAACCATGGATAAACCAAAGAATGGGCTTCCCTCATAGCTCATTTGGTCAAGAATCTGCCTGCAGTGCAGGAGACTCTGGTTCAATTCCTGGGTCAGGAAGATCCCCTGGAGAAGGGATAGGCTAACCACTCCAGCATTTTGGGACTTCCCTTGTGACTCAGCTGGTAAAGAATCCGGCTGCAATATGGGAGACCTGGGTTCGATCCCTGGGTTGGGAAGACCATAGAAAATGCAAAATGGTTGGGAACATCATGAGGAATGCCAGGCTGGATGAAGAACAAGTTGGAATCAAGATTGCCAGGAAAATATCAATAACCTCAGATATGCAAATGACACCACCTTTATGGCAGAAAGTAAAGAGGAACTGAAGAGCCTCTGATGAAAGTGAAAGATGAGGATGAAAAAGCTGGCTTGAAACTCAACATTCAAAAAACAAAGATCATGGCATCCAGTCCCATCACTTCATGGCAAATAGATAGGGAAACAATGGAAACAGTGAGAGACTTTATTTTCCTGGGCTCCAAAATCACTGCAGATGGTGACTACAGACATGAAATTGAAGGAGGCTTGCTCCTTGGAAGAAGAGCTATGATAAACTAGACAGCATATTAAAAAGCAGAGACATTACTTTGCCGACAAAGGTCTGTGTAGTCAAAGCTATAGCTTTTCCAGTAGTCATGTATGGATATGAAAGTTGGACTATAAAGAAGGCTGAGCATCAAAGAACTGATGTTTTTGAACTGTGCTGTTGGAGAAGACTCTTGAGAGTCTCTTGGACTGCAAGGAGATTCAACCAGTCCATCCTTAAGGAGATCAGTCCTTAATGTTCATTGGAAGGACTGATACTGAAGCTGAAACTCCAATATTTTGGTCACCTGATGTGAATAGCTGACTCAATGGAAAAGACCCTGATGCTGGGAAAGACTGAAGGCGGGAGGGTAAGGGGATGACAGAGGATGAAATGGTTGGATGGCATCACTGACTGTATGAACATGAGTTTGAGCAAGCTCCAGGAGTTGGTGATGGACAGGGAAGCTTGGTGTGTTGCAGTTCATGGAGTTGTGAAGAGTCGGACACCACTGAGCAACTGAACTAAACTGAACTGAAATCAAAGGCTAAATGTGGGGGAAACTGATAATTAAGGTGATTGGGATTAACACACATACACTACTATGTATAAAACAGATAACCAACAAGGACCTACTGTATAGCACAGAGAACTATACTCACTATTCTGTAATAACCTACATGAGACAGGAATCTGAAAATATACATATATATATCATTGTATATTAATACATACACCTAATTGTGTGTGTGTATCATATATATATATATATGATTCCTTGTACTACATACCTGAAACTAACACAATCAACTTACTCCAAAAAGAGGCCACACAGATGACAAGTTTGATTCAAGTTCAATCCATCTCACTTCAGAACACTATGTTTTTTACCAGTCATATTCCACTGCCTTCAGATGGGCCAAGCTGTTTCTGCTAGATCTTACAGCTCCTATGAAGGAAAGTCTTCACAATCTACAACTTCACTGGAAAACCTCAATAAGATGGGGGGATGGAAATGTAGGGGCTGATCTACACAGCTTTAGGAATGACTGACTTCTGAAGCCAAGGAGCCCCCGAGAGATGCCCTGCTATTCTCAGTTTAGCCATCAGGGACTGATCCTTTTTGCTTTCCATCCAATTCCACTTGCTGGTAATGGCACCGCATATGTTCCCTGCTCAGATGCTTTTACTTCCAGCCGTCTATTTCTAGGCCATTCACACTGGCAGGAGGAGTATTCTCTTTTTATGGTAGGCTACCACGCCATTCACATATTTAACACTTGAGAATAAGGAGAGGTAACCCTTGATCTAAATCTTTAAGATGTGCTGCTAACAATTTTTCTGGCAAAGCTCATTATTTCTCAACACTCACAGAACCATCCAACTCTAAACTAATTATGACATATGCCAGCTGCTGGTCCAGAGCTCTAGGGTCTCAAACAAAGGCTGGAACCTCTTCAGAGAAGCCAGCAGCTTGCAGGAGGATGACAGGCATGGTGGGAGGAGAGCCCTCAGTAACTGGCATGAGTCCTGGCTTTGTCTTTACTGTGAATCATTTATTTTCACTCTGGCCTTAACTTTCTTTCTAACTGAAAGAAAAGTAAAACTTGTATAGCCAACAGGACAGGAAGTTAAAAATGTCTGAGAGAGACAAACCAAAGTAAAAACTCAAGAATACTGAAGCACACAAAGTAGAAACTCAAGATTATTGAAGCAGTGTGCCTTACACATAGAACAGAAATTAGAATTTAAAGTAGAGAAAACGTGTCAGGTTTTCTGTTGTTTGCAAAGATTAAGACCTACAAAAATCAGAGGCTAGAACTGTTCATAGTGGATTACTGTTTAAACTCTGAAGATATGCCCAGAAGGCTGAAACTTGATTTTTAACTCTGGCATCCAAAGGCTACCAGCAACTTTATGGAGGTAAAGTGTTTCTTCCTATAGTGACAAAGTTTGTTTTTTGACTTTTTAACTGATCCTTGTCCGCCTATAAATTCTACCAGAGTAAAACTATTTGCAAGGAAAAAGCAAAAGGGATATGCATATCTTATGAGGCTTCTAGCACTTTGCATGGGTGCTCTGTCATGTCCAATTCTCCGTGACTCCATGGACTGTAGTCCACCAGGCTCCTCTGTCCGTGGAATTTTCCAGGCAAGAATACTGGAGTGGGTGGCCATTTCCTCCTCCAGGGATCTTCCAGACTGAGGGACAGAACCTGCATCTCTCTTGCGACTCCTTCATTGGCAGGCAGATTCTTTACCTGCTGAGCCATCAGGGAAGCCCTGAAGCACTTTAGGATTAGATAAAAATGTGCTGTCAATGGGAAACCAGTGATGGTACTTTTTCTGGCAATCTAACCAAACTATCAGTTACTTACGGTTCAGAACACTCTTCTTCTCCTTCTTTTTTTTTTTTTTTTGCAACCCCTCCTTCACTTTTAAAAGTCCCTATAACAGCCAGTCACATATAATTCCTATATATGTCATTTAATACTTCCTAAATTGAGTCAGTAGTATCATTTTCCCCCTTCATGGATCACTGTCTTGTCATGGCAAAGGGACCTGCATAACTCAATGAAGCTATGAGTCATGCCATGTAGGGCCACCCAAGACAGACAGGTCATAGTGGAGACTTCTGACAAAATGCAGTCCACTGGAGGAGGGAATGGAAAACCATCTCAGTGTACTCATTGGAAGGAATGCTCATTGGAAGGACTGATGCTGAACCTCCAGTATTTTGGTCACCTGATGTGAAGAACTGACTCACTGGGAAAGTCCCTGATGCTGGGAAAGATTGAGGGCAGAAGCAAAAGAGGGCATCAGAAGATGAGAAGGCTATATGGCATTATTAATGCAATGGACATGAACTTGGGCAAGCATTGTGAGGGACAGGGAGGCCTGGCAACTACAGCAGGGAGGCCTGCTACAGTCGATAGGGTACCAAAAAATCAGACATGACTGAGTGACTTAACAACAATAGCATCATTTTTATAAGTGATGGGGATCAATGCAACTATGGTAATAAATATTCATAAAGCTATGGGCAGGATGGGGCTTCCCCAGTGGCTCAGCAGTAAAGAATCATCTTGCAATGCAGGAGCTGCAGGAGCTGCAGGTTCAATCCCTGAGTCAAGAAATCCTCTGGAGGAGGGCATGGCAACCCACGTTAGTATACTTGCCTGGAGAATCCTAGGGACAGGGGAGCCTGGCAGGGTGTGGTCCATGGGGTTGCAAAAGAGTTGGACGTGACTGAAGTGACTTAGCATGCATGCACACACGAATGGGCAGGATAAGAATTATTCTGACTTTTTCTATACTTACTATTCCATGTAATGGCCACAAAACAGACTCAATTAACTGCATTATTATTACTTTCACATGATGTGTATATCTTAGTAGGAAGTCAATATCAGGCCAATAAATGGATGTCTGCTCTTACCATGAAATTGTTGTTAGGCTAATGCCAATTATCTTTTGAATACTAACAATACAGCCATAAATTTTGTTAGGACATTGGCATAATCTATTTCATTAATCAAATCATTCATATTCCAAACAAGTATCACCTGCCTCCCAAAACTTGCTCTCCCTGCATGTTATGTGTTGTATTTCAACAGCATCTCCCAGTTCAAAAGAGTGATTTCTAAGTCAGATTAGACATCCACCTCTCCTTTACCATTTATACCTACTCCATTTCAAAGTCTATGGATTTCATCTTTATTAAGCTTTTTGATTCTATCACTTCCTTTTAATTCCCTCTCAGTTCAGTTCAGTTCAGTCGCTCAGTTGTGTCCGACTCTTTGAGACCCAATGAACTGCAGCACGCCAGGCCTCCCTGTCCATCACCAACCCTCAGAGTCCACCCAAACCCTTGTGCATCGAGTCAGTGATGCCATCCAGCCATCTCATCCTCTGTCATTCCCCTTCTCCTCCTGCCCCCAATCCTTCCCAGCATTAGGGTATTTTCCAATGAGTCAACTCTTCACATGAAGTGGCCAACGTATTGGAGTTTCAGCTTCAACATCAGTCCTTCCAATGAACACCCAGGACTGATCTCCTTTAGGATGGACTGGTTGGATCTCCTTGCAGTCCAAGGGACTCTCAAGAGTCTTCTCCAACACCACAGTTCAAAAGCATCAGTTCTTTGGTGCCCAGCCTTTTTCACTGTCCAACTCTCACATCCATACATGACCACTGGAAAAACCATAGCCTTGACTAGACGGACCTTTGTTGGCAAAGGTTCCCTCTACTAACACTCTATTTTCAACTGTCTATAGTTACGATTTGAGCTGCAGTGATACCTTTCCAGGTGGCCTTGTGGAATTTGGACTCTGCCCTCTCCAGTAACAACAATCTCTGCTCCACATGTCTTCTATATGTGTTTCATGTCCAAAAGCAAGTCAATGACTCTCATCTGTCTAGTAAATGCAGCCTACTCTTCACATATATCTAAGGAGTGCTTCTAAAATTCACCCTAACTTCTATCAAGACCCATCGCCTCCCTTCCTTGATTTAAAAATGAAGTGAATTAAACTGCTTCCTTTTTGGCTTGTTGTTTATAAGATAAAACGTGTATTGCATATTAACTCAAATTTCTTGCTGCTATTCCCAGAACATGATATAACCAGCAAGCTCCTAAGCATTTTTAAAATATGAGCCCATTATAAAATTTTGATGAAAACTGTGGACCTTTCCACAGAAGAATTACGTACAGAATTTCATGGGATGGGCTGTGGACCCTCTGATGATGTATGGCATTACCCTATACCTTCTTTCCTTATCCTGTTTTTCCCAGACCATTCTGTGACCGACTTTTTCCAATATACCTCAGGTCGTTTTTTGAGATCAAATTCAAATATGACACCTCCATTGTCTTCTTCAGTGTCACTAACTGGACATGAATGTCCCATTCACTAGACCCCACAGCATTTTGTGTCCACCTTTCACATAATACATATTAGGTTCTGCCTCATTTTAACTCTATTTTTTCCTCTAATTCTCTCTACTACATTGCAGGAGCCTTGCAAACAGGAATAGTGTCTTTCTTCTTTCCTTTTTTCTTCCTTCTTTACCCTTTAGCCCTCTCTCGTTGCTCTGATATAGACCTGGAACTTCAAAGACATTCAGTGAATGTCTATAAACCAATGAATAAATGAAGAGTTAGGGAAGCAGCTTAAAATGTTCTAATCTTTTTATTTACCTGTGTATTTATTTTCTCTTGGATAAAAGTAACTTATAAAATATCCAACAATAAATAATTGGAAATCAAAGTTAACATTGGACCAATTGGCAGTGAAACAGCTACAGAATTTCATGGAATATATCTGAGAGTGGCTAGATTTTGTTAAGATTCTATGGTAAAATAATTATATCCCCCACGATACCAAGGTCGACTTTTATAACCATGAGTTCTGTGCTATATTTGCAGTTCAAAATATTCAACCTTGGAGGATCTGTTGGTTTTTTTTTTTTTTTTCAAACTTGGAGAAAATAAAATAAATAAAACTCATGCTCTTGCTTTCTCAAAGTGATACTTTAAAGATGAGAAAACATTTATAGAGTACTTTGCAAAAGCTCCATTTCTTAGCAAGGCAGTGGTTTGTGTGCTGATAACTAACTAAATAACCCTTTCTTACTATGCATTTATTCCTCCAAAGGAAATGGTCTCAACACATTCCTCCCTATTAGATTATCCTCTTATTCATAGTGTAGTTACCTAAGAGTTAAGTTTCTTAGCTTTTAAATGACATTAATGACTAAATGGCAATAGTGTTCCTCATGTTCTGATCTTCAGGTCACTTCTCCCCTTGGGCACTGGACATATCTCACCTTACAGACTCTCCATTTTGATTCATTTAAATTAACCTGTCCACATATTCATGACTATGGGAATACAACATTCTACACTGGGTAGGAAACTTAGCTAAAATTCCTAGTCTTACATGGCTTTTGAACAAGATGAAAATGTTAATCATTACATGACTCATGCATGCGACCTCAAATATAGTCACTCCCTGCTTATATTCTTTAGACATATTTTTAATAGTATATTTCTGTGATAAATCAATGTGGTGAAATAATCTAGACACTCCCCTTCAATTGGAGATGGATGGGGATGCAAGTAAGTCATATATGGAATAAAAATAATCTCATCAGAGCTCATACCCCCAATCCTGATGCCAAGGGAAAAGACACTGACAATTATGTGGTGGTTCTTTCAAGTAAAGCAGGCCCAGAAAAGAATCTGTAGTCCTTAGTATTATGCTGTTGTACTTTCTGTTTTGAAGAAGCTAGTGTCATGCTAACAGGAGGGATAGACTTTTCTCAAGTAAGACCAGGCTGTGCTGTCTCTGGAGAAATATGTCACTGGCTTTGCTGAGATGTACACTGGTTCCCTAGGTCAGCTAAGGAGTTACCGAGCACTGAGCTTGCTGCAGTGAGACCTGGAGAGCACAAAGGAGAACTCAGTTCCATAAAGCAGACACCTGAGGGGTGGAGGGAGAAAGGGTCTTGGTGGAGAGGAGGAGCATTTAGGCACATCCTTCCATGGACCTAAGAAGAGGGCACCTCTCTTAGAAAACCTAACCCTGTATGAGCCCCTTCTAATACTTGGTAGAAGGAAATAAACTAAATACAGCTTCTTTAGCTAAAAAGTATAAATCACTCTTGTTATGCACTGATTGTAAAAGAAAAGTGAAAGTGTTATTTGCACAGTCACATCTGACTCTTTGCAACCCTTTGGACTGTAACCAACCAGGCTCCTCTGTCCATGGGATTTCCCAGGCAAGATATTGGAGTGGGTTGCCATTCCCTTCACCAGAGGCTCTTCTCAACCCTGGGACTGAATCCGGGTCTCCTGCTTCACAGGCAGATTCTTTACAGTCGAGCCACCAGCAAGTCTATGGACTGATTGCATCTCCCCTAAATTTATATGTTGAAATCCTAACTCCAAAGGTGGTGGTATTAGGAAGTGGGGATCTTTGGGAGGTGATTACATCATGAGGTTGGAGCTCTTATGAATGGATTAGTGTCCTTATGAAAGATGCTCCTTCACCCTCTTTCTGCCCTGTAAGGGCACAATGAGAAGACAACTGCCTGTAATTCAGAAGTGTGTCCTCAGCAGACCTGATGGTTCTAGCTCCCAGATGCCTGCCTCCAGCCTCCAGAGATGAGAGAAATGTGTCTCCATTATTTATAAGTTACCCAATCTATGGTACTTTGCTATAGCAGCCTGAACACAGAGGATTATAAATGTATATAGAATTATACACATGTGCATTAATAGTATATGTTACTCATATCTTATCCTGTGTTACTCTTTAGAGATCTGCATGACCACTGACTAGGCAACTCTGTGCCCTCCAGTGGAGTTTGTGTTTAGTCTGAGCAAGACTGTGGTCCATGGTGGAGAGGGAGCCATGGTTATTGCAACAGAAGAGAAATTACTGTGAGAATATCTAGTTTTCTACCTTTCCCTCCCCCATAAGTATTCACTTCCCTGGTGGCTCTGTGGTAAAGAACCCACCTGCCAACACAGGAGATGCAGGTTTGATCCCTGGGTCAGGAAGATCCCCTTGAGGAGGAAATGGCAACCAACTCCGGTATTCTTGCCTGAGGAATCCCATGGACAGAGGAGCCTGGTGGGCTATAGTCCATGGGGTTGCAAAGAGTTGGACACAACTGAGCAGCTGAACAACAGAAGCATCCATGGACACCTCTGCTGTTTGACTTTCCAAGCGCTTTAAGGAACACATTGTGTACCGGAAGTGTGCCTGATACTATTCCAATACTTCTGAATCAACCACTTCCACATTTACTGCATCTCTGAGAGACTGAAATGAACATATGTGCCCATGAAATACAACTGATATTATTAAATACACTGCCTCATCCACATCTCCCCAGCCTGGAATAATCACTCTCTCTTCTGAACAGCTCTCAGCCCTCAGCTTGCACTTGGCATTTGAATCTTTTTATTTGTCTGCACTCCCTTAACATCTAGATTGTAATTCTGCTCAATCCAATCCCAGTCAATTTAAAATATCTGTTCTGTACCTGGTACGCATAAGGGACTATTTGAGATTCTGGTGATAAATACCTAGGTAAACAGTTTAGTGTATAGATGAGGAGGCTGGCACATGACCCGAGTAGAAGGGAGTAAGTGCAAGCACAGAGTGTGGCCAAGTCATGGGTAGAGGGCAGGAAGGCACAGGACTGAAGGAGAGATGTCAGGAAGTGGTCTTCTGAGATGTGACAGCTGTGATTGGTTCAGAGATGAGCTGATGTTCCTCAGGCAAGGGAAACATAAGGAAAAATGCATTTTTGGCAGAAGGGACGCATGTGCAAAGGACTAGAGCATGTAACATTTGGGACAATGAAAGTAGTTCAGCACCAAAAGAGCATAACGTTTAAATTAGTGGAGATCAGCAGATGATACTTGGTCTCAGATGATTAAAGGTTTCCTGTACTATGCTAAAGATTTGCACAGCAAAGGAAACCATAAACAAAATGAAAAGACAACTCACAGGAAGGGAGAAAATATTTGCAAATGATGCGACTGACAAAGGATTTGTCTCCAAAATTTACAAACGTCTCATGTGGCTCAATATTATCAAAACAAACAATCCAATCAAAAAATGGGCAGAAGACCTAAACACACATTTCTTCAAAGAAATACAGATGGCCAAGAGGCATATGAAAAGATGTTCAACATCATTAATTATCAGAGAAATGCACATCAAAACTACGATGAGATATCTCTTCACACTAGTCAAAATGGCTATCATCAAAAAAATCCACAAAGAACTAATCCGCCCTCAACTAATGAGGGTGTGGAGAGAAGGGAACCCTCCTACACTGTTGATGGGCATGCTATCTGGTGCTGCCACTATGAAGAACAGTATGGAGGTTTCTTAAGAAACTAAAAACAGAGCTATAACACGATCCTACAATCTCACTCCTGGGCATAAACTCAGAGAAAAACATGGTCCGAAAGGATACATGCATCCTAATATTAATTGCATCAGTGTTTACAACAGCCAAGACACAGAAGCAACCTAAATGTCTACTGACAGAGGAATGGATAAGGAAGAAGTGGTACATACATACAGTGGAATATTACTCAGCCATTAATAAGAGTGAAATAATGCCATCTGCAGCAACATGGATGTACCTAGAGATGGTCATACTGATTGAAGTAAGTCAGACAAAAAAAGAGAAATATCATATGATATCACTTATATGAGGAAACTAAAACAAAGATATAATGAACTTATTTACAAGATAGAAATAGACTCACAGATTTAGAGAATGAACTTATGGTTAGCAGGGGAGAATGGTTGTGGGAGGAATAGTTAGGGAATTTGAGACTGATAAGTCCACACTGCTATATTTAAAATGGATAACCAACAAGGACCTACTGTATAGCACAGGGAACTCTACTCAGTATTCTATAACAACCTAACTGGAAAAAGAATTTGTAAAAGAATAGATACATGTATATGTATAACTGAATCACTGTATTGTATACTTTAAACCAACCTAAAATTGTTAATCAAGTATACACCAATGTAAAATAAAAATATAAAAAACAGCTTGGATGCTATCTTGAGGCCAAAGGAAGTTAAGCAATGGTTTATATAGGCTAGCAACAGAAATTATTATTTTTTGATAAACTGTGGAGAATGGATTGAAGGAGGATGGATTAAAGGTATATGCTATAGAGTGAAATTTTGCCTCCCCCCAAATTTGTATTGTCCCCCTCATATTTGTATGTTGAAATCTTAACTGCCAGGAGGATTAGGTACTATTAGGAGGTGGGACCCTCATGATAAGGATTGATGACTTTATAAAAAGAGACATGGGATTAGGCCAATAAACATATTCTTGAAAGTGTTACACTTTGATCTGTGTGGGTCACTGGTTTGCTGGAATAGAGAAAAAAAAATACATAACACAGCACCTGGTAGAATGCCTGAAGCAGAGGATGATTAATGTTAGTGGATGGTGATGACCTCAGGGAAGCTCTCTTGCCCCTTCTACCATATGACAGCATAGCAAGAATATGTCTGTGAACCAGGAGGTAGGTCCTCATCAGACACAGAAACTGCTAGCACCTTGGTCTTAAGCTTCCCAGCTCGAGAACTATAAGAAATAAATGTTTGCTATTTAAGCCACTCAGTTTTCAGTAGTTTAGTTATAGCAGCCTGAATAGGTTAAGACAGTACAAACTTGCAGAGAACAATATGAAATATTGAAGGAGGCAGTAATTGGACATAGAGAACTATCTCAGTGACATAAGCCAAAGAACTCAATGAATGAAGGGGATGGGGATCCTCAGACACCTAAATCATGCCTAAGTGTCTACCTTGGTGAATGCTGGTGCTGCTCACAAGGAAAAGGATGAAATAGAAGGTAGAGAGCTTCATGGAAAGGAAAACAAGAAGCTTGTTTGGGACTTTTGAAGTTCTGCATGTTCCTGCTCCTGGGATAATTTAAGGCAACTGCCCAGGAGGCCATCAGAAGTGTCGATTCTGGAGATCCAGGAAGAAGGTTGGCGTTTGTCTCTTCCTCTCTGTGTCCCCTGAGCTTACCACCTGGCCCTGGCACTGCATCTATTCATTCCAGCTCTTTGATGATGGTCGTAATTATGGTGCTAATGATGATGAATCTTTAATCAGATGTGTACTTTATCAGCGTATGACACAGTTTAGGTAAGGGTGAATTTTTTCTGAGGTTGGACTTTAAACAATTTGGATAGCTCCATTAAATTATTTGCTCTCTCTATTTTGTCATTTCCTTTGATGTGTCCTTTGCTTGTAGATAAGACTCTAACTAGTGTCTCCGGGGAAACCCAGAGTCCACAACATGATCTGACACTGCCCACAGGGTACCATCACTACAGCTGCTTCCATGAGAAAAACATCTGTCTCCAGAGCGTTGGGATGGCATGTTTTCTCAAGATTCAGGAAAAAGAAACACATTGCTTTAAACATCATCATCCACTAGCATTAATCATCCTCTGCTTCAGGCATTCTACCAGGTGCTGTGTTATGTTATTTTTTTTTTTTCTCTATTCCAGCAAACCAGTGACCCATACAGTTCAAAAGGTAACACTTTCAAGAATATGTGCTGAACATAAGACAATTAATCTGTTGGGATAAACATAATAAAATTGATTCAGATTTCTCTGAATGCCCAACAATATTTCAGAGGGCCTATGGGCTTCCCAGGTGGTACAGTAGTAAAGCATCCACCTGCCAATGCAGGAACTGCAGGAGATGAGGGCTTGATCCCTGGGTTGGCAAGATCTCCTAGAATAGGAAATGGCAACACACTCCAGATTCCTGTCTGGAAAATTCCATAGACAGAGGAGCCTGGAGGGCTACAGGCCACTGGGCTGCAAAGTGAGACACAACTGAGCACATGCATGCACACACACACAAGTGGTACTATGACACCCTGAATTGTTTTTTCAGGCAATTGCCAATTAAAATTAAAAAGGATGTCTCTATGAAGGTAGTTAGGAAATGTCTTGTCTCATGGCACAATGATTGGGCACTCAAGGAGCTAACATGGTTGTAAATTTTGTGGCTGAGAGAAAGATGGAAACCAATATTCAGTGGTTAGGCCATGGCCACAGTCATGCATCAGCCTAAACCAGGTGGGGCGGTGAGTGGAGAAAGCAGAACTCTGCAGTCAAAGACAAAAAGAAAACTGGAAGCCAAATAGGCAAATCAGAAACACAGGAGAGATGGGAAGAACTGGATATAGAAGAAAAATTATAATGAATTTGCCTGCTTACTCACTGTCCTTAACTACTTTTGTCAGCTATATTTTATGTTGCTGTTTGGATTTTTGTTTGTTTTTTTGCCCTACTTATTTCTACCTTCTTTTTCTTATTTTTCATTCTTTAGAAAATGACAATTAAATCATTTTCATTGTTTTCTGAGAAAATGCTGAGACACTCAGTTAGACCCTTATAGATTATAAATCTCAGCAAATATTACTTTCAAAAATTTTAAGGTCTGCAAACCATGTGATATTTGATTGACTTTAGATGATTAAAGTAATTTTTTTTTTTTGTGGCTATGTGAGTAGAGACTTCATTAGACATGATTTCCTACTACTTATAAAGGAAACTACTAGAATGACAACACAATATTTTGGCATTAGGAGTCCACCAAACTAAAATCACATAATTTAAAAATAACTATACTATGGAAATTTAGGCTGTTATGTTTATGAGTGAAATTGAGGGACAGAGCAGAGATAAGACATGCATAGCCCAGTCTACCATTCCATAAGTTTCTTGATCATTAGGGTATCCTACATGAAGTTTCTGTAGGACTTTATTATCATAGTCCTTTGGCCATATTTTATACTGCATTTCTATCATTTTTTTATTGTTTTATAAGATTTCTTTGCATAATCTGTACATGAATCCTTTATAAAGCACATGTATTGCAAATACAGTCAATTTTTCTTAGTTGTAATAACTATGTTCTATAAAATCACTGTGAACACTAAATTAGTGAACACTGAACCACTTCTTCTAGGAGAAATACAGGGTTAGGTTCCTGTAGGCCTCTGGTCACATTTTTTTTCAACTGATTAGTACATCATCTTATCTTATGCATTTACTATTTAAAGATAACTGATTTGATGGATAAAGAAATCTGTATACATACACACACACACAGGAATATTACTCAGCCATGTAAAAGGATAAAAATTTTGCCATTTGCAACAACATAAATGAGCCTGGAGGGTATTATGCTTAGTAATAAGTGCTAAAGAGAAAGACAAATACTGTATGTTTTCATGTATATGTGGAATCTAAAAAATAAAGCAAATGATTTTATATATATATATGTATATATATATATATATATGTATGTATATATATATATATATATATATATAAAACCAAACAGATACAGAGACTGAACTAGTGGTTACCAGTGGGGATAGGGGTAGAGGTAAGAGAAAAATAGGGAAAGGGAATTAAGAGGTACAAAGTGCTGGGTATAAAATAAGATACAAGGATGCAATGTACCACACAGGGAACACAGTCAATAATTTTATGGTAACTTTAAATGGAGTGTAATCTGTAAAACTATTGAATCACTATTTTGTACACCTGAATCTAATATAACATGTCAGTCAACTGTTCTTCAACTCAAAAAATAAAAAAGACACCAATCTGATATACACCACTGACTCATTAACATTAAACTCACGGCTGAGAGTCCTGTAACTCATGCCTCGGAAGCTTCTCTAACAGACATATTTTCTCTGTAAGGCCCAAAACAGCCTTCTCATCTTTAGATCTCAATATATTTAACAACACTTCAACACTATGCTTGGGTACCATTTGAAACAGTGAAATAACCTTCAAAAGCTCAAAAATGCAAAGAACTAGTACTATTAATGAAGTACTTTTGTAGTTTAATACTGCAAAAAGGATTCTCATTTATAGCATAAGAACTGAAATAAGAAAGCCAGTGTCTACATATACACAATGGAATATTACTCAGCATTAAAAAAAATTCATTTGAAGCAATTCTACTCAGATGGACGAAACTGGAGCCCATTATCCAGAGTGAAGTAAGCCAGAAGCAAAAACAACAATACAGTATATTAACGCATATATATGGAATTTAGAAAGACGGTAATGAGAACCCAACATGCAAGACAGCAAAAGGAACGCAGATGTATAGAATAGACTCGTGGACTTTGTGGATGAGGGTAAGGGTGGGATGATATGGGAGAAGGGCATTGAAGCATGTTAATTGTTATGTGTCTAATCAATCGCCAGCCCAGGATTGATGCTCGGGACTGGTGCAGCGAGATTTCCCGGCGGGGAGGGAAGAGGGAGGGAGGTTCCGGAGGGGAAGCATATGTAAACCCATGGTGATATCATGACAATGTATGGCAAAAACAATAAAAAAAAAAAAAAAGAAAGCCAGTGTCACTCTGTTTGACCTCAGCTGGGAACATCCCCACATCAGGTGACTCAAGTTTTCTGCTATTCTGCACTTTGTGTGTGTGTGCGTGTGTGTGTGTGTATTTGTATTTTCACAAATACACAAATGTGAAATCCATGAACAATGAGGTGTATCTTATTCATTCTTGGCCCTCCCCAGTGGCACAAGTGATAAAGAACTCACCTGGGGCTTCACAGGTGCATTCGTGATAAAGAAATTACCTGTAAATGCAGAAGAAACAAGAGATGTAAATTTGATCCCTGGGTCAGGAATATCCTGTAGAGTAGGAAATGGCAACCACCTCCAGCATTGTTGCCTGAAAAATTTCATGGGCAGAGAATACTGGCAGGCTACAGTCCATGGGGTCACAAAGAGTCAGACATAACTGAGCAACTGAGCACACACCCACACACACATCCTTATTCTATAGTTTGCTATTTTATTTATTGTTTTCTTTAGAAGAGAAACTATTAATTTTAATATATTCTTCTTTATCAAGTTTTTCCCTTTCATGATTAATGTTTTATGTCTTGTTTAAGAACTCTTGGTCAACCTCAGGATGATGAAGACATTATCTCATATTTTCTTCTAGAACTGTAATATTTTTCTCTTTCACATTTGGATATATAATCTATCTGGAACTGATTTTTTTGTTTGTTTGTTTATGGTAGGAAGCAGGGATCATAGTATTTTTCCCAGATGGGAAATATCCAACTGATCCATATACTCATGGTAAAGATTATCCTTCCCTATGACACTAAGGTGACAATTTACCACAAATTAACTAACTATATATTTGCCTCAGCTTGTGAACTCTGTTCTGTCTAGGTATGTGTCCTTGCTCCAGCAGTACACTGTAATTTAAATTCTGTAGCTTAAAAATCAGTATTGGCAGCTGTTAGCATTAACACTTTCGCTTTTGTATTTGTCTTTCAAGATCGTCTTTGAAATTTTTGCTCTTTGCACTTGCATGTGAATTTTAGAACACACTTATCAATTTTCACATTATGAAAAAAAAAGAAAGAAAGATAAATAAAAGAAATATTCTGGTGCCGATCAGGATTGCCTTACATCTGTTGATAAATTTAGGAAGATTTTGAGATATTTAGTCTGCCAATCCACAAACATAGTACTGAAGGTATTCATTTAGATTTTCTTTAAATGTCCTCAGAAACGTTTTCCAATTTTAGTGGAGAGTTCTTGCACATGTTTTATGTTTATTTAATGTTTTTGCGGCTGCTATAAATTGAATCTTAAAAAATTATTTGGCTTGCTTTTACATTAAATTTTTTGTATACTGTCCTCATATCTGATAACCTCATGAATTTCACTTATAAATTCTAACATTTCATTTGTAGATTTTTATTAATAATAAAATGTAGTATTTTAATAAATTTTGAATCTATTTTGCTACACTTTAGCATGCCATACGATATGGTTTTCATGGTTTATACCACCAATGCTCATTCAGAGTTACTTGCAAACTTATCATTTTCTTTGTTCTTTATATCTTCTTACATCTTGTATTATTTACCTGGAACATATCACTTCTGATCTGTATTTATCATTTTTTTCATGATTTCATTTAGTGAAAAACTCAGTTTTTGCTTGCCTAGAAAAATCTCATTTCTTTCATCTTCTCACTCCTGAAAGCTTTTTTAAAATCTAGTAAGGAATTCTAGATGGACCTTTTTTCCAGGCCATTGAAGACAGGAATCCACTAACTTCTGATTTTCATTGTTGTTGTTGTGAAGTCAGCCCGTAGTCTGCCTTTTAAATCCTTTTCCTATTAACATGTGTTCTTCTTTGTGTTGCTGCTTCCTTTCTCTTTTAAGGGGTCACCTCATTATATGAGCATCTCCCTTCCCTCTGTGATAATCTACCCTCTGAGCAACTCAAAGCCAAATGACTAGGGACTCTGACGACATCTGCAAAATGTCTTTTGGCCATACTAAGTATATAGTCATGTGAATGATGTCCCATCATAGTCAGAAATTCTGCTCACCCTGAAGGGGAGAGGGTTACCCAAAGACATAAGTCACTGAGGTCATCCGAGGACTCTACCTATAACACTAAACCAACTGAAAAAGTAAGTTCCTTAAAAACAAAGTGTAAAATTCCAATTTAGTAGGCATTAATAAACAGAAAGAAGAGAAAAAAAATGCTCTTAAAAGAAAAGGAGAATAAAAGAGCAAATACTGAACAGGTGGGGAAAGAAAACTAAGCAGAAATCTAAAAATATCATTAATTATATTAAATGGCAATGGATTGAGTGCTTTAATTAAAGAAAACCAAAGATTCTTTAGGCTGAAAAACAAAACAGCAATAAATAAAGTCTGACTACATATGCCTTACCAGAGACATATCTAAAGTACACAGAAAGGTTGAATTAAAAGGTTAGAGAAAGACATACTAGATAAATTCTTCTGAAAAGAAGCTAGTTGTTGGCAAAGGCATTATTAGGTGTAAAAGGATAAGTTTATAATGGTAAAAAGCTTAATTTACTAGAAAACGATAATTTTAAATTTGTAGGCCTCTAATACACAGACTCCAAATATGTGGGAAAAAAAATAAGGCAGGACTATAAGGATAAAAAGAGAAATTCACAGATGCAATTGGAAATTTTAATACAACTCTCAGTAACTGACAGGACAAGTAGACAAAAATAAGCGAGAATACAGAACATGTGAATATCATAATTGTCAAACCTGATCTATGACTACATGGAGTTCTGTACATAAAAACTGCAGAATATATTAATACATTTCTTTCAAGTTCACATGAAAGATGTAAGGGATCTGATCATATGCTGGGTTATAAACCAAGTCTCAACAAATTTAAAGGAATTAAATAAGATAGAGCATATTTTCTGATCTCGATACAATTAAGTAAAGTTCTAAAGGGTAACAAAAATCATGTTTGACAACTGTAAGACACATGTCTAAGTAAATCATGAGTCATAAAAAATAACACTGAAAATTAGAAAATATTTTGAAATTAACAGTGATAAAATGCCACATGTAAAGCTTTCAGAAGCATAAATATTTTCATTAGAAAAAAAATAAAAGAAAGATGAAAAAAGATCTAAGTTTCAAACTCAAGAAGGTTGGAAAAGAATAGCAAAATGAGTCCAAAGAAAGCTAACTAACTAGACAAAAATATTGAAGTGTAGAAACTGATAAAAGAAATCAACAACAACAACAAAAATACTAATTATTTGTGGGAAAAAACCAGAAGGGACAAGGTGGAAATAAAAGATGACACCTTTCTCTACAGATGATGGGAACACCAGAAAGATTATAAGATTACATGATACATTATTATTTGCCAATAGATTTGAAAATCATGTGAATTGGACCGTTTCCTAGAAAAATAGAGCTCCAATTGGGTGTAACATTGAGTATGTCATTGGTTATGCAGATAAGAGCAGATTTAGTGGGTTGACAAGAAATCGTCGAGCTTCCCTGGTAGCTCAGAAGGTAAAGAATCCATCTGCCAATGCTGGAGAGGTGGGTTGGATCTCTGGGTCAGGAAGATTCTTTGGAGAAGGAGATGACAACCCATTCCAGTATCCTTGCCTGGGAAATCCGGGAGACAGAGGAGCCTGGCAGGCTACAGTTCATGGGGTCACAAAAGAGTCAGACATGACTCAGTGACTAAACAACAACAGCAAGAAACCTTCATTCAAAGGCATTTAAGGGAGGTTAGAAGGAGAGGAACTGAGGTAAAAAGTGCTTTTGAATAATTTTGTGGTATAGGAATAAAGGTAAGTGTAGAGAGAAATGAGATCAAGAGAAGATACTTGTTAAAGATGGCGAAAATAGCATCATATGTATACACTGGAGGGAATAATCTGGTAAGGATGTAAGGGAAAAGAACAGAATTACTAGAGGGATTTGTTTGATGAGACAAAAAGAGAGTGAAAAATCGTCAGGATTGAGTTCAGATAGGAACATGGATAGCTCATTGATAGCAGCACAAAGAGTAAACTGATGCAGACATCAGCAGTGAATAGATATCTTGTCTGGAATCCATGAAAATTCTCTTCTGATTCCATATTAACAGGTGAAAGTGAAAGTCATTCAGTTGTATCTGACTCTTTGGGACTCCATGGACTGTAGGTTCCCAGGCTATTCCGTCCATGGAATTCTCCAGGTCAGAATACTAGAGTGGGTAGCTCTTCCTTTGTCCAGGGGTCTCCGGCATTGCAGGTGGATTCTTTACCATCTGAGCCACCAGGGAAGCCCATATTAACAGGCAGGAACACTCAATACTCAATTGTGTAATGTAAGCTCACTCAAAATTAGTCTATAATTTAAATGTAATTTAAGGTATAATCCTTATTGAGTTTTAGTGGAATTTGACCATCTGATTTTAAATTTACTTGACAAAACAAATACCAACCAGTTTTGAAGAGAGAGGTGTGTGAGAGAATGTGTGTGTGTTTTACTATCATGTAACAACATTTATTTTAATGCCACAGCAACTAAGAGAGTTGGGAATACACATAGGCATGGACAAACAGACAAATGACACCTGATGGGAAAGCGGACCTGAGCTTACATAGGAACTTCATAAGCTGCAGGGAAAATGGAGTCATTTCATAAAAGATTTGAGATAGTCACCTACGTAAAGTTACTTTAAATTACTTTAAAATAGATTATCATACCACAGCATTCACAAGCACAAATGCCACATGGATAAAAAGCCTAAATGTAAAATGTTAAAATTCAAGACCTACAGAAAAAATAGACATTACCCATTTTCTAAAATCTTCTTATGAATACCTTTTTCCCAGAAAAATCTCACTCTCTGAACTTTCATCGCTCTGTCTCTAAATTGATTTGAATAAAATAGTATCTTTCATGATGGTCTCTCTGATGAAAAACAGTGATCAATGATTAATTGGTAAGAAAAGAACCAACAACTAGGATTTTTGGTGGCATTCTCTAGTAACTTACTTCTGCTATCCAAGTTTCACTCAGGTTAATTTTTTTTTTCTGAAAAAAGAACATTTCTATTTTATCTATTCTGTATATGGTACATAATCATGTGTACCTGAATCTTATATATAATTTAGTTTCCATTAGAAACATATTTTATAAATACATGATGGAAGCTTATATCAGCTGAATGAGCATTCATGTGGGTCAGAAGAAAAGGGTACTCTTTTGTACTAAAATTCATCCACAGAACATTCCTTTTCCCGTATTCAGCCTTTCTTTCTTCCTGTCTTTGGTCCATTCGTCGCCTGGGTCCAGGTCCCACAGAGCTGATCCAAGCCTGGTGTGTCTTTGAAATCAATTGGAGCTCTGCAGGGGAGAAGGAGAAGCTGAGAAATGGGATCTTTGTAATTCTTGCCTCTGCACCTTGCGGCATTTGTCAAAATTTTTCGAATAGAGATCCAAACACTTTGCTTTGAATTCTGTGAGTTCCTTAGATCTCTGCCACAGACATTCTTCTTCACCTACTTCAAGCCAGATAATGATCTCCCGAGACACCCACCTGCTCCAGGGCCACCCATGCCTCAGTGGGACTTGTTACAAGGTGCTGCAAAACTGAAGTTTTGTAAAACTGTCCTAATTCGATAAGGGCATCGAATTAGCATGAGAAGCACACATCATCTTCCACACATACTGCTTTTTATTCTACATAATTCAAATCTAAAAGTTGGCTCATTTAAGAAGAAAGGGGGAAAATTTAAATGAAAACAGTGAGACTGGCTCTCTATCACCACTCATCTTTATTCATGGTCCATGAGGCTGATCAGCTGATGTACCTTTTCTGTCCTTCTCCTTGTATTGCTCTAAATATCCTTGCTAGATGAAGGATTTTCTCTGTTTGTAAAGCCAGTAATGGGCTGCTTACAAGGGTGGTCAGAAAAAGGCCTACGTCTCTCATGTACAACCAGAAATTGAGTCAATTAAAACTAGAATATATTATAATGCCAAGGATGGCAAATTTGAATACTGAAAAAGAACAATCCTAAAGGAATCATGCCACCAAACTGGGAACAAAGATTTAGGGGTGAGGTAATTGAGTTTATCATGAAGTGGCAAATAACATTTGAGTTGTTGACTCTTGAGAAATCTGAATGCAGGTCAAGAAGCATGAGTTAGAAACAGATATAAAGCAGCAGAATGGTTCCAAATTAAGAAAGGAGTACATCAAGGCTGTATATTGTCACCTTGCTTATTTAACTTATATGCAGAGTACATCATGTGAAATGCTGGACTGGATGAAGCACAAGCTGGAATCAAGATTGCTGGGAGAAATATCAATAACCTCAGATATGCAGATGATGCCACCCTTATAGCAGAAAGCAAAGAGGAACTAAAGAGCCTCTTGATGAGAGTGAAAGAGGAGGGTAAAGAAGGCTTAAAACTCAACATTCAAAAAATAAAGATCATGGCATCCAGTCCCATCACTTGATGGCAAATAGATGGGGAAACAAAGGAAACAGTGACAGACTTTATTTTCTTGGGCTCCAAAATCACTGCAGATGGTAATTGCAGCCATGAAATTAAAAGATGCTTGCTCCTTGGAAGAAAAGCTATGACAAACTCAGACAGCAGAGACATTACTTTCCTGACAAAGGTCCATCTAGTTAAAAGTATGGTTTTTCCAGAAGTCATGTATTGATGTGAGAGTTGGAACATAAAGAAAGCTGAGCATCGAAGAATTGATGCTTTTGAACTGTGGTATTGGAGAAGACTCTTGAGAGTCCCTTGCACTGCAAGGAGATCAAATCAGTCCATCCTAAAGAAAATCAGTCCTGAATATTTATTGGAAGGACTGATGCTGAAGCTGAACCTGATACGAAGAACTGACTCATTGGAAAAGACCCTGATGCTGGGAAAGACTGAAGGCAGGAGGAGAAGAGATGATTGGCATCACCAGAGTATGGCATCACCAACTCCATGAACATGAGTTTGAATAAGCTCTGGGAGTTGGTGATGGACAGGGAAGCCTGACGTGCTGCAGTCCATGGGGTAGCAAAGAGTCAGACACGACTGAGTGGCTGAACTGAACTGAACATTTGAATGTTTAGGAACAAAGATATAAGCAGTTAAAGGCTGGAAGTATTGAGATTTAAGCACACACCCTTGCAATACGGTAGAGAGAGCAGTGTTTATTGGTTTTAATACTTGGGGGCAATAATTGAGGCCTTTTCATTCTCAATGAGTAAAACAGGATAATCTTTGTTTATATAGCTTATGTTTTGTCTTGTAAAATTTGCTTTACATGGAAAGGGAACTGTGTGTGTGTGTGTGTGTGTGTGTGTGTGTGTGCTCACTCGTGTCCAACTCTTTCCGACCCCATGGACTGTAGCCCGCCAGGCTTCTCTGTCCATGGGATTTCCCAGGCAAGAATACTGGAGTGGGTTGCCATTTTCTTCTCCAGGGCATATTCCCAACCCAGAGATTGAACGTGCATTTCCTGCAAGTCTCCTAAGTTAATATAAATTATTGTCACTTTAATACTACCAATTATTTTATCTTTGTTGTAAGAGTTAATGACCAAGAAATCTGCTGAATTTTGAGTATTTAAATGCTGTATGATAGTCTAGAACATGGAGCTGTCAAACCATAAAACCTCATCAGATAGTGAAGTCCCTATCACTGTGGTCAGCTGAAAGTTGAATGGCCATTTGCCAATTAATTTTTGCATTGGATAGGAAGTTGAGACAGATACTATCAGTTATTTCTATGGGTCAGTCGTAGGAAATTTTATTACAGTGTCACAACTATCAAAGTGGAATTGCAAAGTAGATCTACTAGTTGAACTAGCTGCATAATTAAGCAGCCTGTGTTGATCTGAAGTTACATGTAGGATGAACTAGAGGGAAACACACTCTAAACACAGAATACAGTTGTATTTAATATCCCATAAATAGATATAGTATTTCATTCAGAATATACAATAACTGCACTTGAACTTGTAAAGCTCCCACTGTCTGAAGCAAAGCAATGCACAGGCAATGCTAAATTGATTCAGAAACCCATGATTTTCACTCAGATGACACAGAACCTGACTCTGTTTTTGTTCATCTCAAATCCATACTCTACCATGGCACCATGGTCATCTTTCTAAACAGCAAGTTTAAAACAATAATTCCCTCTTGAAACATGACCAATGGTTGCGACTTCACAACAGCATGTGCAAGATTCTTCATGATAGCTCAGCCACTGGACTTGAACCACTACTGCTCCCCTCTGCACACACAAGAGGTCATTCCAACATCGTCTTTTCCCAGGAAATGTTCCGTGACTCCTTCAGGCTGTGAGCTCTGTCTTTTGCTTGTTTGTTTTCCTCATTAGACTGTAGGTTCATCCCAGGCAGGAACTACATCATTCATCTCTGTAACTCTCATGCTGAGCTCACTGCCAGGAACTTACACTTCAATATATGTTTATTGAATGAATTAAATAATATGGATGAAAAGTGATATTTAATTGAAGTTTCAAGAGAATTGACATGATCTATCATTTTAGTTTCATAATTAAAAATGACTGAATATACCCCATAATGAATAATAATTACAATTTAAAAATTCAGCAGTATGCAACTGAAGATATAAAATATGTTTGCTAACATTTAAGGTGGGCAATGTATTCAGGAATTTAAAAATGGTATGCCTAATTGCCCTTGTTTTTAAGAATGCATGATTATTTAGACTTGACAATTTAAGTGACACTGAATTTTAAAATAAAATTGTGTCTGAATGAAAATTAATAATATCAGACTTCTAAAGAGGTGACATGTGTCATATGATACAATGAAAATTCTGTTTAATTAATGTGTTTACAAATCCCTGGTCATTAAGCAGAAAACAAGCAGAAGGTTTTCTTTTCCTATGCCATTTCTATATATAAACTTATAAACATTCTCACTATAAGATACTGAAAATTCTTTACATCTACATTTTTACCCAAACTGTTGTTTAGTAGGAGGAAATAAACATATTTCTTTTCTTTATTTCCCTCATTCTTTCCTCCCCCCCCTTCCTCCTCTTCCGTCTTTCCTTCCTCTCTTCATCTTTTCTTTTGAATAAAAGTACTAGCTATGGGAAGAGAATCTGTTGTTTCACAGGCTAGTGATTACATTGATACTTCCATTTTCACTTGACTAATCATTTGTGTGAGAGTTTGTGGTCTTAGGGTGTTATAAGACAGGAAAATATGAGTAAGAGGACATAAGTGAGGGAGGCAGAGACCTGGGGATCCACAAGACTGAGGGTAAAATTCTCAGAGCACATAAGAATGTGACTAGCAGGTCTGAGGAGAAACAGAATTATGGAGAAGCCAGCCCTGGAGTAAGGTTAAATCTTCAAGAAACTGGTATGGAGAAGTCTCAGCGTCTCTTACAGCCTCCTCCTGGTCCACATGACTTCTCTAACTGGGAGTTGCATCTTCTAATACCTGTTCCACTTGGTGTCACTTTGGCTTGGAGATTTTCTATCCAAAGCCCAGTGCTACATTCCCTTATTCTGCTTGCCTCTACCAGTGTTCTTTGATTTTGCCCTTATAGCCCTATCAGATATTTCAGTTTTCTACTAAATAGCTTTGACATTTGGGCCCAAGGTCAGACTCATTGCAATCCTGCTTATTCAACAGACATTTAAGAACATCTATTAAATGTCTAGACCTGCTTGGATACAAAGGGAAATAGTATGTATTCCTGCCCTCAAAAAGCTCACAACCTAGGGTCAAATATGAAAAGCCTGCTTTATAAGAATGAATTCAAATAATGGGCTCATTATAAAAGAAGACGTACCAAGAGTACATTTTAGATAATATTAAATCTTATCAAGACTCTCTCATACCTCACTCAAATACAAGTGAGAAAATTAAATCCACACAGGCACAAATATATTTTTACTCCTAGGGCACATAGTTTTTAAGTCCACAATATGCTCCTCTTTGCATAAAGAGCCAAAGAGAGGTAGAGAGGTGCTTTGTTTGTAAAAAGAATGTGCATTAAACATCTGCTTTATGTAAACAAATAAGAAAAGACTCAATAAACAATAGTCTCCCCTGTGTGTGCATTAGAAATAAACTCTTATTTTGATGATGTTTGACTACCCTGTAGCAATTTTGATATCCAACCAAGCTTGGTAAAATAGAAATTTTACCTGAAATGGATTTCAAGCTAATATGCCTATTATGCCATGTCTAATATAGCGTGTTCTTCTGTTATATGAAATACAGTAAGACAGGATTATTTTCACAGAAGTTGGAAGTATGCTTATATTCTGTAATAGTCTTTGTGATTACAGAAACATACAGACACATCTTGAGATTACTAATTTATTTTTATAAAAAATTGGTATTATCTCAATGACATGTGGCTTTTCAGGTGACCCACTAAAGAATCTGCCTGCCAATACAGGAGACACAAGAGATGAATGTTCGATCCCAGGGTCAGGAAGCTCCCCTGGAGGAGGAAATGACAACCCATTCCAGTATTTTTGTCTGGAAAATTCCCTGGACATATGAGACTGG
Organism: Antilocapra americana; assembly: GCA_007570785.1. Taxonomy (NCBI): domain Eukaryota; kingdom Metazoa; phylum Chordata; class Mammalia; order Artiodactyla; family Antilocapridae; genus Antilocapra; species Antilocapra americana. Next base: position 3,588,786 of record ML661250.1, on the reverse strand, counting down.
CAGACTACAGTCCACGAGGTCACAAAAGAGTTAGACAAGACAACGTGTGCTCACTTGTACTCAGTGACATGAGTGTAGTTGAAATTATATCATGGAAAATAAGAATTTGGGCTGAAATATAAGTGATTAGCTACTTTAATTTAGTGTAGAGTTGCTCTAGACTTATGATCTCTGACATCAGAGATACTGTTATCATTTATGCCACAGAGACACAGTTATATATCACAGTAAGGGAAACAGAAATTACATATGATGCTAATTTTTGATTTTGTAATATTTTAATATGATGAATGGCACCATGCCTGGGGTTGCCATTCACATTCCATTCAGTTCAGCTCAGTTCAGTCGCTCAGTCCTGTTCAACTCTTTGCAACCCCAGGAACTGCAGCACACCAGGCCTCCCTGTCCATCACCAACTCCCGGAGTTTACCCAAGCTCATGTCCATTGAGTCAGTGATGCCATCCAACCATCTCATCTTCTGTCATCCCCTTCTCCTCCTGCCCTCAATCTTTCCCAGCATCAGGGTCTTTTCCAATGAGTCAGCTCTTCACATCAGGTGGCCAAAGTATTGGAGTTTCAGCTTCAACATCAGTCCTTCCAATGAACACCCAGGACTGACTTCCTTTAGGATGGACTGGTTGGATCTCCTTGCAGTCCAAGAGACTCTCAAGAGCCTTCTTCAACACCACAGTTCAATGCATCAATTCTTCTGTGCTCAGCTTTCTTTATAGTCCAACTCTCACATCCATACATGACTACTGGAAAAGCCATAGCGTTGACTAGATGGACCTTACTAACACTCAAATGTATCACTGAAGCTGGACAATACAGCTCCTTTGCAGTGTCCACAGCTGGTCTGAATGTGGACATCATGGACACTGGCAAATGTTATAATCTGGACATTTTTGAGGAAAGTCTGATTGTTAAGTGTTTACCAGCAACCACTTCCCAACCCTCAGAATTTGAAGAGATTAGGGGTTAAGTGAGATGGCCCAGGATGTGTTGGGGGAGAGATTACAGGAGGAATAAAAATCTCAAAGGGCCAGAAACCCCTGGATAAAGACTAAGTTACATGTGAATTTCATGACCTCACTCCGCACTTTTGTCCACAGCACCTGAATACTGGGTACACAGTTAGAAGTCTATGCTCTTAGTGTCACATAAATACAAGTCTAGATTCTACTGAAATGTCACATTTCTAAATTGGACTTCTATTTTGGAAATGAAATAACACATTATTTTCATCCCTTCCTGAGTCAATGCAATGATGCTCAGACACACTATATTTTTGACAAAGGAAATGATAAATCTCTGTAACTACATTATTTTTATGATATTTTAAAAACTTTCTCATAGATTTAGTTTTTAAATCATTTTATAACCTTATATTACATTCCTAAAATCATGCTTACTGGTATAACCTTTGTGAAATATGTTAGCCAAATCAGATAATATAAGAGCTCCTTTTTAAAAAGTGTGAGCTGCTCAGTCATGTCCTACTCTTTGCAACCCCATGGACTGTAGCCCACCAGTCTTCTCTGTCCATGGCATTCTCCAGACAAGAATATTGGAGTGGGTTGCCATTCCCTTCTCCAGGAGATCTTTCCCATCCAGGGATCGAATCCAGGTCTCTCACATTGCAAGAGATGTTAAATTATTGGAGCTGTTGGGTTCACTCCTACAACATTCTCATCTCCTATCTCACCAGTACACACAGCTAAAGTCACTGGTAACTTAAAAGTTGCAGCCTGCACTGTTATCTGAGCTTTCTGGAGAGCAACTTCAGCCTCCTGATACATATATAATTATATACTAAGCAATTGAATCAATGATGTTATGTAGAGGTAAGGGTGTGGACTATGAGGTAGATGGCTTGGATTACAATCCTCGCCCTGCCACTGATAACAAGACAAGCTTGTATCTCTCTCTCAACCTTCCGGAGGTTTAGCTTCCTCATCTGTAGAATGTGAATAATGATGGCATCTACTTCATGGGTGTTTTGGTTTTCCTATGACTTCCATAAGAAATCACTGTAGACTTGGTGGTGTCAGACAACAGAAACTTATGCTAACAGTTCTGAAGGCCAGAAGTCTAAAATTCAGGTGTCAGAAGGGACACACTTCCTCAAGACACTCTAAGGGAGCTTCTGTTCCTTAATACCTGCAACTTCTGGGGTTTACTGGCATCCTTGATGGCTATCTCTCCACTCCAATCTCTGCCCCCACTGTTACAAGGCCTCCTCTGTATGTCTATTGAAAGGACACAAGTTATTGGATATAGGGCTCACTGGATCATCCAGAATGACCTCATAGTAAGATGCTTAATTACATCTGCAAAATCCTTCTTTTTCTTCCCCAAATAGGGTAACATTCACAGGTTCTGAGGATTAGGACCTGATGTATCCTTTCAGAGGCAACCACTCAATCCATTAGAATGGACCTGTGGGGATTCAGTGAGTGAATACAGGTAAAATGCCTACAACAGCTCCTTGCACAGAATAAAAGATCATTCAGCATTTCTCCTTCTACTTCTGTTTTCTCTCCTCTGACTCTGCACTCTTCCTTCTCTTTCTCTATCTTTTCCTTCTTTACATGGTTTTTAAATCCAATAATATCTATATTTATTTATACATCTCATGATTCAGTTTCCATATATGTTCTTCACTGCTTTCCAGCCAAAGTGAACCTCAACTGAGATACTGGGGTTTCTCGAGCAGATTTCTTAAACTTGAGTTCAGATGAGGAACTGTCCTTGTCCTTGTTACAGAGCACCTGCCTGATAGCTGCCTAAAAACTCCTGTCTCCTATGCCTTGGCTCTCCTGTTCTTTCCACTTTCCAGGCCCTGGAAAACTAACCCAGCCTCAAACACAGGAGTCACGCGTCTGAATACTTTCAGCAAAGATCATGATTCTGAAGAGCTGCACACTTTCTATTAGGCACACTTACTCTTCTCGTTTTCTTTGCTAGAACCCAGCTTCCAGATGTTTCTGCTTACCCGACTTAAAGACTTCAATGATGACCATGTCCTGAGGCAACTGTCCACTGTGCATTATGTATTTTGCCCTTCTGATTTCTCTGCTGTCAGTTCCGAAAGGGGAAAACAGCTAATTTAGTTCCTGACTCATCCTACTAAGTGAGTCTAGGAAACTCCATTTTCTCTGCCCACCTCATACCCAGGGGCATAATGTGGAGGAGCCCTGAACGCACTAGAGACACCATGGACTATGAGCAGCTGGGTTAATTTGCAAAAATAAAGTTGAACATTTTAAATAAAGTAGTTAAAATTTTTCTCAATATTTTGGAAAGAGTTGTGTTGATAATATGAGAAGCAAGAAGAAAAAGGCTTAGAACTGAGAATATTTGTATGCCCAGTTATTTGAGAGTTGTTAATGAGTTAAAATTCAGAACATGATTAGAAGCCAATTAAATTTGACAGTTTCAAAATTCACAAAATTAAAAAAATACACTTCACCCCAAATTTAAGATATCTCTTTTTTTCAAAGAAATGGAAATGTACACATTGCTATACTTCAAAATTGTACTAGCATTGTGTAACCTGTTTGCTAATCTGAAAAGAACCCCACCATATTTTTGTTTTATGCTTTCACTAAGTCTTGATTTTGCACACTGAAAGTTTACTGTGGATGAGTTCTGAATTTTCAGGGGTTATCTAGAAACTTTACCTGACATTCATTTTGGTTTAAAAAAAAAAAAGGACTCTCAAGGGATCACTCCTCACTGTACAGAAAAGACTTAACTTTAAAATAAAAGGTACATTATCTGAGGACTATGATGCATTAAAAGGGATTCTAGTAACAAGAAAAAAATATGGTAGGATTAATTCATGATAATACCATATTGCACAATATTTTCAAGTTTAATCATATTACACTACATTGAACTTTTGAGTTTATTGATTTTCTGTACATTCTTATTAAGATGGTATAATGGCAGATCAGAAAAACAATAAATTGAAAAACCAAAGCTAGGAAAGTTACTTTTAAATGTCTATTAATTAAATGTCTTTTCACTGGGAGGTAGTTTCCTCCATTCTGTATTAATTTTCTGGTCTTTTAGGAAGTTAATACAACTTGCTTAATGAACAGAGAAGTGTGATTCACTTTCTGCATCTGGAAGACAGCTTCAAAAGAAGTCTTTCCAACTTCCCCTGTCATGATATCAGCAGGAATTTTATTTTCCCTGTAAACTAAACAGTAATAAAATCCTCAAAGTCCTGCCAGGACTTCAGAAATTACCATAAGATGTCTATTTTCTCCTCCTGAAGCCATATTCTAGTTGTGATAACTGTATATATCATGTTCATATCACCAACATCTCCTAGAAATCAAGATTTGAAATATATAGACTTTCTCCCTCATTGGTGTAGCATTTAAGATTTGGTTCAGTTATAAGTGATGCAAAACCTTAAGATAAACAGTAGCTGAATGCAAATAAAGTTTGTTTTTTTCTCATGTTCTAGAAGTCTGGTATCAGGAAATGCAGTCTAGAATGGAGTCCATGGTATTCCAAGTTTCTTTCTATTATATCTCCCCCTATCTTCTATATGGTTTTTGTTCCATGGTCTTGGTTAACTACTCATGATCAAGACATCATATCTGCATTCTTAGAAGAAGGAAGGAGCAAAAAAAGAGACATTACCCAGTTACTAGTTTCCAATTTTGCAAGTAAGAAGCTTGAAAGTCACCACTAACTAGTAAAAAGCTGAACTGACTGAAAAATCAACATCTCTTCTTGAATCCATTAGATGGGGAAGAGCACAGGCAAACCATTGCTCCCAGTATTAGAGAGACAGATAAGTGATTATGGCTTACCAAGTAGTGCTTAATAAGGAAAAACTACTATGGGGACCAGGCCGGTATAGGAAAACCTTAACGGTAATTGAAAAATTACTGGAGGTTTATTGCGGACAAGTCTGGGAATTAAAAAATAATCCAGGAGGACCCAGTCATAGGGGCACCCCTGAAATACTGTTAAGATTTATCTCTAGGAGCTTAACCAGGTTCTCACAATAAATATTGGACAAAAATTTCCTTATTCTTCTATGGGAGTGGGTAGAAAAGAACAACTTTGGAATACAGAATGTGTCCTTCTCAACAAGGCCCGCTGTCAGGGGAAATTAGTTAACCAGAGCCTAACTGCTGTGTGATTATCAGGGCCTAATGAGCCTGCGCAGAGAAGGCACTGGCACCCCACTGCAGTACTCTTGCCTGGAAAATCCCATGGATGTAGGAGCCTGGTAGGCTGCAGTCCATGGGGTTGCTGAGTCGGACACGACTGAGCGACTTCACTTTCACTTTCATGCACTGGAGAAGGAAATGGCAACCCACTCCAGTGTTCTTGCCTGGAGAATCTCAGGGACAGGGGAGCCTGGTGGGCTACCGTCTGTGGGTTCACACAGAGTCGGACACGACTGAAGCAACTTAGCAGGAGCAGCAGCAATGAGCCTGGAGGGAAGGGAAGCACCCAAACCCAGCCCCCTCAAGCCTTTCAGGTGGGAGAAAGGAAATGACCAACTCTAGCCCACTCTAGTCATCCTGTTCTACCTAAGAGGGGAGAGAAAACTCTGCGAAGCCCTAATGAAGTCCATAGTCCAGAGGTAATGGGTCACTAACAGACTGAGACCTAATAATAAGCCACAGAACACTTTCCCTCCATCCATACTTCACCACAACATTACTAGTGCGTCATATCCAACTATCGATAAAAAGTTACAAGACATACAAAAAGCAAAAAAGACAAACTGAAGCAATAGAGCAAGCATCAGAAACATAAAATATATGCTATATTTAAATAGTAAAATAAGTGACAGTAATGATACAAAACACAACTGGGAAGAATTTTCATTATTTTGTTATTATAAGGCACTCACACTACTCATGACATGGTGTAGAGTTATCTGAAAGTAGACCTGAATTGGCTGAAAATGTATTATACAGACTTTTATGTAACTATCAAGAAAAGCAAAAGAAAAAAAAAGTGTAACTTATATGCTAAGAAAGGAGAGAAAATATAATTGTATGAAATGCGAGACAGCAAAAGAAATGCAGATGTATAGAACAGTTTCGTGGACTCTGTGGAAGAGGGCAGGGGTGGGATGATATGGGAGAATGGCATTGAAACATGTTAATTATAATATGTAAAATCAATCGCCAGCCCAGGTTTGATGCTCAGGGCTGGTGCACTGGGATGACCCAGGGAGAGGGAATCGGGAGGGAGGAGGGAGGGGGGTTCTGGAGGGGGAACATATGTATACCCATGGTGGATTCATGTCAACGTATGGCAAAACCAACACAATAAAGTAAAGAAAATAAAAAAAAAAAGAAATGCTCAATTAAAAACAAAAAATACAGAAAAAAGTGGAAGACAAAATAGAGACAAAACACAAGAGCAATCAATAGAAAGCAGTAACAAAAATACATATATTAACCCAATTATACCAATATATAGTTACTTTAAATGTCAATGGTCCAAATTTATGAATTCAAAGACAGAGACTGTTAGTGTCAATCAATAAACAAGATATAAATATATGTTTCTTTAAAAAACACTTTATAAAAACACATAGATTAAAAATAAGTGGATGAAGAAAAATATACCACATTAATATTAATTTTTAAAAGCAGATGTAGCTATTTTAACTAGAGAGTAGACTTCAAGATAAGAAAAGTTATCAAGGATTAAAAGGGGCATCATATCATGATAAAGGGGTCGATACTCAACGAAGACATAACAATCCTTAATGTCCATGTGCCTGACAATAAAATGTGCGCAGAAGGCAAAAACTGATAGTCTAGCAAAGAGAAATAGATAAATCTGCTATCATTTTGGAGATTTCACCACACTTCTCTCAGAAATGGACAGATCCAGCAGGCACAGAATCAGCAAGAATGTAGCTGAACTCAACACCACCACCAATCAACTGGATATAACTGACATCAATAGACTACATCATCCCAAACAGCAGAACATGCAGGCATACTTTGTTTTATTGTGTTTCGCATTACTGCATTTCACATTTATTATAAATTAAAGGTTTTTGGCAATCTTGTGTTGAACTTGCTTTACTGCTTCTGCAATTTTTGCTTTGTTTTGATGGTCTAGAACCAAAATGTGCAATATCTTGGAGGTATGACTGCATATTCTTCTCAAGCTCACATGGAACATTCACCAATATAGACCACATTCTGAGCCATAAAATGCACCTTAAAAATGCAAAATATTAGTGATCATACAATGTTTGTTTTCAGAGCACTTTGAACTCAAGCTAGAAATCAAGAGTAGAAAGATAACTGAAAACCCCCCACATTCATGGAGATTAAATATCACACTTCTAAGTAACATATAATTTTTAAAAAGTTTCAATAGAAACTCAAAAATATTTTGAACTAAATGAGAGCAAAAACACAACTTGTCAAAATTTTTGAGATGCAGTGAAAGCAGTGCTAAGAGGGAAATTTATAGTCTTGGATGTGTATTAGAACATATTATCTAAAAATGATCTAAGTTTCTGCCTCAGGAAACTAGAAAAAGAGAAAATTAAATCCAAAGCAAGAAGCAAATAAATAATAGAGTAGTAATCAAGGAAACTGATAGAAAAAAATCAATGAAAACAAACATTGTTTATTAAAAAGATCAATAAAATTGATAAGCCTCTAGCCATGCTGCTTAAGAGAAAAAGGGAAAGGACATTAATTAATGCTATCAAAAATAAAATGGAGTATATCAGTACAGATACTGCTGATGCTTTTTAAAAGGGTAATAAAAGAATCCTATGAACAATTCAGTGTCCACAAATTTGATGACCTAGGTGAAATGCATCGATTCTTTGAAAGTCAAAATCTATCAAAACTCACCCAAGAAGAAAACAATCTGAATAGTACAATATCAATGATAGAAAATAAATCAATAAGTATAATAACCTTCCAAAACAGAAATAATCAGTCCTAGATGTGTTCACAAGTAAATTTTACCAGTCATTTAAGAAAGAAATTATACCAATTTTCAGAAAAGAGAAGCAGAAGGAATACTCTGTAATTCATTCCATGGGGTCAGCATCACTCTAATATCAGAACCAGGGAAAGATATGTTGCAATAAAAGAAAACTACAGACCAGCATCTCTCAAGAACACAGATGCAAAAATCCTTTAAAAAAATTAGCAAATGGAATCTAACACCATATACAAGGAGCATCATATATTTATTATGGCCGAATGAGTCTTATTCCAGGTATGCAAGGCTGGTTAAACAACAATGTAACCCATCACATCAATGGGATAAAAAATACAAAATCACATGATCATATCAAGAGATTCAGAAAAAGCAATTGACAAAATGCAACACCTATTCATGGTAAAAACTCTCAGTAAGCTGAAATAGAGGGGACTTACTCAGCTTGCTTTATGCTTGGTCGCTCAGTCATATCTGACTCTCTGCAACCCCATGGACTATAGCCTTCCAGGCTCCTCTGTCTATGGGAATTCTCCAGGCAAGAATACTGGAGTGGGTTGCCATGTCCTCCTCACTAAAGAACATCTTTTTTTAAAAAAAACCCAACAGGTAATATTATGCAACAGGGAAGAACATTTTGTATTCTCTTACAAGTTATGGCCATCACTGGGAACCCTGCCTCCCAGGGAATGAGCATTAAGTTAAAATGCCTTTGCTTAGCTCACAGGAAACATCCTGACCAGGCCCATCTGTAAATGACTACAAGGAGGAAACAATTAACACCTCCCCTTCAGGGGTTGATGGGAAACAGGACAACTTTCACTTTAGTCTCACCCCCTTTAGTATAAAAAAGCCTGGCTTCTAACTCAAGCAATGGTTCTTTGGGGTCCACGCCTACTATTTTATCAGTTTTCTGGCTTTCCAAACAAAGTCACTATTTCTTGCCCCAACAACTCCTCACTTGATTATTAGCCTGTCACGTGGCGAGTTGTGTGAGCTTGGACTCAGCACCATGTTTTGGGAAGCCATCCAGGAGTCTTGCTGCTCATGGCCAACAGTCCCCAGTTGAGGAATTTTCACGCAAAGCCCTAGCAGCTGCCAGGATCACTTGTCCTAAGGACATTCCCTTCAAACTTCCCAGAAGCAGCACCCGTTGCCCCAGAGCTTGCCAGTTGGAGCAAAGAATCAGCATTTGGGAGCTACCATGCAGTAGGGTAAGTCACTCCAGTGTGTACAGCTGTAAACTCTACTTCCTCTCCATTTGGAGCTTTTTCTTGAGAATAAGCCATTTGTTTTGTATTTGAGTGGGGTACCTTGTTAGAGAGGCCAAAGTGTTATTGGATTTCTACTCAACTTGTGAGCCAAATGATGCTAGCATTCCTATGTGTCACTTGTGTGTTTGTCTTGAATTTACACCTTCAAAAATGGGGAATGTTTCAACCAGCCCTAAAGAAAGTTTTCTGCCACACATTGGGGATATGATTACATCTATGAACCCATGGGTAAGAGGAAGATACTATTTTATTGTAACAATGTGTGACCACAGTACCTGTTAGGATCTCCCCAGGGGGGCTAGGCAAGGTTATCTCAGGACACCACAACCCATGGACTGCTATCCTTGTTGTGTTAATTACATTGTTTAAGGTCTCCTGTGTCTTTGGTATACGTAAAACCTCAAGACCAAATTTGAATGTTTATTTAGAATTTTCTGTTTGTTCTTTTGAGGTTTTGTTTCATTTTCTTTGGTGCCATTTCTCCATTTATAGCCAAATTAGCTTTGTGATACTTGAAACATTTACTGATGTCAAATGGAAGAATTTAATTTTGAACTGTGGTGTTGGAAAACTCTTGAGAGTCCCTTGGACTGCAAGGAGATCCAACCAGCCCATCCTAAAGGAGATCAGTCCTGGATGTTCATTAGTAGGACTGACGTTGAAGCTGAAACTCCAGTACTTTGGCCACCTGATGCAAAGAACTGACTCATTTGAAAAGACCCTGATGCTGGGAAAGATTGAAGGCAGGAGGAGAAGGGAACGACAGAGGATGAGATGGTTGGATGGCATCACTGACTCAATGGACATGGGTTTGAGTGAACTCCGGGAGTTGGTGATGGACAGGGAGGCCTGGCATGTTTTGGTTCATGGAGTCACAAAGAGTTGAACAGGACTGAGGGACTGAACTGAACTGAACTGAATAGGAACAAAACCTGTCTGTTCTTACCCAAGAGTAGGACATTCTGAGGAAGAAGATAAAAGTTGCACTTAGTTCCAAAATCACCAAAGCTACAAAGAGAAACAGAAGTATGTTTTTCCATAAATATTAGTAAAAAGGGGTTAGCTATCTAGACAGGTGACCTTGATTTGTCCCATCTGCCAGAAATACTCATTTGAATACAACCTCTTGTAACTGATGGGTTTTACATTGTTGTACCTGCTTCATGACTAAAATTTCTGAATGGAAACTATGAGGTCCTTGTTTGTGTGTTTGCACATGTGTTATACATGAGTGGCACTGCCAAGACTAGTCTGTACAAGGGCTTTATTTAATTGGCTCTTAAGGGTACCTGAAATCCCTCAAATTATTTGTTTTTCTCCATCACAGAGAGGGGGCTATTAAACTACACTGGGCTCGTTTGTCATATTGAATTTTATGGGAGGCTTTGTCAAATAAGTGGTGATAAAACTTAGATGCTATCATATGGTAAATGTCATTAATACACATTCTATAAATTATATGGAACTCCTAAAATTCTGATATATCCATGTAAATGGTATCAGTCATAATTTTAGTAATTATCTTAAATTGTTACAATAGTAATCAAGTTTCTGTTCAATTGAATTGTAATCCCAGTTGGTTGATACCAAGGCAAAAAGGCATTCTTACAATGGTTAGATGATTCAGTGCTATGTATGGTTTTACGGTGGCTTTTGAATACTCGAGCCATTTTGTGAAGAAGCAAGGAAGAATGATGTTATGTTATTATGCAAGCATTTGTACTACTGTCAGGGAGAATAAGAAAAGAAAGGGAATGAAAGTGAGAATATGTGGCTTCAAACCTTAAAATCTCTGGCTGAGCAAGCTGCCCCAGACTCTCTGGACACTTAAGCCAGTAAGTCCACCCCCTCTACCACCTTCTGTTCTTATCCTGCCCCAGTTTCTGACCCTGGGTTCTGGACTTCCCCTCCTTACAAGATCAATTAGAAAATACTCTGTTAGCTCTAGGGCACAGGGACTTAGTCTAATACTGCAGTTTGAAACCTGACAGGGCACCCAGTTTGGGTCAGGAGCCTCTTCCAGGCCGAGGCAATTTCCCTTACACCATTATCTCACATGGTGCCTAAATGCAAACAAACAACTGGTTGGGTTTCTCAGATTTGTTTAATTGGGAAGGTTGGAATTAAATTCCGATCCCAGTTGGGGGAAGAAGGCCCTTATTAGAGCACTGCTTACTGGTGCATCTTGGCAGAACTTTGAAAGGGGAAACCAAAGCAAGAAAGTCTGAATAGTATTCAAGAAATCCAGCAAAACAAATGAAGACCTTTCTGAATTTTTGGAAAGAAATTATCAGGCCTACACACATCATACCAATGCAGATGTCAAGGTCCCTGACAATATGAAAATGGTGAATTTGACTTTCAGGCCAAGTGCCTCAGATATCAGGAGAAAGTTTCAAAGAATTAGATAGCACATTTGGAATGACCTTTTCTCAGTTGGTATATGTTGCTTTTAAAGTATTCAACAGGGAGCAACAGCAGAAAAAAAGATACAAATCAAAGAGCCATATATTTAGCTTCCTGGAAGACAAGTAACTTGAAGACAGGTAAGTCATCATTGGGAAAGGAACAACATGCTTACTCTATGGAGGAGGAACATTGGAAAACAGGTTGCCCTCTGAGACAGAAGAACAATAAAAGATGAGAGCCTCTAATATGGTAGAAAGAGGAACACTTTGAGGAGGTCCAGGGATTCCCTTGGACATGAGATGCCCAATTCCCGACAAGAGCCCTGAGTAAAATTGACAGTGGAGAGTGAACTGATTAAGTTTCTGACAGATCTCCCCCTGATATTTTACACCAGAACAGCTTGATGTCAGAGTCCCACAAAAATATAATTTAAGCCTACAGATGGCTCTCTTGCAAACCCCAGAAAAGAAGACCAAGCTCTTTCCCACAAGGTCTTAAGAATAACCCAAAGACCATATCAGACCTCCCCAGATGGGGTGTCAACACAGAGGATCCTGCCCTACTGAGGACTGAAAAATAAACTTTATTCAAATGCCTTGACCTGCAAGAAATTTCAGATAACCTGCTAATGTTTGTGTGGACACTTTTTCAGGGTATTTTTGTTGTTCAGTTGCTCAGTCATGGCTGATTCTCTGTGACCCCATGGACTGCAGCACACCAGGCTTCCCTGTCCTTCACTATCTCCCAGAATTTGCTCAAACTCATGTCCATTGAGTTGGTGATGCCATCCAACCATCTCACCCTCTATTGTCTCCTTCTCCTGCCCTCAAACTTTTCCAGCATCAAGGTCTTTACCAGTGAGTTAAATCTTCTATTCAGCTGGCCAAAGTATTTGCAGGATGAGTGAAAACAAATCCTACCTGGACAGAAACTTTCTGAAGCAGTTAAAGCCTTCCATTAGGTAAATCATCCCCTGATTTGGTTGAAAACATTAAAATTACATTCATCTGGAAGGACTCATACCTTCCAAAGGAATGTCACTAAAATATTAAGAGATTAATTTAACTTGGGATAAGGCCTTGCCAGGTGGCCTGCTATAGATCAAGGCTCCCAAAACTATGACTAAATTAGGCCTCTTTAAAATATTGTATGGTAAAGGCCATTCCAGGTGTCTTTCCAGGCAGGAGAATCTGTAAATGCAAAAAGACCCAGCAGATGCCAAATTACATTAAATCTTTGGGCACTATGTGTGCATGCTAAGTTGCTTCAGTCTTGTCTAACTCTTTGTGACCCCATGGACAATAGCCCACCAGGTTCCTCTGTCCATGGGATTCTCCAGGCAAGAATACTTTCTCCAGGGAATCTTCCTGACCCGATGGTCGTATCCCTGTCTCTTATGTCTCCTGCATTGGCAGGCAGTTTCTTCACCACTACCGCCACCTTGGAAAGCTCCCTGGGTACTATACCAACCTCTGAGCGTGGGTTTGCCTGGACCAGGTCCTCCTATCCAACGGAAGTAATTCCACTGTAGCCTCAGAAGGGTCAACTGATCTGTTTAACTTTGTCCAAATAAAAAGCACTGGAATTTAGTATATGTATTGGTAACTGAAACAAAAACCCCAAGTTCAGTTACGAATTAGACAGTGAAGTGCTAAGAGGTTTCAAAAAGTTGAAACTGGGTTCAAATAGTTGTAGACAAAAAAGGACTGACTAAAGATTCTAAGGAATATTCGTCACCTCTTTTAATCAGGGAGTAGCCAGCCAGAGTGGTCTTGTCCCTTTTCCAAGAAGACTGTAGATTGAACATTGAAAGTGGGGATCTGTAATGGGGAACAACCTTTTGTATTCTATTATAAAACAATTCTAGTCATTAAAGGGATGTTGTCTATAAGCTTAAATTATACATAATGGCCTATCAGTGGGAACCCTGCCTCCCAGGCAATGAGCATTAAGCTAAAATACCTTTTAAGCTCAGAGAACATCTAAAGGCCAGCCACACCTATGAATGACTGCAGGGAGGAAGAAATGAACACATTCCCTCTGGAGGCTGACCAAAAACAGGAAATGTTTGACTTTACACTCTCTCCTTTTAGTACAAAACAAGCTTGAATTCTAACTCAGGCAACATGGCTCTCTGGGGGTAAGAGTCCACCATCTTCTGGGTTTGCTGGCATTCTGAATAACGTTGATATACCTTGGCCCAATAACTCATTTCTTGATTTATTGGCCTGTTGTACACCAAGCAGTAGGAGCTTGGACTAAGTAACTATTAGACTTAATGGTGAGAAATTTGAAGCTTCTCTACTAAGATTAGGAACAAGGCAAGGATTTTTCCTTTTACCACTGCTTTTCAACCTCATACTGGAAGTCCAAGCTAATGCATTAAGACAAGAATAGGAAATAAAAGTTATACAAATTGGGAAGAAAGACTAAAACTGTCCTTGTTCACATATTACATGATCATCTATATGGAAAATAAAAAAGAATTGAAAAAATTTGTAACTAATTTACAATTTTAGCAAGTTTGCAAGATGCAAGGTTAAAATGTAAGTCAATTGTTTTTCTGTATACAGGTAATGAACATATATATTTTAAAATTAGAAACACATTGCCAATTATACTAGCATCCCTCAAAAAATGCAATCTCTGTGTGCTCAGTCATGTCTGACTCTATGGGACCCCATGAACTATATCCTGCCAGGCTTCTCTGTCCATGGAATTTTCCAGGCAAGAATACTAAAGTGGGTTGCAATTTCCTACTTCAAGGGATCTTCCCAACCAAGGGATTGAACTTATGTCTTTTGCATCTCAAGCATTGGTAAGTGGATTCTTTACCACTGTACCACCTGGGAATACTTTGGTATAAACCTAACAAAGTATGATCTATATGAGGGAAGCTACAAAAATGTGAACAAAAAATTTGAACACAATCAAAAAAATAAATGAAGAGAGAGCTCACATTAGTGGATAGAAAGACAGTATTTTCAAGATGTCAGTTCTCCCCAACTTGACCTATAGTCTCAATTCACTCCCAATAAAATCCCCATTATTTTGTGGATATTGATAAACTGATTCTAAAGTTTATGTGGTTAAGCGAAAGACTTAGAATACTAAACACAATGTGGAAGGAAAAAACCAAGTTAGGGAACAGACACCACTTGACTACAAGACTTTCTATAAAAGTTACAGTAATGGAGACTGTGGTATACGCAAAGGAAGAAACAAATAGATCAAGGGAACAGAATAGAGAGTATACACAAAGACCAAATAAACAGAGTCAGCTGCTTGATAAAGAAGAAAAGGCAATACTATAAAGATGGTGCTTTTCACAAATGGTACTAGGACAGGTAGACGTCTACATACAATGAATCGAGACAAAGACACTACAGTCTTCACAAAATGAACATAAATAGATCATTGACCTAAATCTAAAACACAGATCTGTAAAGCTCCCAGAAGATAACACAGGGGGAAAAAAACACCTAACTGTTCTCAAAGTGTGGTTCCTAGACCAATGGCAAGAACATCAACTGAGAAAGAAAGAAAGAAAGTGAAATTGCTCAGTCATCTCTGACTTTTTGTAATCTCATGGACTGCAGCCCACCAGGCTCCTCTGTCCATGGAATTCTCTAGGCAGGATGGGGAACACATGTACACCCATGGTGAATTCATGTCAATGTATGGCAAAACCAATACAATATTGTAAAGTAAAAAAAAAGAACACTGGAGTGTGTTGCCATTTCCTTAACTTGTTGGTAATGCAAATTCTAGACCTACTGGTTGAGAAACTCTTCATATGGCCCAGTAATCTGAGTCTTAATAAGACTTTTACACGACCTGAGCCATGTCAACCTTTGAGAACCACCTTCCAAATGAGAGGATCTCAGGCTTACTTACACACTGGGATTATGTGGGGAGGATTAAAAAATATTGTTGCCTGGGTCTTAACCAGCAACAATTGGGAATTGTACTAGCTCCCCTAGTGATTCTAAAGTGCAACCAATGTTGAGAACGGCTGCTCTAAATCATTTATAACTTCACATTATATTTGCCAACTCTGAGTTCCTGGAGCTTTTCTCTTTCCCTAAGGAGCTGTGCCATATGAGTACACAGTGAGGTGACAGTGAATTAAATACTACCTTGTTCTGAGTGGGTTTAGATATTAAATGAAATGTGACAGTGCATCTCGTCATTTCCTTTGGTTTTGTTTATCATACATGATGAGTCTTTGAACTTGAAACCGAATTAATTTAATGCAGTGCTTCCTTTTGAATCTATTGGATTTTGTGTGTATTGGGGTGACACGCAAAATGAACATCTAAATGTTCTTCCTGTGATCTTTGGGAAAAGCACCAGAGGAGAAAGAGTGTCCATGGTACATTAACCATGTAAAGTGAGTTTAATCAGATGGAATTGATTTGTTTAAGTTACACTTACATGTACAAGAAGGAA
Organism: Antilocapra americana; assembly: GCA_007570785.1. Taxonomy (NCBI): domain Eukaryota; kingdom Metazoa; phylum Chordata; class Mammalia; order Artiodactyla; family Antilocapridae; genus Antilocapra; species Antilocapra americana. Next base: position 3,572,682 of record ML661250.1, on the reverse strand, counting down.
TGTCCTAGATTAAATAAATTCAGTACTAAAACTGCATTCACGCTCCACACCTAACCAATTTTATCACCATATATGCTACCAGTTAGATGTTACTTGGGAAGGAAAATGGGATTCTTCAGCTAGCAAATGAAGAGACATAGTAAGAAGTAACTTCTTCACGGTTTCAGGGGGGAGCATATGTTAAGAGCCTTCCTCTTCATTATGCCAGACATGGATTAGAAGCGCTCCCAGCTCGTTTTGTAATGGACAATGAATCACTTTCTCCTTAGGCTGTCAAGTGCTTTATTTTTGTAAAACAGACATCAGCCTCTTTTGACTGCCAATCTCATTTTACATGTGGAGAAAGTTTAATGGGGACTATTGTCTGTAAGTTCATCTTGACAGTGGAAGAAGCTGCTTTGAAACGGGGTTTCCTTGTGCTTTTGAGATAAGAGGATTCTAGAAGATTCAAACCCAAGTAACAGCATTTAACCACTGGAAGTAAGTTGGATATAAACAGTATAATATAGAGCAAAACTAGAATGGCAACCAGGGGGTCTTGACTTTGCAAAGACCTATGGTGTGAGACAACTAGGCCAGCAGCAAGGATATGACTTGATTTTATAACACTGACAAGGAGATCAAGAGCCAGGAAACAGAGGCAGATGTCAACTGCTGCTGACACCTTCCTTCCATTCCAGCCCTACGCAAACTCACAGACCCAGAGCCCATCTATTGAAAGCCAACAGAAGTGCCACATTTCTAAAATGCCACAGAAAGTACACATGGTTACAGGTGCACAGTCCGCAGTCTTCTTAGGCCATTTAATAGCATATACTCAGGAAAGAGGAGTACCAAGATCCTTTGAACCTTGTTGGACAGACGATCTGAACTGACACTGATACAAAATGTCATCATGGTCCTCCTCATGAGAAATGCCAGACTGGATGAGTTACAGGCTGGCATCAAGACAGGCAGGAGAAACACCAACAACCTCAGATATGCTGATGATGCCACTCTAATGGCAGAAAGCTAAGAGGAACTAAAGAGCTTCTTGATGAGGATGAGCAAGGAGAGTGAAAGAGCTGGCTTAAAACTAAATATTAAAACCAAGATCGTGGCCTTGGGCCCTATCACTTCCTGGCAAATAGAAGAGGAAAAGGTGGAAGTAGTGGCAGATTTCCTCTTCTTGGCCTCTAAAGTCAATGCAGAGGGTGACTGCAGCCATGAGATCAGAAGATGTTTGCTTCTTGGCAAGAAAGCTATGACAAACCTAGACAGTGTGTTGGAAAAGCAGAGACATAATCTGCTGACAGAGGTCCATACAGTGAGGCTATGGTCTTCCCAGTGGTCATATACAGTTGTGAGGGTTCGAGTGTAAAGAAGGCAGAACACCAAAGGATTAATACCTTGGAACTGTGATTCTGGAGAAGACTCCTGAAAGTCCCTTGGACAACAAGGAGATCAAACCAGTCAATCTTAAGGGAAATCAACACTCAATACTCATTTGAATGACTGATACAGAAGCTCCAGTATTTTGGTCGTCTGATGCGAATAGCTGACTCACTGGAAAAGACCCTGATGCTGGGAAAGACTGAGGGCAGAAGGAGAAGAGAACATCAGAGAATGAGATGGCTGGATGGCATCACCAATGCAATGGACATGAACTTGGGCAAACTTCGGGAGATGCTGAGGGACAGGGAGGCCTGGTGTGCTGTAGTCCATGGGGTAACAAAGAGTCAGATATGACCGCAACTGAACATCAACACCCTTATAGTCAAAAATATGTAGGGATGGCATTCCCCATCACAATAATTTAATTTACTGGTATTGCCCCACCATAAACCATCCTGTATGATCACATAAAATTAACCAATCATACTTATCCAAAAAAGTTGCCATGTCAAATGTTGTATTTTTACCAGGATAGATAAATACAGCCTTTAGAACTTGGTGTGTGGCTATTTATCCTGATGGGAATATAAGGTGCAGTCACTATGGAAAACTGTGTGGAGGTACCCTAAAGATTAAAAATAGCACTACCATCTGATCCAGCAATTCCACTTCTGGGTATGATTTGAAGACAAAAACACTAACTTGAAATGATATTTGCACCCACATATTTGTTTCAGCATTATTCACAACAGCCAAGACAGAAGTAAGTCAGAAGGAAAAACAAAAATACAGTATACTAACACATATATATGGAATTTAGAAAGATGGTAATGAGAACCCTGCATGCGAGACAGCAAAAGAAATGCAGATGTATAGAACAGTCTCGTGGACTCTGTGGAAGAGGGCAAGGGTAGGAAGATATGGGAGAATGGCATTGAAACATGTTAACTATCATATGTGAAATCAATCGCCAGCCCAGGGTTGAAGCTAGGGGCTGGTGCACCGAGATGACCCAGGGAGAGGGAATCGGGAGGGAGGAGGGAGGGGGGTTCTGGAGGGGGAACATATGTATACCCATGGCTGATTCATGTCAATGTATGGCAAAACCAACACAATAAAGTAAAGAAAATTAAAAAAAAAAAGAAACAATGTAAGTGTCCATTACTGGATGAATGGATAAAGAAAATGTGATATATGTAACCAATGGAATATTACTCAGCCATAAGAAGGCATGAAATCTGGCACTTGCATCAACATGGATGTACCCTGAGAGCATTATTCAAGTGAAATAAGATAGACAAAGACAGACAAATACCATATGATCTCACTTATATATGGAATCTTACCAAAAAAAAAAAATACCAAGCACACAGCTAAAGAGAACAGAATGATAGATTGGTGTTTGCTAGAGGCAGTGGTTGGTAGGGGTTGGAAATAGATGAAGGTAGTCAAAAGGTACAGACTCCCAGATATAGAATAACTCAGGGATGGAATGTACAGTGTGGTGACTATAGTTAATAATACTGTATTCTTAATATGAAAGTCACTAAGAAAATAGATCTGAAGTTTCTCATCACACCAAAAAAATTGTTGGTAACTATCTGTGGTGCCTGATGTTAACTAGATTTATTGTGAACACTGCTCAATATATATAAACACTGAATCATTATGCTGTACACTTGAAACTAATGTTATATATATATATATATATATATGCATATACATTTATGAATGCATTTGTGACCAAAAGAATAGCTCATACTATCGTGGTAGACTTAATTAGCTGGGAGGTAAGAAGATACAACATGAATTCATTAACTGGATGGCATAAAATCCAATGAGACCCTGGTGGGAATGGGAAATTGAAAGAGGGTATACAGAAATCCCTAAATAGAGAGCTGTCATAGCTGTCAGTAAAGAATCTGCCTGCAGTGCAGGAAACTTGAGTTCAATCCCTGGGTCAGGAAGATCCCCTGGGGAAGGAAATGGCGACCCTCTCCAGTATTCTTGCCTGGAAAATCCCATTGACAGAAGAACCTGGTGGGCATCAGTCCACTGGGTAGCAAAAGTCAGATGCGACTTAGCAACTAAACTACCACCATGCAGAAATACACTCCTGAAAGAGAAATTCCTGTCATTCTTTATCTACTCTCTTCATGTAAGAGTGTATGAGATCTCACTTCATGCGTGGGGAAAGACAGAAAAAAAAATGTAAGGGAGAAGGCAGGGAGGATGCGTAAGGCTACTCCAGCTGGACCAAACCACATTTTCAAAGGCAAGGATGTTTAACAAGATCCTCTAAAATATCCTCCACAATCAACAAGCACTTTAGGAAAAGGTAGTAATGAGGTTACGTTTTGGATTTCGGTATATTAGATGCTACTGATACATACCTGATACTTTTAACCAGTTTATATGACCACTGATTTTGATTTTTTTCTTGGAGATAAAAATGCTGAGAATCAGCTGTCCTTTGGCCAAAGACACTGTAGGATTCCCAGCACTGTGTGGTAAACGACCAGCATTCCCAGATGGGTTTAGTCACCTGCAGCCTGCTATGTCAGCACAGCTGACCACTTATGAACCAGTGGGGGTTTGCTACAAGTCTGTTTATCTTTCAGTAGAACCACCTGCCTGGAGTTGAACTGTCTGAGCTATAAATAGAGAAACAGTACCCAGGATAGTTTCACCATTAAAAAAAAGAGCATTAGATGGGGTGGAGGGAGCACAAATTCCATTTCACTGTCTTATAGGAACCTGAGTAGGGTTTTATGAATTTTTATCCAGTCAACTGTCTGACTGGAAAAGAAAATAACAATACCAGCATATTTAAAGATGTGAAATCTGCTGAATGTCATTTTATAATCTCTCATGATCAGGGAAAGAACCCATGGTGGGATTTTAGCCTTGTCAACCCTAATAACAGATACACAGTAAAGCAAACCATTGTAGTAACCTCCTGAGGTGACTAGCAGGTGGAAAATAACCAGTTCTGCAAAAACTACCTGGGGTACAGGTCACAGCATTCATAAATTCTTTAAAAAATTATGTGTTATGTTAAAATTATGTTATTGAAAGGGACAAAGATGTCTCCATCAGTGCACATTTCTCTAATAATGACCAAACTCTTGGCCTCATTGTCCCTGAAATATGCAGGAGGCTACCCTTACAATACTTTGGCCACCTGATGAGAAGAGCTGACTCATTGGAAAAGACCCTGACGCTGGGATAGATTGAAGGCAGGAGGCGAAGGGGACGACAGAAGATGAGATGGCTGGATGGCATCATCAACTGATGGACATGAGTTTGAGCAAGCTCCAGGAGTAGGTGATGGACAGGGGGGCCTGGTGTGCTGCAGTCCATGGGGTCTCAAAGAGTTGGACACAACTGAGTGACTGAACTGAACTGAACCCTCACAATATCATGATGTAACTGAAATGAAAGATCAGGAATTTTTAATTAAGTCTGCTTTACCAGTGATATGTATCTAAGTGACTAGGCTAAAGCAGTATAATTTTGTTTCCTGCTACACTGAGTGAGGAGAAATTGACATGTTTATTTTTAATTTTTTTTGAGATTTTAATATTCTGTTTTTAGTATCTTTGAATATTGTTTTAACATTTTTATTGTGGTAAAATACACAAAACATCAATCTTAACTATTTTCTAAGTGTACAGTTCCTGGTACAATATACATTTATAATGTTCTGGAACCATCACCACCACCCATCTCCATAACTCATGTCATCTTGTAAAACTGAAGGTGTGTACCTATTTAGCAATACCCTGGAGGAGGAAATGGCAAACCACTCCAGTATTCTTGCTGGGATAATCCATGGACAAAGGAGCCTGGTCCATAGGGTCTCAAAGAGTCGAACACAACTGAAGTGACTTAGTATGCATTAAACAATAACTCCCCATTCTTCTCATCCTTAGGTCTCACACAGGTTTATTTATTTATTTATTTTTCTTTCTTTTTTTTTTTTTTTTTATTATTGTTTTAGCCATACATTGTTATGATATCACCATGGGTTTACATATGCTTCCCCTCCGGGTTTATTTTTAAGAAATTTCTGCAGTCAAATGTTTTCCTATCAGTTTATCTATCTCTTTACATATTTTCTTTTTTTGCAATCTGATCAAATTTGAACACATTAAGATTCTCTGAGTGATACTCACCTCACGCTGATTTATTTTTGTATGTGTGTTAGAATGTAAGTTTTCATTTTGCTAGGGTAAATTTTAAGACGTAGCATCACTGGGTCTTATAGCAAATGTATGTTTAGCTTTATGAGAAACTGTCAAGCCATTTTCTAAAGCTGCTGTATCATTCTGCGTTTCCACCATCAGTTTATAGAATTCCCCTTGCTCCATATCTTTGTCAGCATTTGGTATTGTCAGTGTTCCTCGATAATAACCATTTTAATATGTTTATAATGGTATCTTACTGTGGTTTTAATGTATATTTCCCAAATGACTAATGATTTTGAGCATCTGCTTATGAGCTCATTTGCCATCTGTATATCTTCTTTGGTGAAGTATCTGTTCAAATATTTTACCCATTTTTTTAAACTGGGATTTTTGTTTGATGTTTTCTTATTGAATTTTGAGAGTTCCCCGTGTATTCCGGAGACCAATTCTCTGTCAGAAGTTGTTCACATTATTTTAATTTCTTTGCCTTTCTATAGAAATTTTAGAATTAGTTCATGGTATTCACAAAAAGCCCTAGTGGCATTTTTACTGGTATTGAGTTAAACCAAGTCCTCAGTCTGGTAAGAACTGATATTTTAACAATATTGAGTCTTCTGTTTCTTAAGATATGTCTCTACAATTATTTAGGTCTTCTTCTTTGATTTCTTTAATTGGTGATTTATACTTTTCAGCACATAGATTCTACATGTATTTTTAAGATTTATACCTAAGTTTTACTTTGTTTTGGTACTATTGTAAATGTAACTTTGAAATTAATGAATTCCAATTTTTCAATGGGCTTCCCAGTTGGCTCAGTTGTAAAGAATTCACCTGCCAATGCCAGAGACTCGGGTCTGATCCCTTAGTCAGAAAGATCCCCTGGAGAAAGAAATGGCAACCCATTCCAGTACTCCTGCTTGGAATATTCCACAACAGAGGAGAACTGGTGGGCTACAGTCCATGGGATCGCACAGAGTTGGACACAACTGAGAGATTAATGCTACTGATTTTTATATATTGACCTTGTGCCCTGTGACTTTTCTAAACTCACTTGTTCTGTTTTGTAGATTCTTTTGGAACTTTTTAATATGCCTTATTGCACTGTCTAGGACTCCCAGTTTGATGCTGAATAGAAGTGTTAAGAGGAGTTTTTGTCCTGTTCCTGATCCTAGAAGAAATTGTTCAGTATTCCCCCATTAAGTATATGTTAGCTATAGATTGTTTTAAAAATAAATGCCCTTTATCAGGTGAAGGAAATTCCCTTCTATTTCTGGTTTGCTGAGAGATTTTCAAAACATACTCAGATGAGTTCTTTTCCTTTAACTCTGTTATTATGGTAAATGATGATTGAATTTTAAATAGTGACTCAGTTTTATATTCCCAATGGGATAATTTAACTTATAATTTTTTTTCGTCTGCACTAACTTTTCTTTCATAAAATTGGGAATATATATAATCTAGGATTTATAGAGGACTCAGGACTCACAACTAATATATTTAATTTTCCCATTCAGAAGGTCAGTCTCTCATCTACCCAATCAACCTTGCCTGTGTTTGATCCCACAAGTGATTGTTATTCATGTATACTAATTAATCTTTTCAATGTTAATTTGTTGAACACATTATTACTAGAAATGTAGGGAAGACTCAAACAATAAAGATGCAATTTGTTAATTTGCCTAGGATTGAAATGGAAACAAGATGCTCTGGAAGTGTAGAGAAAAGCATCTAAATCAGATTGCACTTCTTAGAAGAGGAAAGTCTCTCTCTATATAAATATGGAACATACTCTTTACCATTTTCTCATTTTAATTATCATTGTCCACCCAAAGTGAGACCCTAGTGAGTATGAAGTAGGGTATGTTAGTCCCCCACCACAGTACAGCTGATGGGATTAGAGGTTTGCCACATTTGGATCACATTTTCGCCAATGTAATCAGTCAGCTTGCTGAGATGAGGCATGTTATTCTCTTCCCAGTATCTGAAAGAGGAGGGCTGCAGAACTGTCCAGTTTTGGTGCAGGGTTTCAGGTAGAGAGGTTATGTTAGAGATAATGAGTCGGCGGTCACCTTAAACCATGTGAAAGTTAGAGATTAAGCAAGTAAAGACAGTCTTCAACGAGAGGAGGAAGATAAGCAAGACAGAGACTCTACAGGAAATGGAGAAAGTGGGACCCTCAGAATCCAGGTGTTATGGTTGTTTAATTGCTCAGTCCTGTCCAGCTCTTTGCGACCACATGGACTGCCGCATGCCAGGCTTCCCTGTCTTTCACTAGCTCCTGGAGTTTACTCAAACTCATGTCGATGATGCCATCCAACTGTTTCAACCTCTGTCACCCGCTTCTCCTCCTGCCCCCAATCTTTCCCAGCATCAGGGTTTTCTAATTCCTATCGTGTCTGGTTAAACTTCACTTCTGTAAGCCCGCTTTATGACATTCTCAAAAATTTGACTTTCCATTAGAGCTAGTTAGAGACAACTTCTACTACATCAGAGTTTTACAGGAAGGGCAGGACCAACAGACCCTTGAGGCAATGCAGCATTGATTGTGGCATTGAGGTGGAATGGAGCTATTGAGGTGTTAACTGATGATTAGGCTAGATATGAACAAAGGTTTCAATCTTCTATATCTTCTAAACCATGAATAGCAATTATTTAACTTTTATGATTCTCTTTTACTCTTGACTTCAAGCAAGGAATCTTCATTTAATTTCCTTACCAAATATTTGCCTGTTCATTCATGTCTTCTTCAGTCTTTAGACCAGAGGTCAGAAAATTCTCCTCAAGGAGCCCAGATATCAATATTTTAAGTCTTCTGTGCCATATTCTATTACTCGTCAACTCTCTCTTGTGGTATGAAAACAGTCCTGGTAATACGTAAACAAATGAGCACAGCAGTGTCCCCCAAAAGTCTTTAGTGACATTGAAATTTGGATCTCATGTTTTCATGAAATATGAACAAATAATGTTTTCCTGGTATTTTTCAATCTTTAAAAATCATTTGTTCAGGGGTTTTACAACAAAAATAGTAGGTCATAGTTTGCTCACTTCTTTTTCAGAGGTTCAACAGGTACCCCATTTTCACTTCCTCAAAAATTCTGTTTCCTCCCAGTACAAGAACCCATTTTTGTTCTTCTGATTAGCTTTTCTATCTCATGACTGCCTTTCCAATCCAGAAGTCAATATAAATTTATAGTGAATATGTTGATTTCCTTGGTCTTCAGATCTTGGTCATTACCTACTCATGCCGTATTTTCTTAGACCACGTGCAAACTTATTCTAATTCTTTAGCTGCAACTTATTACTGATTTCAGCATCTGATGACTTTTTTTTTTTTATAAAAATCACTTTCAAGATGAATTCTCCCCTTCTAAGACACTCTTGGCCCATTGCTAAATCTTTCTTTTTCAGCACTCCACATGTTCAAATCTCCTTTCTCTTCTTCACCATGACTTTAGGCTCTATATTTCAGTTCAATTTTATGTAAAGTGTATTTTAAAAAGCAAAATACCATATAGGCAATGTCAATTATAGGTGCCTTAGAGGAGCAGCTAATTTAGGTATTTCAAAAATACAGTCATACCATACTTCATGAGCTTAATGAAAACTTTCTGATGAAAGTATTTCCATGATAATATTAATATGTGATAACTACATGGTAAATAAAATATTATCCCATAATGACAAATATGAAGAAGAACTAAAAAGCCTCTTGATGAAGGTGAAATAAGAGAGTGAAAAAGGTGGCTTTAAAATCAGCATTCAGAAAACTAAGATCATGGCATCCAGTCCCATCATTTTATGGCAAATAGTTGGGGAAACAATGGAAACAGTGAAAGACTTTATTTTTTTGGGCTTCAGAATCATTGTGGATGGTGACTGCAGCCATGAAATTAAAAGATGCTTGCTCCTTAGAAGAAAAGCTATGACCAACCTAGACAGTGTATTAAAAAGCAGAGACATTACTTTACTGACAAAGTCCATATAGTCAAAATTATGATTTTTCCAGTAGTCATGTATGGACGTGAGCTGAACCATAAAGAAAGCTGAGCACTGAAGAATTGATGTTTTTGAACTATGGTGTTGGAGAAGACTCTTGTGAGTCCCTTGGACTACAAGGAGATCAAACCAGTCAGTCCTAAAGGAAATCAACCCTGAATATTCACTGGAAGGACTGATGCTGAAGCTGAAGCTCCAATCCTTTGGCCACCTGATGTGAAAAGCCAACTCACTGGAAAAGACCTTGATGCTGGGAAAGATCGAAGGCAGAAGGAGCAGGGGACAACAGAGGATGAGACATTTGGATGGCATCATCGACTCAATGGACATGAGTTTGAGCAAACTCTGGGAGATGGTGAAGGACAGGGAAGCCTGGTGTGCTGCAGTCCAAGGGGTCGGTCGCAAATAATTGAGCATGACTGAGCAACTAAGCAATGACAAATACAGTGTACACTATAATCTTTTAAATCACTCACGTGTTTTGGACATTTTAGGCATTGGTGTTTTTTCACATTTACTAACTGCTTTGTTGAAAAACCTAGTAACTGCATCTTTGCACATAACTATGATTATTTATCTATTTAATTAGAATATGTTCCTGGAACTGAACTGCTACTTCAAAATATTTTCATAAAGGCTGTCCATTCATATTAAAAAATTACTTTCTAAAAAAGTTTGTTTGTTTTTACAAATCCTGGAGTAATCTACTCAATGGTTATTTTTTCATGGGCAAATTAATACTGGACATTAGTAATTTTTATAATTGCTAAATTAATAGGTGAGAAAGTAGTATCCTATTTTAAAATTAAAATAAGATAAAAATTAAGGGCTTTAAAACTTTTACTAACATACATTTCCAGTTATTGACATTTTCTCAGTCTGTGGAATCCTTTTCAATTTTATGATTTTTTATGTTGTAGAAGTTTTTGAAGTTTTCATAGACTCAGTACTTCATCTTTCACTTTTTTTCCCCTCATTTGTTTTCAGCTTAGATGTCACTTTAGAATGTGTTTTTGTGTTCTTATCATGTTTTCACTTGTTGTTTTCTGGAATCTGTTGTCATATTTTGTGTTTAAATGTTTGTTATAGTAAGTGGTTAGCTGGTTGGTTCACAATATTTTTATAAAATATTCCAGTTCTTATTGGTTTGAAATGCTAACTCTTGTTTACAATAAAACACCATTTGGGGAATATTTTTGTACTGTCAATTTTTTTCTGTTGATATTTCTGTATATTTCTATCATACCTTTTAAATACTATAATTATATATTTCAATATGTAAGGGTGACTTTCCATATTTTTCTACTTTCTTTTGTTTAAGTTTTGACTTTGCATGCAAGTCTGGAATGAATGGATCATGCTAGGACAAATTATCTTATTGCCCAGACAGCCTTATCTGTAGTCATAGAAACTCTAGGCTGAGCTTTGTTTCTGTGTTCCACAGCAACCTCACTACACTACTCAATCTTCCCGGTATCTCCACATCAGGATGTAAGCATCTCAGATCAAGTACCATGCCTCACTCATCCCTGGTTCCTTCTTGCCCAGCTGAGTGCCGGTACCTTGTCTAAGCCCCTGATGTCATGAGGTTAGGGAATTGCCCAGAAGTACACTGCCAGTGAATAAGCAGAGAAAAGATTAGTTCCAAGATCTCCTGACTTTCAATTCAGTGGGTTTTGTTTTGATTTTGTATTTTAGTTCACTTGTATTTCTTGTTTACCTCTGTAGCTGCCATGTTTTCTATTGAGTCTTCAACATTAAGAGAGAAAAAAAGAAATATTTATTTCCTTACACTTATTATCAGTGCAAAATCTACAATGTCTGATTTTGCTTACCTGTCACATGGTTACTTGTTTTCAAGGAATAAACTAATATAATTTAACTAATCTGGGAATTTAAATCTATTTACTCTAAAATAAGTTTTTAGTGAAATTATCCTTTTAGACATAGATATATTTTTAAAGTTTTGTATTAGTTCAAGATTATCATGCTTTTTTAAGGTTAAGTTTCATAAAAGTGAATGCCTTAGGCATCAAATCTGAATCTAGTTAGTGTCTAATATATAACAGAAGTTCAGTAATGCAATGGAACTGAACTCTCATTATCTAATCATGCTACTGCTTAGATTTTTTTCACACACATAAATGTTTAAGTATTAATACATAATGGATATTATTTGTGTATTTGTGAAACATTAGCTCAGTTATCTATATAAGTGCTGATTTTTTAGATTAAAATGTCCCCTAAGGTAAGACTCATTCTTCATGATTTTATTTAGGCATTTTCTCTCTCTTCGACTTCCCTCCTTCCTTCTACCCTAAAAATATTGCTTGATGCCTTCAGGGTAAATTAGTTGATTCTTCTCTGTTCCTATGATACTTTGTTTATGTTTCTCCTCCTGGCAGTTATACTTATCTGGTATGTGACTGTCTAGATTATTAAATTAGCATAGATTCTAAATTTAGAAAGCTGTCAGAAATATTTGTTGATGAATGAATGTATGTACAATGCACTTAATTTAGAGCCAATCTAGGACTCAGGCAGACAAGTGGATTATAAATGGTCTTCAAATTTGAAGTCTCTTTAAAAAAAACTGAGATATTTATAGAATTTAATAAATAGTTGAAACATAAATATCCTTTTAGAAATATTTTCCAATCTTCTTTAAAAATAATTGTGATCAATTCACTTCTTGCACCACATGTATAGTTCATGTCCAACCAACTAAATACCAAGACCCAGATCTGACAGCATCTTTCTCTCTGTGGGGATGATAGTACAGAATAGCTACAAGGGAGCATGTCCTAGAATCTCTGAATTTGAAGTCAACCCCAAGTATACAGTGTTGTATATACAGAGACATATATCAGAAGTATGAAAATGCATTTAGAAATGTTCATGTTCTTTCTCAATATATAAAATATGTTAGTTGCCATGGCAACAGTGGATATAGATTCACGTATTCTCTCTTTATTATAAGAAAAATAAGCAGAAGCTGAAACATTTTACAATAAACTTTTCCATAGATGTCTTGGAGAATATTTTTGCAATCATCTAAGATATTTGAAAGAATATGCTAAAATGGGAATGGAAGACTCTTTCTTAATAAAAAGTCACTGAAATATTCACAAAAACCATCAAGTGACATAAACTTCCAAATAATATGAAACCTTACGGTGTATGATGAATAATATTTTGTTTTTGCTATTTGACTCTGAAAAGAAGTCAGGTTTATTTTAAAAGAACCCTATTTGAAACTTAGGAAGATGAACATTACTTTTGAATGTTGAATGCTTTCCATTTTTTATATATAACATATAGTCACAAATAAGAATGTTTCACATTTCTAAATAAGTAAGTAGTTAATGGCTAAACATTACATCACTGCAGGAAAATGTTAACCATTGGAAAAAAACAAGAAAGAAACCCTCAAAGAAACAAAAGAATTACAGCTCCTGAAATATCCATACCATTAATATACTGGTTAGAGGAGGGCGGTGCTAAGATGGCAGAGGAACAGGACAGGGAGACTGCTTTCTCCCCCACAAATTCATCAAAAGAACATTTGAACACTGAGCAAATTCCATAACACAACTCCTGAATGCTGGCAGAGGGCATCAGGCACCCAGAAAGGCAGCCTATTGTCTTTGAAAGGAGGTAGGAAAAAATATAAAAGATAAAAAGAGAGACAAAAGAGGTAGGGATGGAGATCCATCCCGGGAAGGGAGTCTTAAAAGAGAGAGAAGTTTCCAAACACCAGGAAACACTCTCACTGGCGATTCTGTGGTGAGCCTTGGAACCTCAGAGGGCAACATAACCAGGAAGAAAAAGAAATAAATAATTAAAACCCACAGACTACATGCCTAAGGGCAACTCCCAGTGAAGAGGCAGCCCAGACGCTCACATCCGCCAATAGCAAGTGGGGACTGGACAGGGAGACGCCAGCTGCATTGTTTAGGGTAAGGACCAGGCATAAATGCCCTGAGGACAATCTGAGGGAACTAACTAGAGATAGCAATCCAGACTGTGGGATAGCTATCTCTTGAAAAGGCCTAGCCTAAGACACTGCCAGGCGTGCTCACAGAACAAAGGACTGAGCAGAGCTAGCCGGCTGCGGACTGGCCCATCCCCCACCAGAAATAGGCAGGCAAGGGCAGCCAGAGCCGGAAAGGGGCAATCACAGCCCCAGAGAGGCATCATCTACCAAATTGCAAGAAGGCTTCCTTGCTAACCAAGACTTCTTGGGATTCTGGATGGTTGACATCTGCCGGGAGGGTCACAGCCAGACATCAGTTCCCCAGAAGAGACACACGGCACACCTGTGAAGGTGCTCTGGTTGTACACCTAGAAAACCAAGAGGCTGGGATGGGAGAGGCGATAAGACGCAGCCTCCAACTGGGGATGACTGTGCCTGCCAAGCACCTGGTCACCTGAGCTGCTCGGACCTGGGAAGGGCACAAAATGCAGGCCCAACCAAGTCTGCGCCTTTGTGGAGTACCCAAGAACCTGAATCTGAGTGGCTTAGACCTGGGAAATGCATGCAACCCAGGGCTCGCCTCAGACAGTTCCCAGCAGAGCAATCTAGAGCCTGAACAGTGTAGACTGGGAAAGCACACATGCTGTGAGCAGGGGCAAAGCCAGTGTGGCCAACACACTGCGAGCACTCCCCATACATGCCAGTGATATTTGTCTGCAGTGTTCCTCCCTCCCCACAGCACGGCTGAACAAGTAAGCCTAAAAAGGTGACCACCACCACCCCCTTGTGTCAGGGTGGAAATTAAGACACTGAAGAGACCAGCAAACAGAAGAAGCTAAAATGAACAGAGGGAACTGCTTTGGAAGTGACAGGTGCAATAGCTTAATCCTGCAGTTAGCACCGACTACACAGGAAGGGGCATATAGATCTTGAGAAATATAATCCAAATCAAGGAACTATCTGAAAATGAACTGACCCCACACTGTCCACAGACAGTGAAAAGTCCTAGATATATTTTTACTATTATCATTTTCTTAATTACAGTTTTTAAATTTTTAAGTCCTCTATTATTCCTTTAATTTTTATTTTTATAACCTACTATTACTTTGCAAAAAAAGACAATATTTTAAAGCAAACTTCATATAATATATATTTATAACTTTTGTGATTTGTTTTTTTCTTTAATATTGTATTTTTGAGAATCTAACCTCTACTCTAGATTTTTAATCTTTGCTTTTTGATATTTGTTATCAATTTTGTACCTTTAAGAACCCTTTAAGAATCTTCAGTACCCATTTTTAATTGGGAATGAGATTACTGGCTGGATTGCTCTCTCCCCGCTTTGGACTCTCCTTTTTCTCCACCAGGTTGCCTCTATCTCCTCCCTCCCCTTTCTCTTCTCTACCCAACTCTGTGAATCTCTTTGTGTGTTCCAGGCTGTGGAGAACACTTAGGGAACTGATTACTGGCTAGATCTGTCTCTCTCCTTTTGATTCCCCCTTTTATCCTCCTGGCCACCTCTGTCTCCTTCCTCCCTTTTCTCTTCTCTGTGTAATTCTGTGAACATCTCTGAGGGATCCAGACTGTGGAGAGCACATAGAGAAGTTATTACTGGATAGCTTGCCCTCTGCCCTTTGGATTCCCCCTATTCTGGTCACTGCTATCTCCCTCCTCCCTTTTCTCTTCTCCATGTAACTCTGTGTACCTCTTTGGATGTCCCTCACTGTGGAGAAACTTTTCATGATTAACCTAAATGTTTTATCATCGGTGCTGCATAGATGGAGAAGTCTTGAGGCTACTGTACGAATAAGACTGAATGCCAGAGGCAGGAGGCTTAAGTCCAAATCCTGAGAACACCAGAGAACTCCTGACTCCAGGGAACATTAACTGATAGGAGCTCATCAAATGCCTCCATACCTACACTGAAACCAAGCAACACCCAAGGGCCAACAAGTTCCAGAGCAAGACATACCTTGCAAATTCTCCAGCAACACAGGAACATAGCCCTGAGCTTTAATACACAGGCTTCCCAAAGTCACACCAAGACCACTGACATCTCAAAACTCATTACTGGACATTTCATTGCACTCCAGAGAGAATAAATCCAGCTCTACCCACCAGAACACTGACAAAAGCTTCCCTAACCAGGAAATTTTGACAAGCCACCCATCCAACCCCACCCCACAGTGAGGAACCTCCACAATAAAGAGGAACCACAAACTGCCAGAATATGGAAAGGCCACCCCAAACACAGCAATATGAACAAGATGAAAAGGCAGAGAAACACCCAGCGGGTAAAGGAACTTCATAAATGCCCACCAAACCAAACAAAAGAGGAAGAGATAGGGAATCTACCTGATAAAGAATTCCAAATAATGATAGTGAAAATGATCCAAAATCTTGAAAACAAAATGGAATTACAGATAAATAGCCTAGAGACAAGGATTGAAAAGATGCAATAAATGTTTCAAGGACATAGAAGAAATAAAAAAGAGTCAATATATAATGAATAATGCAATAAATGAGATCAAAAACACTCTGGAGGGAACCAAGAGTAGAATAACAGAGGCAGAAGATAGGATAAGTGAGGTAGAAGATAGAATGGTAGAAATAAATGAAAGAGAGGAAAAACGAAAAAAGAATTAAAAGAAATGAGGACAACTTCAGAGACTTCTGGGAAAATGTTCAACATCCCAACATTTGAATCATAGGAGTCCCAGAAGAAGAAGACAAAAAGACCATGAGAAAATACTTGAGGAGATAATAATTGAAAACTTCCCTAAAATGGGGAAGGAAATAATCATCCAAGTCCAAGAAACCCAGAGAGTCCCAAACAGGATAAACTCAAGGTGAAACACCCAAGGACACATATTAATCAAATTAACAAAGATCAAACACAAAAAACAAATATTAAAAGCAGCAAGGGAAAAACAGCAAATAACACACAAGGGGATTCCCATAAGGATAACAGCTGATTTTTCAATAGAAACTCTTCAGGCCAGAAGGGAATGGCAGGACATACTTAAAGTGATGAAAGAAAAAAACCTACAGCTCAGATTACTGTACTCAGCAAGGATCTCATTCAAAAATGAAGGAGAAATCAAAAGCTTTACAGACAAGCAAAAGCTGAGAGAATTCAGCACCACCAAACCAGCGCTCCAACAAATGCTAAAGGATCTTCTCTAGACAGAAAACACAGAATGGGTGTATAAGCTTGAACCCAAAACAACAAAGTAAATGGCAACAGGATCATACTGATCAATAATTACCTTAAATGTAAACGGGTTGAATGCCCCAGTCAAAAGACAAGGACTGGCTGAATGGATACAAAAACAAGACCCCTATATATGTTGTCTACAAGAGACCCACCTCAAAACAAGGGACACATACAGACTGAAAGTGAAGGGCTGGAAAAAGATGTTCCACACAAACAGAGACCAAAAGAAAGCAGGAGTAGCAATACTCATATCAGATAAAATTGATTTTGAAACAAAGGCTATGAAAAGAGACAAAGAAGGACACTACATAATGATCAAAGGATCAATTCAAGAAGAAGAAGTAACAATTATAAATATATAAGCACCCAGCATAGGAGCACCATAATATGTAAGACAAATGCTAACAAGTATGAAAGGGGAAATCAACAATAGCACAATAATAGTGGGAGAGTTTAATACCCCACTCACACCTATGAATGGATCAACTGAACAGAAAATTAACAAGGAAACACAAACTTCAAATGATACAATAGACCAGTTAGACCTAATTGATATCTATAGGACAATTCACCCCAAAACAATGAATTTCACCTTTTTCTCAAGTGCACATGGAACCTTCTTCAGGACAGATCACATCCTGGGCCATAAATCTAGCCTTGGTGAATTCAAAAAAATTGAAATCATTCCAAGCATCTTTTCTGACTATAATGAAGTAAGATTAGATGTCAATTACAGAAGAAAAACCATTAAAAATTCAAACAAATGGAGGCTGAATAGCACGCTGCTGAATAACCAACAAATCACAGAAGAAATCAAAATATGCATAGAAACAAATGAATATGAAAACACAACAACCCAAAACCTATGGGGCACTGTAAAAGCAGTGCCAAGGAGAAGGTTCATAGTGATACAGGCTTACCTCAAGAAACAAGAAAAATGTCAAATAAATAACCTAACTCCACACCTGAAGCAACTAGAAAACGAAGAAATGAAGAGCCCCAGGGTTAGAAGAAGGAAAGGAATCTTAAAAATTAGGGCAGAAATAAATGCAAAACAAACAAAAAAGACCATAGTAAAAATCAACAAAGCCAAAAGCTGGTTCTTTGAGAGATAAATAAAATTGAAAACATTAGCCAGACTCATCAAGAATCAAAGGGAGAAAAATCAAATCAACAAAATTAGAAATGAAAATGGAGAGATCACAGCAGACAACACAGAATACAAAGGATCATAAGAGACTACTATCAGCAACTATATGCCAATAAAATGGACAACCTGGAAGAAATGGACAAATTCTTAGAAAAGTTCAACTTTCCAAAACTGAACCAAGAAGAAATAGAAAATCTTAACAGACCCATCACAAGCACAGAAATTGAAACTGTAATCAGAAATCTTCCAGTAAACAAAAACCCAGGACCAGACAGCTTCACAGCTGAATTCTACCAAAAATTTAGAGAAGAGCTAAAACTTTTCCCTCTTCCAGAAAATTGCAGAGGAAGGTAAACTTCCAAACTCATTCTATGAGGCCACCATCCCCTAATACCAAAACCTAACAAAGATGCCACAAAGAAAGAAAACTACAGGCTAATATAAACTGATGAACATAGATGAGAAAATCCTTAACAAATTCTAGCAAATAGAATCCAACAACATATTAAAAAGAGCATACATCATGACCAAGTGGGCTTTAGCCCAGGGATGCAAGGATTCTTCAATATCCGCAAATCCATCAATGTAATAAACCACATTAACAAATTGAAAAACAAAACCATATGATTATCTCAATAGATGCAGAGAAAGCCTTTGACAAAATTCAACATCCATTTATGATAAAAAAAAACCCTCCAAAAAGCAGGAATAGAAGGAACATACCTCAAAATAATAAAAGCTACATATGACAAACCCACAGCAAACATTATCTTCAATGGTGAAAAATTGAAAGCATTTCCCCTAAAGTCAGGAACAAGACAAGGGTGCCCACTCTCACCACTACTATTCAACATAGTAGTGGTTTTGGAAGTTTTGGCCACAGCAATCACAGTAGAAAAAAAATTTATAGGAATCAAGATTGGAAAAGAAGAAGTAAAACTCTCACTGTTTGCAGATGACATGATCCTCTACATAGAAAACCCAAAGACAACACCAGAAAATTAGTAGAGTTAATCAATGAATATAGTAAAGTTGCAGGCTTTACTATAAAATCAACACACAGAAATCCCTTGTATTTCTATACACTAACAATGAGAAAACAGAAAGAAAAATTAAGGAAACAATTCCATTCACCACTGCAACAAAAAGAATAAAATACTTAGGAATATATCTACCTAAAGAAACAAAAGATCTATATATAGAAAAGTATAAAGCACTGGTGAAAGAAATCAAAGAGGACACAAATAGATGGAGAAATATACTGTGTTCATGGATCGGAAGAATCAATATAGTGAAAATGAGTATACTACCCAAAGCAATCTATATATTTAATGCAATCCCTGTCAAGCTACCAACGGTTTTTTAACAGAACTAGAACAAATAATTTCACAATTTGTATGGAAATACAAAAAACTTTGAATAGTCAAAGCAATCTTGAGAAAGAATGGAACTGAAGGAATCAACTTGTGTGACTTCAGGCTCTACTACAGAGCCACAGTCATCAAGACAGTATGGTACTGGCACAAAGACAGAAATATAGATCAATGGAACAAAATAGAAAGCCCAGAGATAAATCCACGCATCTATGGACACCTTATCTTTGACAAAGGAGGCAAGAATATACAATGGAGAAAAGACAACCTCTTTAGCAAGTGGTGCTGGGAAAACTGGACAGCCACTTGTAAAAGCATGAAACTAGAACACTTTATAACACCATACACAAAAATAAACTCAAAATGGATCAAAGATCTAAGCATAAGACCAGAAACTATAAAACTCCTAGAGGATAACATAGGCAAAACACTCTCCCACATAAACCAAAGCAGGATCCTCTATGACCCACCTCCCAGAATATTGGAAATAAAAGCAAAAATAAACAAATGGGACCTAATTAAAATTAAAAGCTTTTGCACAACAAAGGAAACTAAAAGCAATGTGAAAAGACAGCCTTCAGAATGGAAGAAAATAATAGCAAACGAAGCAATGGGAAAACAAGTAATCTCAAAAATACACAAGCAACTCCTGCAGCTCAATTCCAGAAAAATAAACAACCCAATCAAAGAGTGGGCCAAAGAACTAAACAGACATTTCTCCAAAGAAGACATACAGATGGCTAACAAACACATGAAAAGATACTCAGTATCACTCATTATTAGAGAAATGCAAATCAAAACTACAATGAGGTACCATTTCATGCCAGTCAGAATGGCTGCTATCCAAAAGTTACAAGCAATAAATGCTGGAGAGGGTGTGGAGAAAAGGGAACCCTCTTACACTGTTGGTGGGAATGCAAACTAGGACAGCCACTATGGAGAACAGTGTGGAGATTCCTAAAAAAACTGGAAATAGAACTGCCATATGACCCAGCAATCCCACTGCTGGCCATACACACTGAGGAAACCAGAATTGAAAGAGACATGTGTACCCCAATATTTATTGCAGCACTGTTTACAATAGCCAGGACATGGAAGCAACCTAGATATCCATCAGCAGACGAATGGATAAGAAAGACAGTGGAATACTACTCAGCCATTAAAAAGAATACATTTGAATCAGTTCTAATGAGATGGATGAAACTGGAGCCTATTATACAGAGTGAAGTAAGCCAGAAAGAAAAACACCAATATAGTATACTAACACATATATATGGAATATAGAAAGATGGTAATGATACCCTGTATGCAAGAGAGCAAAAGAGACACAGATGTATAGAACAGTCTTTTGGACTCTGTGGGAGAGGGCGAGGATGGGATGATTTGGGAGAATGGCATTGAAACATGTATATTATCATATGTGAAACGAATTGCCAGTCCAGGTTTGATACAAGGTGCTCAGGGCTGGTGCACCAGGATGACCCAGAGGGATGGGATGCAGAGGGAAGTGGGAGGGGGGCTCAGGATGTAAAACACATGTACACCTGTGGTGGATTCATGTCAGTGTATGGCAAAACCAATACAATATTGTAAAGTAATTAGCCTCCAATTGAAATAAATAAATTTGTATTATTAAAAAATATATATATATACTGGTTAGAATGGAGAGTTTAGGTTGGTTCTTAAAATACTGAACTGAAACACGCAGGTAATAAATTGGCAGTCTCTAAGCAATAAATGTGTTACAGCATTGTTTAAAATCATAATCTATGTTTTTGAGCTTTAGACAAAGACCTTCTCCTAAATGTCCAGTTCTATCTGGATGTTTTACAGGTTCTGCAGCTGAAATTATGATCTCCAACCCACCCCAACTATGCTTCATCCTGGCCTCCCTGTTTCTGTAAATGGCAAAACCATCTGCTTAGGGATTTCTACCAGAAACAGGACTGTTTTATGTTCTCTCCTTCAAGAATCCATTCTCATTCCTTTGAAAATACCCAACAATCTCCTGACTTAGGATGATTTTGCCTCCCCAAGATTTCCTAAAACTACTGCCCCATCTTCTTTTTGATTACAGCCTTCCTAGATAAACCTCTCCTTCCCTCTTATCTGGATGACTGGGTAGTTTCCTCACTGGTTTTCCCAGTCCCCTCAGCTCTCTTTTGCTCTGATTCTAGTCCTGGCTTCTCACCCCCATCTTCTTTAGAGCAATGGCAGAGCAGAGCTGATTGTAGCATCCAACCCCTTCAAAATCCCCCAGTGACTGAAGACTAAGCTGAAATTCCTGG
This sequence comes from Antilocapra americana, assembly GCA_007570785.1. Lineage (NCBI taxonomy): Eukaryota > Metazoa > Chordata > Mammalia > Artiodactyla > Antilocapridae > Antilocapra > Antilocapra americana. The sequence goes on along the minus strand of ML661250.1, from coordinate 3,551,118 downwards.
CCATCAGATCTGCCTGGCTGCTGCTCTGCTGTCTACCCTCACTCTCTCCAATTCTCCAGAGGGCTACTGTCTGATAATTCCAGGCTGCTTGGCATTCACTGTACATAGAAATTCTTCACACCTCTGCACTTTTGCCTGTGTGATTCCTCTTTCCTGGAATTTGCTCTCCCACCTGCTCAATCTGATGTATTTCTTCTCTTCCTTTTTGTACACAGATGTGCTCTTATCTAGGAAGCGTCCCTGGAACCCCAGGAGAACTCCCTTTCTCTTGGCTTCCACAGTGACTGTTGCTAACCTTTATAAACATGCCCATTATCCTACTGAACTCACTCTTTGTCTTCTTGATGTTATGATCATCCTAGGTAAGGAAAACTCTTTCCCGCCTTTGACTCCTCAGTATGTGTGTGTATGTGTGTGTGTGTTAGCCACTCAGTTGTGTCTGACTCTTTGTGACCCTATGGATTGTAGTCTGCCAGGCTCCTCTGTCCATGGGATTCTCCAGGCAAGAATATTGGAGTGGGTTGCCATGCCCTTCTTCAGAGGATCTTTCCAACCTAGGTATCGAACCAGTGCTCCAGCATCTCCTTCATTGGGAGGCAGATTCTTTATTTCTGAACCACCTGGGAAGCCCTTGACTCCACAGTGCCTGGCATCAAACCTCTATGAGGCAAGAAGGCTAGTCTCTTAACAGTCTTAACTATTAGGCAGTGCAATTGAATATTATTATGACGACATTGGGGCTTCCCAGGTGGTGCTAGTGGTAATGAATCTGCCTGCCAGTGTAGGAGAGGTAAGAGATATGGTGAGTTCAATCCTTGGGTCAAGAAGATCCCCTGGAGAAAGGCAGGGCAACCTACTCCAGGATTCTTGCCTGGAGAATCCCATGGACAGAGGAGCCTGTCAGGCTACAGTCCATAGAATCACACAGAGGCAGGCACAACTGAAGGGACTTAGCATGCATGTTGACATTATTTCTTCCAACTCTTTTTAAATAAAGAGGATATATTTTTCCAACATTATACTACATACCTCATTTTGAACAAAACTTAAATCACAAACAAACAGAACATTGGAATGAAAAGGAGTGGAACATTTTTTTTTTTACTATTTTTTTTTTAATTTTCTTTATTGTGTTGGTTTTGCCATACATTGACATGAATCTGCCATGGGTATACACAGGAGTGGAACATTTTTAAGGAGGAGGAGAAATGCCATTGGAAGTTATCTGCCTGTTTCTTGCAGAACAGATAGGAGAGTTTCTGGTGCTATTTCTGTGTACACATGCATTTCTGAATGGAAGAATCTCATATCAAGTGGACATATTTAGCCCCAGAATCACATGTCATTAACCAGAAAGAAGTTAAATAGATTTTTTTCAGTTTTATAGAAAGAAGTTAAAAAAAAAAGGACACCTTTATGTTCTATTCTATCCAGTGATGAACACTGCTCAGATTATTGGCTAGTCTGTTCTCTGCTCAGGAAATGTGTTCCATCTCTCCTTCATCTCACTGGGTACCATTTGGTGTTGGAACATAAATAGTCAGGCATGATGGTTCCATTCTTGTCCAGAATTAGTAAGCCATTGAATTCTAGTAGCTCAGACCAGAGAATTCTAATAGCTCAGACCAGTAAATGTGTCTGGCTGAACACCTCACTTAGCATGAGGAAATTACATAGGTATTGGGATCCCTCTGTTCATCAACCAATATGGGTTAATGATTGAATGGGTACTTGTGGGTTGGAATGTCCAGTAGCTATTCAGCCAGGGCTTCCCAAATGACACACATCTTATTTAATCTTTGAAAACAAGGGAACAACCAGCTCCTACATCTGAGGAGGAGTTAAGGTTACCTATTATAGCCCTCCATACACTTGCTTTAAAAATATATTGCTGTGTGTGGAGGGCAGGACTGCATGACTGGCTTTTTAAGGACAAGACCATTCATGCTTCCCGAAAGCTACTTAAAAAGAGGTGTTTAAGAGAGTTGGCAGTCTCGAAGACAGTCTTATAAACATCAAGGATGGCATTTCCATTAAGAATGGACCAAATACTTTCATTGCATTTTTAAGTAGCTCAGACTGTAGAAAGAGAACTAGGATGTCTTGCTGTCTGCTCCAAGTCCAGCAGTCACTGTCAAAGGCAAGAATCCAAGTGCTTACAAGATGTGATCTGATTCTATAGACTCTGAGGGGTGATTATAGAAATGTCATATTCATTATATTGAAAATGTTTTTATGCCTCAAAATTAACATACATATATATATTCTCCTGTATATTAGTAAATTGCTGATTTGGGAGAGCAGTAGTACTGTGGGTTATCCTTGCTAGTAATAGTAATGAAAGTAATTTATATTTTTATAGCATTTTACAGGCGTAACTAGTGTCTATGAAGTGGTATTTGTCAGTGAGTCAAAGAGTGAACACTGAGGGGAGTGCCCAGAGCTTTCTAATATGATGTTTACCAAGAGTCTGTGAACTGGAGCAGTGACCAATACCTCTTATTATTTTGCAGAATGGGAAATGAGAGGAAAAAGCAATTAAGTGGAAAAGTTAAGGATCTGCACTGAATTGTGTGATGCTTAAGGACTGCCTAGTTTTGAGAGTCATAGACCTCTGAGTTAGGCAAAAATTTGGGATAGAAGCTTGGTTAGAAAAATGCGTATAAATCATTAAAGACTCTCCTATATATTTTGCTCAGTTAGACATCCTATGTTCGATCAAGAGGGCTGAGTGAACCGTTTTGAAACTTAAAACAAATATTTCAGTCTGGATACTGGTTCTGGATGATAAACACAACTGGCTGATGAAAGTGAGAATGGCTATAAAACTGGGGGGGAACAAAGAGGAGCTCAGGGCAGTTGACCAAAGAAGTATGGTCACTGGGAACCTGGTGCCAAAACCCTGGAGGGTTTGGGAGTTATATACGGTTTTAGTCACCAGGGGACTGTGCAAAAGCTGTGGTCAGAGTTATGATCATAGAAAATGGAAGAGAATAATTAACAGATGATGAATTAACTGTAGAGATAGCAAACTAGGACCTGGGTTTGATTTTGTAAAGCATTGTTTCTGCCGTGTTATTGTACATATGAAGCATATGCAGATCTTGCTTAAATATTGTATGATATTGCTTATATGTGGAATCTAACAAAATGATACAGATGGACTTATTTTCAAGTTGGAAACAGACTCACAGATTTACAGAATGAATTTATGGTTATGGGGTAAGGGGTGGCGGGGAGGGAGTAGGATCAATTGGGAGTTTGAGATTGACTTGTACGCACTGATATACTTAAAATAGATAACCAAAAGGACCTACTGTATAGCATAGGGAACTCAGGTCAATATTCTGTAATAGCCCAAGTGGGAAAATAAGTTGAAAAACAATAGATACACATGTATAAATAACTGAATCTCTTTGCTGTTCACCTGAAACTAACACAATATTGTTAATCCTCCATAATACAAAACAAAATTTTTAAAACTGCAGATCTGGGGGAAGGCTAGGCTTCTACATTTAAAAATTTTTAATTGAAGGATAATTGCTCAACAGAATTGTGTGGTTTTGTCATACATCAACTAGAATCAGCCATAGGTACACCCATGTCCCCTCCCTTCCAGACCTCCTTCCCATCTCCCTCCCCACCCCACCCTTCAGCCTGTTGCAGAGTCCCTGTTTGAGTTCCCTGAGTCATACAGCAAATTCCCGTTGGCTATCTGTTTTACACATGTTATTGTAAATTTCTATGTTACTCTCTCCAGAAATCTTCCCTTCTCCCTCCTCTCTTCCCACCTTGTCCATAGCTCTGTTCTCTATATCTGTTTCTCCATTGCGGCCCTGAAAATAAATTCATCAGTGCTATCTCTTCATATTCCATATATATGTATCAGTATACACATTTATATTTCTCCTTCTGTCTTACTTCACTTTGTATAATGGGCTCTAATTTCATCCACCCCATTAGAAAAGATTCAAATGCGTTCCTTTTTATGGCTGAGCAATATTCCATTGTAAATATGTACCACAGCTTCTTTATCCATTCATCTGTTGATGGACATCTAGACTGCCTCAATGTTCTAGCTATTGTTAATAGTGCTGTGGTGAACACTGGGGTACATGAGTCTTTTTTAGTTTTGATTTCCTCGGGGTATTATGCCCAGGAGTGGGATTGCCGGGTCATATGGTGGTTTTATTCCTAGCTTTTTAAGGAGTCTCCATATCATCTTCTACAGTAGCTGTATCAGTTTACATCCCCACCTGCAATGCAAGAGTGTTCCCTTTCCTCCACACCCTCTCCAGCATTTATTGTTTGTAGACTTTTTGATAGCACCATTCTGACTAGCATGGAATGGTACTTCATTGTGGCTGTGATTTGCATTTCTCTAATAATAAGTGATTTTGAGCATCTTTTCATGTGCTTGTTAGCCATCTGTATGTCTTCTTTGGAGAAATGTCTCTTCAGGTCCCTTTCCCACTTTTTGATTGGGCTTTTTGCTTTCTGGTATTGAGTTGTATAAGCTGCTTGTATATTTTGGAAATTATTTATCAGTTGTTTACCTTGCTATTATTTTCTCCCATTCTGAGGGTTCTTCTCACTTTGTTTATAGTTTCCTTTGCTGTGCAAAAGCTTTTAAGTTTACTTAGGTCCCACTTGTTTATTTTTATTTCCATTACTCTAGGAGGTGGGCCATGGAAGATCTTGCTTTGATTTATGTCATTGAGTGTTCTGCCTATGTTTTCCTCTAAGAGTTTAATAGTTTCTGGTCTTACATTTAGGTCTTTAATCCAATTTGAGTTTATCTTTGTGTATGGCATTAGGTAGTAGTGATCTAATGTCATTCTTTTGCATGAAGCTGTCCAGTCTTCCCAGCACCACCTACTGAAGAGGCTATCTTCCTCACAGTCCAACTCTCACATCCATACGTGACGACTAGAAAAACAATAGCCTTGACTGGACAGACCTTTGTTGGCAAAGTAACGTCTCTGCTTTTTAATATGCTGTCTAGGTTGGTCATAACTTTTCTCCCAAGGGCTAAGCATCTTAATTTCATGGCTGCAATCACCATCTGCAATGATTTTGGAGCCCAGAAAATAAAGTCTGTCACTGTTTCCACTGTTCCTCAATCTATTTGCCATGAAGTGACGGGACTGGATTCCATGATTTTTGTTCTCTGAATGTTGAGTTTAAGCCAACTTTTTCACTCTTCTCTTTCACTTTCATCAAGAGGCTCTTTAGTTCTTCTCACTTTCTGCCATGAGGATGATGTCATCTGCGTATCTGAGATTATTGCTATTTCTCTTGGCAATCTTGATTCCAGCTTGTGCTTCATCCAGCCCAGTGTTTCTCATGATGTACTCTGCATAGAAGTTAAATAAGCAGGGTGACAATATACAGCCTTGACGTACTCCTTTTCCTATTTGGAACCAGTCTGTTGTTCTATGTCCAGTTCTAACTGTTGCTTCCTGACCTGCATACAGATTTCTATTCCCATCCCTTTCAGAATTTTCCGCAGTTTACAGTGTTCCACACAGTCAAAGGCTTTGGCATAGTCAATAAAGCAGAAATAGATGTTTTTCTGGCATTCTCTTGCTTTTTCAATGATCCCGCGGATTTTGGCAATTTGATCTCTGGTTCCTCTGCCTTTTGTAAATCCAGCTTGAACATCTGAAAGTTCACGGTTTATGTATTGCTGAAGCCTGGCTTGGAGAATTTTGAGCATTACTTTACTAGTACGTGAGATGAGTGCAAATGTGCAGTAGTTTGAGCATTCTTTGGCATTGCCTTTATTAGGGATTGGAATGAAAACTGGCCTTTTCAAGTCCTGTGGTCACTGCTGAGTTTTCCAAATTTGCTGGCATATTGAGTGCAGCACTTTCACAGCATCATCTTTTAGGATTTGAAACAGCTCAACTGGAATTCCATCACCTCCACTAAGTTTGTTCATACTTGATGCTTCCTAAGGCCCACTTGACTTCACATTCCAGGATGTCTGTCACACCATCACAATTATCTGGGTTATGAAGATCTTTTTTTATATAGTTCTTCTGTGTATTCTTGCCACCTCTTCTTAATATCTTCTGCTTCTGTTAGGTCCATACCATTTCTGTCCTTTATTGAGCCCATCTTTACATGAAATATTCCCTTGATATCTTGAATTTTCTTGGAGAGATCTCTAGACTTTCCCTTCCTATTGTTTTCCTCTATCTTTGCATTGATCGCTGAGGAAGGCTTTCTTATCTCTCCTTGCTATGATTTGGAACTCTGCATTCAAATGGACATACGTTTCCTTTTCTCCTTTGCTTTTTACTTCTCTTCTTTTCACAGCTATTCGTAAGGCCTCCTCAGAGAGCCATTTTGCCTTTTTGCATTCCTTTTTCTTGGGAGTGGTCTTGCTCCCTGTCTCCTGTACAGTGCCACGATAATTCATAGTTCCATCCATAGTTTATCAGGCACTCTATCAGATCTAGTCCCTTAAATCTATTTGTCACTTCCACTTTATAGTCATTAGGGATTTGATTTAGGTCATACCTGAATGGTCTAGTGATTTTTCCTACTTTCTTTGATTTAAGTCTGAATTTGGCAATAAGCAGTTCATGATCTGAGCCACAGTCAGCTCCTGTTCTTTTTTTTTTTTTATTTTTGCTGACTGTATAGAGCTTCTCTATCTTTGGCTGCAAAGAATATAATCAATCTGATTTCAGTGTTGACCATCTGGTGATGTCCATGTGTAGAGTTTTCTCCTGTGTTGTTGGAAGAGGGTGTTTGCCATGACCAGTGCCTTCTCTTGCCAAAACTCTGTTAGCCTTTCTCTTGTTTCATTCTGTACTCCAAGGCCAAATTTGCCTGTTACTCCAGGTGTTTCTTGACTTCCTACTTTTACATTCCAGTCCTCTATAATAAAAGAACATCTCTTTTGGGTGTTAGTTCTAGAAGGTCTCGTAGGTCTTCATAGGACTCTTCAACTTCAGTCTTCAGAATAACTGGTTGGGGCGTAGACTTGGGTTACCGTGATATTGAATGGTTTGCCTTGGAAATGAACAGAGATCATTCTGTCGTGTTTGAGATTGCATCCAAGTACTGCATTTCAGACTCTTTTGTTGACTATGATGGCTACTCCATTTCTTCTAAGGGATTCTTGCCCACAGTAGTGGATATAATGGTCATCTGAGTTAAATTCACCCATTCCATTCCATTTTAGTTTGCTGTCTCCTAAAATGTTGATGTTCACTCTTGCTATTTCCTGTTTGACCACTTCCAATTTGCCTTGATTCATGGACCTAACTTTCCAGGTTCCTATGCAATATTGCTCTCTACTGTATCAGACCTTGCTTCCATCACCAGTCACATTCACAACTGGGTGTTCTTGTTGCTTTGGCTCTGTCTCTTCATTCTTTCTGGAGTTATTTCTCCACTGATCTCCAGTAGCATATTGGGCATTTGCCGACCTGGGGAGTTCATCTTTCAGTGTCCTATCTTTTTGCCTCTTCATACTGTTCATGGGGTTCTCAAGGCAAGAATACTGAAGTGATTTGCCATTCCCTTCTCCAGTATCATTGATAGACACTTCAAAACCTACTACTGGATGCTGCACTGCCCTTGAGAAAGACTAGATTGCACTCTATCAACCAGAACACAGGCACAAGCTCCAGCAATCAGGAGAATATCGTAGGGCACTATCCCAACCCCATCCACAGGGGAGACTCCACAACCAAGAACTTTGACCTTGAGAAACTTTATAATTTTTTTTTCTCTTGTAAATCACACTGTTTATTCCCCCAGCATATCTTCACCTTCACACTAGCCTTTAGTGCTGATGTGAAGTTTTCCTCTCTGTTTTTCTTGTTTAATTTTTTTAAAATTTCATTTTAAGATTCTTTCTTATAAATCACACTGCTTATTACCCAACATATTTCCACCATCACATTAGCTTTTTGCAATGCTATGGAGTTCTCCTTAAAAAAAATATTCATTTTAATTTTTTTTTCTTTCTCACTTTTTTCTTTTTTTTCTTGATGACTTTTCTGTATTTTGTTTTTGATATATTCAGCTGTTTTTCCTACTATTCTTTACCAGCTATAGCTATTCCTGAATATATATAAATCTTTTCCACATATATCTGTTGATCTTTGATTTTCTATTTTTTCTCTTCTCTGTCTCTTATTTTTTAATCCTCTTATCCACCCCTTCCTTTTCTCTTTTCTCTCCCTTTTCCTCTTTCTTTTTTTTCTCTCTCTTTTGATTCTCCCTTTTTCCCTTCATTCTTTCTTCTTTCAACAAGTAAGTTAAATTGTTGATCTCTCTATGCTGTATTCCCCAGTTGGCCCTCTGCTTATGCTCAGTTTCCAGACTGAGCATTAGCTAACTTTGCTTTCAATTGGTTGATAACACCTCTGGTTTCTTTGCTCACCAAGTCAATCTTCTGTACTCTTTTATTTAGAACACTTTGGTTTTAACTGTGTGGAAGTGGGTGTGTATATGTAATTCCCTACTTGATCTCCTCCCACTAGAAAACAGGTACAAGTCATCCCCAGCAAGAAATCACCCAACCAACATTTCCTTCCAGGGGCAAAAATTAAAGGGCAGAACTAATACAACCCTATTGAAGTAATAAAGCCTGGGAAAAGGATACCTCAAGTGGAGCAAGTTAGAAAAAAAAATGAAAAGACAGAGAAATACAGCACAAATGAAAGAGCAAGATAGAAACTCACAAGACCAAATAAATGAAGAGAAAATAAGTAATCTTCCTGAAAGAGAATTCAGAATCATGATAATAAAGATGCTCCAAAGACTTGAAAATAGAATGGAGAAAATGTAAGAAGCATTTAACACAGTTAATACAGTCACCAAGCACAGAGAAGAAATAAAGAATAAGCAAATAGAGATGAATAACACAATTACCAAAATTAAAAATACTCTGCTGCTGCTGCTAAGTCGCTTCAGTCGTGTCTGACTCTGTGCGACCCCATAGATGGCAGCCCACCAGGTTCCCCTGTCCCTGGGATTCTCCAGGCAAATACACTGGAGTAGGTTGCCATTTCCTTCTCCAGTGCATGAAAGTGAAAAGTGAAAGTGAATTTTCTGTCGTGTCCAACTCTTAGCGATCCCATGGACTGCAGCCTACCAGGCTCCTCTGTCCACAGGACTTTTCAGGCAAAAGTACTGGAGTGGGTTGCCATTGCCTTCTCCAAAAAATGCTCTAGAAGGAAACAATAGCAGAATAACTGAGGCAGAGGAACAGATAAGTGAGCTGGAGGATAGAATGTTGGAAATAATTTCTGAAGAGCAAAATAAAGGAAAAGGAATGAAAAGAATTGAGGAAAGCCTCAGAGACATTTGGGACAATATTAAATGCATCAGCATTTGAGTTACAGGGGTCCCAGAGGAAGAAACAAAAAAGAAAGGCACTGAGAAAATTTTTGAAGCATATATTTTCAAATTATAGTTGAAAACTTCCCCTACATGGGAAAGGAAATAGTCAAGTCCAAGAAGCACAGATTCCTCTACAGGTTAAACCCAAGGAGAAACACATTGAGACATGTATTAATCAAGCCAGTAGAGATTAAGCACAAAGAAAGAATATTAAAAGCAGCAAGAGAAAAGCAAAAAGTAACATACAAGGGAAAACCCATATGATTAACAGTGCATCTTTGAGAAGAAACTCTACAGATCAGAAGGGAATGGCAGGGCATATTTAAAGTACTGTGAAGAAAGCTGAGTGCCGAAGAATTGATGCTTTTGAACGGTGGTGTTGGAGAAGACTCTTGAGAGTCCCTTGGACTGCAAGGAGATCAAACCAGTCAATCCTAAAGGCAATCAGTCCTGAATATTCTTTGGAAGGACTGATGTTGAAGCTGAAACTCCAATACTTTGACCACCTAATGTGAAGAGCTCATTCATTTGAAAAGACCCTGATTCTGGGAAGGATTGAAGGCAGGAGGAGAAGGGGACATTAGAGGATGAGATGGTTGGATGGCATCACTGACTCAATGGACATGAGTGAGTACACTCAGGGAGCTGGTGATGGACAGGGAAGCCTGGTGTGCTACAGCCCATGGTGTCACAGAGAGTCAGACACCATTAAGTGACTGAACTAAACTGATGGATTCAATATGCCTTTGTACAGTTGTTCTACCTTTTGCAATGTTAGGCCCGTCTATTACCAGAGCTGCTTCCAAGTGTCCCTCTCAGCATAACTGCAGTGCCACCAGCCCTACTTGTCCCTGAGATTATTCCCCTGTTCTGCCCTAGGCTTTTGGCTGAAACTTGCTAGGTAGGTGCATGTGTGGATCCTTCTGTATCCCTGCGACTTGTGTGGGCCTCCCTCAGCCCGCTAAGCTCACCCTCTGTGTCATGGGCTTGTGTGCACTTGTCTTGACTTCCTGGCCGCATGCTCTGTGTAGTGGACATTGTGTGCACTTGTTTTGGCTCCCCGGGCTGGCCTCTGCATCTGGGAGCTAGTGTGGACTTTTTTGGCTCCCCATGTCCATCCTCTGCGTTGTGGGGTTTATGCACGCTTGTTTCATCTCACTGTCTACACTCTTTGTCGTGGGGGTTATTTGTTCTTCTTTTGGCTGTGCCAGGAGAGTGTGTGTGCTGCCCAAGTTTATATGCCTCCCCTTATTGGCACCCCAGTCCCACCCTTTGTGCCGGCTGTGTTTGTTGCCACGTCACACTCAGCTTCCTGGGTCTGCCCTATGTGCTACAAAGGTTGTGTGAGCTGGCTGGGTTGGTATGCCATGACACTCTCGCTTCCCCGAGCCTGCCACCTATTTGAGGCCATAGTCCATGAGCTGTTAATGGGCTGAGAAGTGCAGCTTTCTCTGTTTACTGCCCTCCAAGTCTTTGCTTTGCCTGGTTTTTCAAGACATGTGAGGGAGCTTCCCATGTACAGGAACTCCTGTTTCAAGGCTCTCTCCCTCCCTTGGGGGCATTAGTTCCTGCCCAGAAGTTCTCCATCTTTTCCCTTTTTATGTCTCCCTCCTTTCTCCTACCTCATTTCAGGGAGCTTAACCTATCCCCCTGGAGGCCTGGGGTCTTCTGCTGTCACCTAGAATTTGCTTTGTAGGAGTTTTTCCATATCTTAATGAGTTTTTAATGTATTTGGGGGTAGGCTGGTGATCTTCCCATCTTACTCCTCCACCATCTTCTTCCATCTCCAAGCTTCTGCATTTTTAACATGCTCCCGGGTAACACCAATGCGGCTGGTCTGCATGCGATCAGAGAGTAGGAAAATGATAAAGAACCACATCAGAAATTCAGCCATCTCTACCTCTCAGTTTTATAAATCAACTTACATTCACTGTTCAAGCAGACATGGCCAGATATGGTTACAATATCTGTGGGTACATACAGAACTATGCACACCTGAGGCTGGGGTATAAGGACAGATGTGAAGTAATCCCCAGTATTTCATCCCACCAACCACTTATCTTCTCTGCAAAGAAAATGCATTTTATTATCTACTACTCGGATGCCATTATAATCCAATGAAGAAAGAGAGATGTTAGTTGTAGATGCAGAGGTTATGTATGTACAAATTAAAGCATCTTCTGGAAAACCAAAAAGGAGTAGAGCTATAAGAAGTATCAAGTCAAGACATAGAGAAATAAAGCCTCACTCAGCACATGGTCATTTGGCAAGGATATTCCATGTCAGTTCTTTGATTTGGAGAGACGAGTAGAGACATAGCCTGTGTTAGTAGTAGAATGGCCCCAAGCCTCTGCTTGGAAGCACTCCTGTCTGGATTGAACTGAACTCTTTTCAACTCTACCTACTAGTCCTACTCTTGTTTGAAGATCTTGTGAGATTTTCTCTCTGCAATTGTTGCCTAGAGCCAATCTTCATCATTTCAGATTTTGTATTTGTAAATTGACCTACCCAGTAACTCTGAACCCCTAAATCAATAACTCAGCGTGCTTTCACCATCACCTGATGACATGTAAAAAGCATCAGAAAAACTGAGTCACCTGATGTGCACATTCTCAGCTGAGGTCTAACAAGGCAACACTCTTCTTGTTCCAGCCCTCATGTCATAAGTAAGGGTCCTATTTGTGGCCTATTTAATGCCTTGTTTTTCTTGCAATTTTGTGCACTTTTTTTTTTTTTGGTGATTCTGCTGTTTAAAATGGCACCCAAGTAGTACTGAAATGCTGACTTGTTCCTAAACATAAGCAAACTGTGCTGTGCCTTACAGAGAACACAGGTATGTGAGAAAAGCTTGTTCAGGCATGAGCTATAATGCTGTTGACTGTGAGTTCAATGTTAATGAATCTTTACTATCTATAAAGTGTGCTGTCTTTAAACAGAAACCCACATAAACCAGGGTTGTGTGTTGAGGGGTTACGGATGAAAATGTTGTAACCAGAGGCTCGCAGGAACCCAACCCTGTAGTTCCCTTGGGAGTAGTCACTTGGTATTTGCTAATTCAGTGTTCACAGTAACTTATAGGACAGAACTACTGCAGATAATAAGACTGGACTGCAGTTGTGTGTATTACAAACAAGTAAAACTTAGAGTTAAACACATGGGCTCTAGAACAAGATAATATGAGTTCAAGTCCCAGGCCTACCATGTACACATGGGAGAGTTTGGGCTTTAATTTCCTCTCTCGCTAAAGGACCTCATTCATGATTGTGGTATCATTTAAAAAAATCGGTACACCCACACATACTCACACAGAAAACACTTAGAATTATATCTTGCAGACAGCAAGCACTCAGATACATTAGCTATCATAAGTGTCTATTATTTTTGCAGGGCACGAAAGCTCCTGAAAGTGTACGAAATCACACAATCAGGTGCTGAGCTGAGATAGGAACATTGTTCCTCTGACACCCAACCCACAGGGGAGACTATCCAAGTGGAGTGAGAAGTGTTTGGAGCCATGGATGTCTGGTCATCGCCCTAAATATAGAGTTTTGAGCTGTGTATTGAGAGGTGCAATGGGATGGGGTCAATCAGCAAGAGATAGGAAAAGGGGTGCCTTTGAGTGATTGCAGCCATTTCAGGTGTCAGATCTCAGACCCCATGGTTTTGCAGCTTTTTATAGAATGCCTGTGGAAACATAATGGCAGACAGGGGTGACTACGGTTCAGCGTTTCAGACATATCATCTTTTCTCTATCGTGCTGCAGGGGTTATGCTACAAATTGAAAGATCCAGCTACATGAAAAGGAACTGACACATTGAGCCAGGAAGTCTTTTCTTGTGCAGAAAGCTCTGATCTCTGGTTAGCCAATCTGGAAGAGGTATATTTGACAAGAATAATTTCAAAAAAGTTTGCACTTGCAGAGATGGCAAGTATAACAAGGGAATTAGGACCACATCTGGGTTTGATGGAATAAAAAATAATCCAAATGTGAAACTAGGATAAGGATGTCAAAAAAATTGAACACAGAACACCCCTATAGCTTCACAGCTCTGTGAGCTGGATAATTTCATGCTTGGAATGAAGAGAGGGCTCCTTAGGGCATGGGGTGCTTAGAAGACACCTCTCTTCATCTCCATTCCCCACACTAAAGTACAACACAGTTTCTTCACCACCTGCCATCCTAACCCGGTGAGCAGATATGCTCCTTCTCTTTTGGAACAGCCTTTTAAAAAGATTCATCCTGCATTGTGAGGGGGATGGAGCTGGAGGGTACATTGCTTGTCTTCTTTCATTCTATGATTTGTGTCATTGAAGAAAGATTTCTCTAAGAATGAGAGAAGAAGAAAGAAAGAAAGTGAAGTTGCTCAGTTGTGTCTGACTCTTTGCCACCCCATGGACTGTAGCCTATGAGGCTCCTCCATCCATGGAATTTTCTAGGCAAGAGTACTAGAGTGGGTTGCCATTTCCTTCTCCAGGGGATCTTCCCAACCCAGGGATCGAACCTGGGTCTCCTGCATTGTAGGCAGACGCTTTGCCATCTGAGCTACTAAGGAAGTCCTTAAGAATGAGAGAAGAAGGAGACAGTATGATGGGAAGAGATTATGAATTAGCATTTTTGGTACACAATGGGGAGTTAAAATGCAAGTAACAATTAATAGAGTTTTAGAAAATAAACATGCTGAAGGAGAGGAGGTATTATTTATTATTATTACTGTCAGGTGGGCATGGCACCAGACATGGTACACAACTCTCACTCAGTTAAGGCCCCAACTGTTTTGAGAGGTAGTGATTTTCCTCATCTTACAAAAAGGGAAATGGGTTCATTGAAGTTTTAACATCTACTCAAGATCACATTAGGTCTTCCCGGGTGGCTCAGATGGTAAAGTGTCTGCCTGCAATGTGGGAGACCCAGGTTTGATCCCTGGGTTGGCAAGATCCTCTGGAGAAGGAAATGGCAACCCACTCCAGTACTCTTGCCTGGAAAATTTAATGGATGGAGGAGCCTGGTAGGCTACAGTCCGTGGGGTCACAAAGAGTCAAACACAACTGAGCGACTTCACTTCACTTCAAGATCACATCTGCAATGAATAGTGGATATGAGATTCAAATATCTGTCTGTAGAATTACAACACTTGAGCACCTTGCAACCAAAAAAACACAATGACAGCAGTAAGTGAATATTGTGGAGTACCTCCTACAGACTGTACATGCATGAACTAATTTAATCTTCATGAACTTATGATTTATGAACAGTTGTACCCATTTCACAGATGTAGAAACTGAGGCTGAGAGAAGTTAAATAACTGGCCTAACATCTCTAGCTAATCCTTGTCAGATCTCTGAAAGGAGATACATCTGATGGAAGTTTGCTAGAACTAATGAGAGAAACTTACTAACATTTGCACTTTTATATAAGCAAAGTCCCCGTGTGTGTGGGTGGAGGGGAGAAGTGAAGCAGGCAGTGATCCAAGATGCAGGAAATAGACACCTGACCAGAGTTTGGTGCCAGGACTCCTGTGCCTTCCATGTCTCAGAGAAAACGAGGGAGGAGTTGGTCCAGAGCAGAAGAACTGGGAGGACAGTCCCAAATGAAGGAAGGAAGCAAGACCAGAACTGGATGGATGAAGAGGGTGATGGGAAAATGAGGAGAAGAAGAGAGATTATCTTAGTCCAGGGGTTGGCTCAGCTCAGTACCATGGGGTAGGACACCTGCTGTCAGTCAGAGAAAAGTCAGAAGCTAAGAGACAGGGAGGCAGTACCAGGGATACTGTCTTACTGTGAAGCCAAAGTGGATCTGAGGTCTAGAAGGAGACAGTTCAGGCTGGCCTGAAAGCTTCGGACAATTAGAGGGTGGCCTGGCCTCTGGGACTGGGCAGAGGGACTTTGAAATCGAGGACCATAAGGAGGGCCTGGAAGCCCCACCGCCACCCCCCGGCTGAATGAAATTCATGTTCAACCAGGGAACAGTGTGAGATGGACCAGTGACCCCCTCGACCATTTGTCCTCTATCCTGTAAGTGGGTGCCCAGGCTGGCTGAGAGCTGGACCAAAGGGGCTGGTTTCCTTCAGCTGCCAAGGAGGAAGAAGAGGGGATGGGAGAAAGCTCAGCTCCAATGTACAAACACCAGCAGCAGAGAGAGCTTTGCTTTTTCCTCCAGAAGAGTGAGAGCCAAAATGTAATCCTTGCTGCTCCCCAAAGCAAGATGCTCTCGCTTCTTTATTTTACCCAGCATGGCTCTCCTGCTCTCTAAATCCTGACATTCAGAACCTCACTTTTCTCTGTCTCTCAGCTCCTGGGTAGAGGTGCATCTTCTTCTGGCTGCAACTCCAAGTACAATTTATTTTAGGAGAAAATTGCCCACAGTTTAGAGTAAATAAAATTGAGAGCAGAGCTGAGCGACTTCATTTCCACTTCCCAGTATAGCGACTGAAGAGGGAACTTCCTTCAACTCCAATTGCTCTTCTCAGAAAGTTTTTATTTAGCTTAATGGAACAAAGCATGGTTTCTAGACCAAAGAGGAAGAAAATAAGACAAGGCAAGGCAAGTAAGTAAAAGACATTTCAGCTCAGACGTTAAAAAAAAAAAGAATTTTCCTCTTTCTTTTTCTCTTCGTTTGATTTGTGTTTTTCACCAATAATCCACTGTAGAATACAATATGAATTATCAATATATAGTCAAAGGTGTGGGGTACAAATGACAAGAGGAAAGACGAGAGATGGGACAAAGTGAACTGAAATATACTTCCAAAGCCATTGTGGTAAATGATATATCTTTAAGAAATGTCCACAGGGGAGCTGGTATATAAATAGCATCTCAGTGTGAAATAAGGACTGTGCCTTATTTCTTGTAGAAGCTGCTGTTTCTGTGCCAGCGAGCAAAGATGCTAACAAAAGAACAGGCTAAGAGATGCCCCATTGATGTCTTTCCTTCCTGTGGCAGATTCTGTGCGTTATGTAAAGAGCAAGGGCAGGTGTGCTCACTTTGCCCACCTACATGCTTGACTTTTTAAAAAAAGATTAAAGGACACCATTCTATATGCAGCTGTCACATATTACTCAGCGTGGGCTGACATGAACCGTAGTGAGATGAACCCGAGTGGGTTGAATCTGAAGGGAAAATGAAGATACTGTACTCACAGGAAGTTTAAATAATGGAATATCAATTATTTATTTCCCAGGCTGTAATTCAAATAACCAACAAGACAAGAAAAATAAAACAATAAAAGGGCTGTGCATTGTACTTGGTGTGGTAAAGGTGTCTCCACCTAATGAGTCTCCTGGATATCTAGTTTGCGTCTGAATATCACCAGGGGTGATTATACCTTGCAAAAGTAGACCAGAAAAAGGCATGCCTTCCTATGTCTCAGGCTGTAATTAAAGCCACGAGCCATCAGATACTGAAGAGGCCAGCTGCAGCCCTTCAAACCTTTAGTACCCCAGCATTAAAAATAGATTACAGCACAAAATATGTACCAAAAATAATCCCAATAAAAAATTTGCACATTTGATTACTATAATTGATTTTTTCTTCTAGATATGAATAAATGACCCAGGCTAAATGCCAGTTCCTCGCAAAGAATTTCATTTAAGCTTCACTGAATTGAAAAGGCTCAACCAGACTCAACATTTCCAACTTCCTAGCAAGTAGCAGAAAATCTACCTGACAGTTGCTATGGCAACACGAACAGGAAGAGTGAACCACCAGCCTATAAATCCACAGAGAAACCTTTCTTAATTGGAAGGCCTTTAACCCGCACATTTTTCTCATAGCTGCAGAGCTTATTTCTAAAGAGATTATTAAATTCCTCAATTGACTTATGAAGGATGCTTCCCACTATATTACTCTGCTTTGGGTTGCTCGTTCTTTATATCTGTTTCCAAAACTACAAAGCAGACCGGGGATAATAAAAGTTAACACAGATGTTTCAATGAAAAATCCATATGATATCCCGAAAATAACTTCAGTGGAAATGCTGAACAAAAAGGATTCCAATGCAAGATCCAAGATGGTGTAGACATGTTTGTTTCAAGAGCGACACTGAAGTCACTAAGCTTCACCATCCCCCTTCTCTCCAAATTCAACAGATTAATATGAAATCCTGGTAGCATTTCCCAATATTAAAAAGCAGTGACCAAATCAAAAAGAAAAAATGAATAAATGAAGTGGTGGAATACGTTAATTTTATGCTCATTGTTGATTTTTAAAAACTCTCTTTACAATTCAAAGTAAATACAAACTAATATGTGACTGACTAAACAAGCAAATAAATAACTTAATGATTACAGTAAGTTTACTACATATGAACAAGTTCCCTTCTGAGAGCACATCTGACAAAGTTAGCCTAGGAACCCAGCTAACTCAATTGGTTGTATAACACTGTCCTGTAATAGGTTTTTGGTACTTTTTCGCTCATTGGAAAAGATCCCGAGGTGGGACAGATTGAAGGCAGGAGGAGAAGGGGACGGCAGAGGATGAGATGGTTGGATGGCATCACCGACTCAATGGACATGAGTTTAAGCAAGCTCTGGGAGTTGGTGATGGACAGGGAAGCCTGGCGTGCTGCAGTCCGAGAGGCCTCAAAGAGTCAGACATCACTGAGTGACTGAACTGAACTGAATACATAAAAAACAAGCACAAAAATCTTTGTAATCTTACTGTACAGTACCCTGAAAATTACAGTAGTATAGTCCAACAGCTGGCATACAGGGGCTGGCATTGAGTGAAGAGGCAGGAAGAGTTACTGACTGGAGTGGGGAGAGGAGATGAGAGAGATGGTAGAGCTGAAGGATCATCAGCAATAGGATATGGAGGGCAAGCTGCAATTTCACTCATGCCTGATGTGGATGGAATGTATATTTGCATCTTTGAAAGCTCACAACTTGAAGGTTCATAGTAGGGGACTTACTGGAGTTCATCACTCAGTTTAATTGTGTAACACAGAGGATTAGGAGTCACAGTGGAGAATGTAGAATATATAAACCCACCCACATCCAGGGGCAATCTTTGCTCCTTCTGTCTTGCTCTGTGAAAGAAACATTAGTCCTTCCAGCTCAAGCTGATCTGCTGGGGTTCAGCTCCCACCCTCTTCACAGACCCTGGGTATACCTTTTTACGGGTCCCATGTATACATGTCCATAAAATCTCCAAGCCCAAGTTCTACTTTGGGGTGCTTTCTCTCTCTCCTCTTTTGGCCTGGTGTTTGAATGAATTCCAGTCTCCTTAGTCGTCCTTCTTCCTCACTTTGTGTTCTCTCCTCAGTTCCTGGCAAGATGGTGCCCACTTCCTGTTCTCACACTGAGGCCTGATAGCCCCCGACTTCTCTGGAAGGGAGAACCACTCCTGCCTTCTTTAGGTAAACTTTCTCCACACACGGTGCTCTCCTGGCCTTTCCTCCATCTTCTCAGTTGTTTATTCTCTGCCTACTTTTTGATATTCCTCAGAATATTTCATGAACCCTCTTTCTTCCTCCAGCTGCTATCTCCTTTATTTTATTTATTAATTTATTAAATCACTTCAGTCATGTTTGACCGTTTGTGACCCTATGGATTAGAGCCTGCCAGGATCCTCTTGTCCATGGGATTCTCTGGGCAAGAATACTGGAGTGGGTAGCCATTCCCTTCTCCAGGGAATCTTCCCAACCTGGGATCAAACCCACGTCTCTTATGTCTCCTGCATTGGCAGGAGGGTTCTTTACTACTGAGCCACCTGAAAAGCCCCTCTGTTCCCCAGTGGGCAACCTCAAACCCTCCCGTGGCTTCAACGGCCATCAACACACTAATGACTCAGAAATGTTAATCTCAACCTTGTTGTAAAAGGGAAGATGAAAAAATCTACCTCCTCAGGCTGTAGAGAACATTGGAGACAACATTTAAAACTTGTCTGACACATTATCAGCTCTCCATGGAAATGTTAGCTATTATTAGAATGTATCTTAGATGCTTTAATGTTAGCATGTGCAAAGCTGAACTCCCTGTCTTCTCCTCATAGTATTTCTTACCACTGCTTCCTTCTCAGTAAATCCTCTACTCAACTTTTAAGTCCATTTTCATCAACTCCATCAAAAGCTCCCCTTATCCTTCTTGAGTTAGATGCCCCTCTTATGAGCTATCAGGGCTTGCTGTGTTATTAATGGTTGTATCCTGTTGCATTGTCATTGCATGAGAGGGCAAAACCACAGTCCTATTCACTATTTTATCCCCAACAAATATTTATTTGGGATATGAATGAATGAAACTATCACTACCTAAAACCATTAACAATTTTCTTCATGGTTATGTCATATGGTTTTAGAAAATTATCCTTAGTTTCATCCATTCCAACCTCCTTTTATAAAAATCTAGTTTTGCCAGTGTTACTTTGGTTTCAAAATCACCTAGAATGACATGAAATTCTCAGGAAATATTTAGGAATTGGGGTCAAAAAGAAGGGGAGAAAAACCTCCTGAAAGGCTAAGGGCATGGATGCAAGCAAACATATATTCATCCACACAAGCAGTATTCCCCCTGCATTCAGCTCTCAATCCTTCTTTCCTCTGAATAACCTACCTGTTGTCTATTATGCCCATTACTGTCTAGAGAAAAGCTGTCCTTGAAATAATTTTTTTGACGATGTGGACAAAACCTTTCTCAGGTTAATGTGTTCAGGAGACATTCACAGACCACAAACTTTGAGGACCCTCTCAGACTGCTCAGGCTGGGGAACTGGGCAGAGATTCAGGGATTTTAGACAATGTGTTCAGGTGGGGATTTAGGAAAAACAAGTTGGGGGATAGGGGAGTCTTTGTGCAGAAACAAATACCCCTGAGGTCAGTATACATATACAACTATCTCACAAGCAATGCGCAGGGCCAGCACCACAGCTGGGAGCTGTCCTGATGTACCCAGGTGACCGCACATGTACACACTCATGCACTTGGGAGGCTTGTGGCTTACTTTTTCATCCAAAAAAACCCTCTGTCTTCTGTTTCACATACTTGCAACTTACAGAATTTTGAAAGGGTCCACGTGCAACAACTGGACCAAACATAGGGTGTGTTACTCTGATCTCTTTACCCAAAAGAAACCATTGAGATTTCTGTGATCATCCACTTGGGGAGGCTGATTGCAACAGCAGAGCTTTGATGAACAAGAGGTTTGATTCCGAATCCAGCTCTATATCTTGCTGGTCCTGTGACTTTAGGAAAGCTTGCTAAATCTCAGTTGCCTCTTTTATGAAGAAGAGAAAACAGTACGAGCCTTAGAGGATTTTTGATAGTTACATAAGGTACTGTGCACAGGGTCAATAAATGTTCAGTAAAATGTATCTGAAGAATAGGTAACCCAAATGGCTACATGAAGTCATCTCAAGTGAACATCCAAGTGCTTTGATCAAAGGGATGGGTGGATGAATTAGCTCATGTATTGTTTCACCACCTGGAACATCACAGAGGATTTGAACACTAATAGCAGGAGCTATCTGTTTAGTTCTGACCCTTTCTGGAACACATGATTTCAAAAATATCCTTTGCAGCAGTACGGTTTCAACCTACTCTTTAAAAGTTAGAAATAGAAAATTGAACTTGTTTGTTGAAAAACATAAAATGATGAAAGTATTTTAGTGATGTATCTGTATTATGCAGGATAATGACATATTAGACAAAAAAGTAATTCCTTTGTATAGGCAGTGGAGTCAAAAAGATTTTTTTGCATGGGGTGGGGATTCTGCTTTTCTTCCTAAAAAAATACCAAGAGGATATGTCTAAACAAGAGTGAATTTGGAAGTTTGGCTCACTGATCCACTCATCTGCACTCCAGTCATTGAGATTTCATCCTATGATACTGTGGTACAAATTTTCACATCCATTAACTAATTTAATCCTCATACAAACTTTGAAATGTTTTTGGATACGATTCCCATTTTATAGATGAAAAGACTAAAACTCAAAAATAATTTCCATAATTATACCAAGAATGAGGCAGAATCAAGAGTCACACCCAGCTGTCTGATAACAAAGACTATTGTTTTTCTTTGACATAACCTTTTCTCGTGATATAAAGACACATCACCTTCTTGGTGTCACATTAGTTTTATCATCCCAGGTTATGATAGTTCTCTATTCTTTATTCCTTACCTTTTTCCTTGTTTTTTTGCACAGGTATATTTCTCCTGCTGGAGTACCTTCCTTTCTACCCAATATTTTGTAATTTATTTAGCATAGTCCTTTATCTGGAAAGATTTTTGAGAGGTACTTTGGCTGTTTTCCTTCTTTAATTAATAAAAGAAGGAGGATGGGATATATTTATACTTATGACTGATTCATGTTGTTGTATAGCAAAAACCAACACAACACTGTAAAGCAATTATCCTCCATTAAAAATTAAATTAAAAAAATAAAAGGAGGAAAGATCCTCCTGTAATACAGGAGTGTCATCACTCCAGACTCCTTGACATGGTCCTCTGACCTCTTCCTGCTCAAACTTAGGCAGAAATCCTAAATACAAGGCTGAAAACCTACATGCCTTGTTCCCACTTTTTCTTTCAGTTTTATTTTCATGTCTACTTTGTTTAAAGATAAAATAAAATAATCATGGGCCAGAAGGCCTCAAAAGTTTAGGAGTGTGAATTTGATCACAAATCTAAATTCTGGTTTATAAGATTTAATATTCAATGTTTCATAGTAGAATTTTCCCCAAGCAGTAAAATATGATTAACATATATGCAGTGGTGTTAAAACTATTTTCTAATACTTGACTAAATAGCTACTTCAAGGGAACAAGTGAAGAGGATTAAAAAATATCATAATACACAGATTGGAAAGCAACTCTTTGATCAAAAGAGGAGTCACATGGCATAATTATTGGCTTTAATCAATCAAAACTTCTTGATGATATATTCAAACAGAAAAATAATTCTCCTTTTAATTAAACCTCTCACTGTCATAATTTTCTTTGCGGTTTATA
Source organism: Antilocapra americana (assembly GCA_007570785.1). Taxonomy (NCBI): domain Eukaryota; kingdom Metazoa; phylum Chordata; class Mammalia; order Artiodactyla; family Antilocapridae; genus Antilocapra; species Antilocapra americana. The sequence continues at coordinate 3,528,811 of ML661250.1, read as the reverse complement.
CTTGCCCCCAAACCCACCAATATCTATTTCTCTCTAACTTATTTCTGAAAGAGGACTTAGTGAACATGAGAGCAGTTATATAGGCAGCCACATCTTTACTTGCTGTTAAAAATTACTGGTGAAGGCAACTTTTACCTTCATCTCTCCCTTCTTCTTCCCATGAAGGAGGCAAAGTCCAGTTCAAGAAATGAGAACTAGGGCTATGCAGTGCTATTTCTAGAACTTAATGAATTAGACTCTTTTAGTACACATAGATCCGCTAGAGAAGGGAATGGCAACCCACTCCAGTATTCTTGCCTGGAGAATTCCATGGACAAAGGAGCTGAACAGGTGACAGTCCTTGGTGTCTTAAAGAGTCGGACACGACTTTCACTTCTTTCTTTCGCTCACAGTACACATTCCTCTCTCACTTGTTTTAGACAATCTAGGGATCTGTGTTAATTCTCAGGTCTCTCTTCTCTCCAGTAGTGTTATATTAAATTCAGTCTTCTTCATTTGAGGAATGAGCGAAGAAATTACTGTTTTTTGAGGATCACAGAATTCCAAGGAAAGGGCCATTTTCAGAGAGGAGGAACATGAAGCATACAGATGAAGCAACTTGCCTGCAGTCATAGATGTAATCCCAGTTTGAACAGTGATTCAGAACCAGTTCTTTCCACTGTACCATGCTGTTACTGACAAATAAAATTCTTTTTTTTTAGATAAAAATAAATTCATGTTTTAAAATATATCTTTAGGTTCTGATTTTCAGTAATGACAGAGTAGGTTGTACTGGATTAATTCTCCTGCTGATAACAGTTATCTTTAAAAAGATGTCTGAAAGTACTGGAGAGTGACAAAAATCAGGTAGAAACTCAAGAGAGCTCAACTCATTACAGAAGAAACCATAGTGGATGAGACCAAGATAATAGAGCTTTTCTCCTGAAGGAAACCCTCAGTCTTCCCAGGCATGGATGGATTAGATCAGGCAAAGTGACACCATTTGATTACCCTGATGTACAAGCAGATAACATCTCAGGATGAAGACTTTATCAGATAAAGTCCCAGAGAGGCTGGGAATTGAGAGGTGGAGTCGGGGGTGGGGGGGGCGGAAATACCTTAAAAGAAAGAAATCACAGAGGGAGATGCCCGTAAGTTGGCATATAAATTCCCTTCAAATGCTTCAGACCTTGCATGGAGTCCCTGTGAGGCAAGTCACCTAGGACTTCAGGGTAATAGGAGTTTAAAGCACTACAGGGCTGATGGGGATTCCAGAGCTGCCCACTACGTGGAACACTGACTTAGGAGTTGGGGTCTCATCAAGTTAGAGAGGCTGGTAAAGACTTTCAGCTTTTTATTGAAACCTCACAAGGCTTGGGAGTACTACTCGAGGACTAAGCCATTCACACTAGGAGTAAGGGCAAAACTAAAATAGATCCACCTTAACAAAGTTTAAAAACCAAGCTTCTACCAGTCCAAGTGGATTCGCAAGCAATTTAACTACTTATTAGAATAAGACTTTTCCGATTCCTCAAATACAGGTAATAGAACCCAGAGTCTTAACAAAATATAATCTATATTTCTTTTTTAAAATGGAGATAAACAATGAGAAAAATTTAAAAAAAAAGAAAGAAAAATAATTTTGTAAAAACAGACCTTTAGTACCTTTTGTTTTTACCTCTTCTGGTAAAAACAGAAGGATCAGATGTATGCATTAGCAGGCAGGTGTTTAAAAATTATGATAAATAATTTAGAGGATTATACATCTATAATAGATATATCTATTATATATATTAAATCATAAGAAGAGTATAAAAGAAGGAAGGGGTATAAACGGCATTATAATGTTGGAAAAAATTCTTATATTAATCACTAAGTGGTATAATACTAATAGTAATCTCTATACACACATACACACACACACTGAGTCTATATTTATTTAGTTCTAGATACTGCTTTTCTATTTTGCTTTTGCCTAAATAATAGCAGAATTCAAGCAGATGGCATGTACTTTTATGAAGCTCCCATGGGAAAGCACTTCTTTCCCACAGCATGGCATGGGGGTGAAGAACACAAACTCAGCAGCCAGACTGTCACCAGCTGTGGGACCCTGGGCATGCTAGTTAGCCTCTCTGTGTCCCAGTACCAACCTCGCCATGGTATGCCAGAATTAAATGATTTCATAATGAAAATTTCTTAGACTGGTGCCTAGCACATAATGGGCACCGTTATGACTTACTCCTCTGTGATACATCTGGAATGCCGTCTGGTAGAAGTTTACACGTAATATACTTGTCATCACTCAGTGCACCCCAAGTCATCAATTTAGGCAAACCCCTGGTCTCACAGCATAGACCTCAATTCTTAATGGTGTCAAGTTTGCTAAATATAAATTTTTAAATACTTGTCTTCATGTTTGTGTTCTCTACTAACTTAAGGGTTTCTTGAAATCAAGGGCAGGCTTTCCTGGTTGTCCAGTGGTTGAGAATCCGCCTGCTAGCACAGGGGACAAGAGTTCAAACCCCGCTCTGGGAAGACCCTATATGTCTCAGAGTAACTAAGCCTGGCAGCCACAACTACCGAGCCCACATGCAGCAACTACTGAAGCCTGGGCACCTAGAGCCTGTGCTGTGCAACAGGAGAAGCCATTGCAGTGAGAAGCCCATGCACTGCAACAAAGAGGAGTCCCTGCTCTCTGCAACTAGAGAAAAGCCAGCAACAAAGACCCAGCACAGCCAAGAGTAAATAAACACAGCTTTTTAAAAAATAACAATTTGAAGTCAAGGATAAGGTCTTAGCTAGAATAGAACTAAAATATGCTTAATAAAATCTTGGATAAATACTTTTTAAGTGAGAGACAGGCCCTATTCATTTAATTTAAGGATAAAGCAGCAAGTTGTACGAGAATGTAGGGTTTTCTTTTTATTAAATATAAAAGTCTAGAATCCATATATCAAGACTATTATAAGGAGATGCCAAATCTGAAATCTAAAATTATTACTTTCCATTCCTAAGATTTTATTGTTTCATTTTCTATTCCTCCAGCATATGCTTACTGAGCATTTATAATTAACCAAGCATTGTACTCGACAATGGGGAGACAGCTAAAATGACAAGGAACTTTTGATACTGAAGAGGAACAAAAGATGAACAATTAAATAGTTCAAACTTTAATAGAGGTAGTTTTGTTTGTCCTACAGGATCAACTGGGAGATTACCTGAAGGAGTAAGGCCTGAAATAAGGACTAAAGGTTGCGGAGCAGCCTAGTGAAATTCCAGATTGGAGAAAGGTTTTCGGGCAGAAGGGTTAGAAAATTCACTCTAATATTAGGTCATGGAAGCTGTGGCTACAACCTTATTTTTCAGAAGAAAAACTAAGATGAATGGAAAAGAGAATGACTTGTTCTAAGGTCATTATTAATGATAGAATCAGGAACAGTATCCAAACTTTTAAGTTTCATCTCTATTCTAAATTGGGCTTCCCTGGCGAGTGGCTCAGATGGTAAAGAATCTGCCTGCAACACAGGAGATATGGGTTCAATCACTGGATCAGGAAGATCCCATGGAGAAGGAAATGGCAACTTGCTCCAGTATTCTTGCCTGGAGAATCCCACAGACAGAAGAGCTTGGTGGGCTAGATAGTTGTGACTTTCCATAAGCCCATGATACTTTTAGAGCTGAATTTGTGCCCCTTCTATGATGTAACTTTTTTGTATTGATCGGGCCTCATCATAGCAAACAGTAACATAAATTACAATCAATGCTCTTAATAAAAAAAAAAAAATTGAGGAATCTCTGCAGGCCACCAGGAACATTTTAAAGTTCTCCTAACCCCCATTCATGTCTAAGCCTTTGCTCATTTTCCCAAAGAACATCTGCATATCATCTCTTCTTTTATGTCTTCTTTTAGGCTAGCTCAGTGGATATGAATCTTAAGGTTCCTAAGAATTCCACTCCAGGTCTGCATGCAGACAAACATGCCACATGCTATTTTATAGGTGATTTAGAAAATTCAAGGTTTAATTTGACTACACAATTTTTATTTTATGAGTTGGCTTTAGAATGAAACCTTCATCTAAGATGTTTCTCTACTGTCTTATTATAATTACAAACTTATCTGACGCTCTTTAGCGATCCATTTCTATTTTGAAGCTGATTAGTTTCATTTAATCTTAAAAGGGATAGAAAACGATCATAGGGTTATAGTGCTTACCTGCAACTCCTCCCCCTGCCCCCTTTCCCTATGCTAAACATGCTTTCCTGCAAATACCTCTGAAAAAAACCCCTAGAAAAACCACTTTCTTGGTGCACCAAGAAGGCCATTACTGGTGGGTATGACAATTAAATTCATCTTTTTCAGCCATGATCAACACTCCAGAAATCACCACCACAAATTCGGTAATAGGGCAAACTTGGAGAGAAGCAGACATTGCAAAACCAAAAGGATGACTTCTGTACTCATCTTCATGTCCACGTGAGGACAGGGGCCTCTCAGACCTGCATGGGTTCTTTTCACCCCCACACCATCTTTCCCTCAAGAGAGCAGAGTTTCCCTCCCTTGTTTCTTGGAATCAGACTGTAAGATCAGGACCATCTGGGATTTTCAGCGGCAGTTTGGCAGAGTCTATGAATTTGCTCATTCATTCAGTACACACTGTGATGGCCTCCTAGTACACGGAGCCTGACAAACTAGAAACTCTATTTCTAGCCCTCTTCCTGCAGCTAGGGCTCCCAGGCATGTGTTAGGTCCTGACAAACAGATTTTCTCTTTTGAATACCGCATGTGAAGGAGTCAGATGAGGACAGAGGCAGGACTCAGTCACGCATTTTGAGTGGCCTGTAGCCGAGGCAGTGTCATGCTGGACCCAGAAGTTGTTCTGAATGTCTTCCTGATCCTACAGCTTTCTGTCTGAGATAGACAGCGGTAGCACTCTGATGACCCAGTTCTGTAATGTGGCCTTAGGAGTCATTCCTGGAACCTCAGCCTGCAGTTTGTTTCTTTACCCTATGGACTAGTTTTAGGTCATTTAACACCATTTCTGCTCAAACTTCATTCAATAATAAATGTCTTCCTGCTTAAACTATGAATAAGATGGATTTTTTTTTTTTCATTTAGCAATTGAAGCCTTCCTAATAAACTCTGAAAAGGGCATAAAAGCAGACCTCCAATTTGAGAACTCCTGAAGGGGCAGAGTTATGAAAAATTTGTGTTTTTTTTTTTTTTTTTTTTACTGTATATTAAGCAATGCTCCTCATGCTTTTTTGAGAGCTGAATACTTTCACTTAGGTCTAAAGTCCCATAAGCCTGGGGTGGCACATAGGTTTGGTGAAGAGTTACCTAGTCCGGGAAGAATCAGTGCCTTCAGCAATCCTCATCTCTGTTCAGTACAATGAAATCATTTCACTGACATCTCTAGTCACCAGCTTCACAGGTTTAGGGGTAGAATGTGGGACTCTCTTGCCCTAAAACTGGTTCTGGAGATACAAAATGCCCTCTTCTACCCAAGACCACCCCCTAGCAGGGTTTCTTGCTCACACATATAGTTCAGATGCTCCACACATTAGCGGGTGAATCTATTTTTCAAAAATGATTGAAGCTGTAATACATTATTTTAAAGATCTCTTCATAGTTATCCTGTACCATTTATCTCATTATTCTTTCAGCTGGGCAGTTTTTCCTAAATACCCTCGATGCAGTTTTATGTCCATTCTTTGTTATCTAGAACTCATTAGTATAACCTAAGGTGATTTGGGTTGTGTATAAGTCAATTAAATTTGCATAATGAGCCCCAGTGCCTCTCTGGCATGAACGAAGAACTAAGGAAAATTTTGACAGCTTCAAGAGAGCCATACAATTCATTCTTTTGGGGAAGGGGAATCCCTTTATAATCTTTTAATTAGGGTTTCAAGACAATGTATATTCAAAGTACCCAGAAAAACCAAGTCAATGACCTTTGATTAGAGTTGCACAGAAGTTCCCTCCAGCAGGAACAAGATGTCAGCTTTGTAGTGAAAACAGGTCTTCATTTAACACATGATCTTTGAGAAGCCAATAAGCTACATTCTACATAGAGCTCCAAGGGAGAGCTATTGCTAGGGCAGAGTCCAGGAAAAAAGAATGCTTATCCAAAACAGAGGGCATACACACAAAGAAGAAGACATGCCTAATCAGGTAAATTGCTACTGAAATTACTACCAAATAGTTGTAGTAATATGTGCCTTGTTTTTGTTTTTTCACAGTTAATATACAATGATCAAAATGTCAGTGTAAATTACATTCATTACCCTATACTACCCTCACATTCTATGAAGTTAATGTTATTATTACCATCACTGTACAGATTATAAACTGAGACTTAGAAATACTTAGTGATTAATCAACATAATACAACCTGGTGGTAAAACCAAGATTACAACCTAGTGCCTGCAGATGGTTGGAGTAGGTGCCTTATGCTGTAACCATGGGAATGGGCAACACTGTAGATGCAGAGTCTGGCCCCACCCTGGCCATATAAGCTCAGAATTCTTGTTTCATAAAAGAAAGGTAGGAATGCAGGCACCTTGATAATGACAAAGTGGCATTTCTTTTCTTAGCCAGAAAAGTGGAGTCTCCAAGAAGATTAAATTTGGGAAGGGAGGAAAACAAAACAGAAAATAAAGAAAGAAAAGGAATATTACATTCCTCAACTGGTATATTGTAGAATAACTTTTGTAATTATTATAGTACCCTCTGCATAGTATCTATGATTTGTAAAAGACATAGTCTATTAAAAATTCTTAACATTGAGTACTCACTTTCTTTTAGTATTGAAAGATTTCATGTCCCCCTCATAAAAGTAATGGTAAAAGAATTTATTTTAAAAAGTTTAAAAGGGAGAGAGAAGATAGGAACCAAATCATAAATAGTTTAGATGAGCTTTCAGTCAACAGGACTAAAGGCTTCAGCTTCTAGGTACTAGGGCAGGGAGAATAGTAGGAAAGAAGAAAGGAAGAATGGTCAAATACCCTACTATGTGCCTGGCAGTCTGCTATGTGTTAAGAGGCATAGATATTACCAGCTTCACTTTTATAGCCATGGTGAGTCTCATAGGAGTTTTAAAATTTGTCTATGTTCATACAGCTCATAAGCAGCAAAGATGAGATTTATGGAAGCACCTTCCCCTACAAACTATTGTTCTTTCTGCCATTCCTAGTTGTCTCTGTACAGTGTCTAGTGTTCCCTGGAGTTGGGTGGGGAGCGGATTTATGAGGCAAGCCTGAAATGCTTCAAGCAACTTTATTGAAATTGACTGTCACCTGCCTTTTAGCAGGGAAACTCTAATTTTAAATGGGCTGAAGGAATTTTTTTGAAACATACATTTTTAGCTATGACATGAAATTTTAAGGACAAGAAACATGAGTGATTGGAGCCAGGGATCACCCTGAAAAGCATCTGCGGGTTTGACAGCAGCCCCATGCCCAGAGGCAGGTTGTCTTGGGGAATAGTCATGCCCAAGTTTGGATTTTTCATCTCTCTGCTCACCTGCTCATGCTGTTCACACCTGTGACTGAAGGGAGCACCCACACACCCACCCCGCTTCCCTTCATTTGAGTGATGGAAAAAGGCTTTAATTTGCTTGGGAAAGGATAAATTACAAAGGATAATTCAGCTGTTGTAAATTATACATATTCCCTCCATGTCATCTCTCACTGAGTAGATTCAGGAATAGAAAGTCCTGTTATCTTTCCTGATTAGAAGTTTCTTTCATTTTCTTAGAAGTAGCATCTGTGCCAAACGAACCACCAGACTTGCCTTCTCAGCCAGGAAATCTAACCAAAGAGCACTTGGAAACTGGGCAGCTCACCCATCAGCAGGAAACAAAGCCCACATTCGTCCTAAAGATTTCTCTTTTTCTGATAACACTTCACACATTAAGAAAAAAAAGCAGAACAAATGCAAATTTGAAAAATGCTGGCAAAATAATTATAGTCATTCTTGAAATACCCAGAGAGGCTGGGTGAAACTTCAGAATGCTTATGTGTGAGGAAGCAAAGTGGCACAGCTAATTTCCGGGCGGGAAGTCTCTTTTCCTTGTTCTGTCCGCTAACCTCAGGAAACAATGTTTTCAGCAAGTCACATGCAAACAGTACAGAAGCAGATGAAATAAATAAAATAGGATGGGGTGGATGGTTAGGCTTCGGAGGGCAGCAATATACCCATTCTACATTTTCTGGCCAAGGCCAGAGTGTAAACCAAAGACTAGCAGGATGCTTGAGCATGAGAACTGTTGGCTTCATAAATAGAGAAGGCTGACTGAAAAGCTTGGATGTGATGGCATCCGGAAGAGCCCACGTCACTCCCATTTATGTTAGGTGTATTTCCTTCCTCACAATTATGAAGATGCTAAAGGATATTTTATGGTATTAAATAGCTTCCTTTGTTTGAGACGTGTCCATGTTTTCCTATCTTTCTGCTTCTTAATCTCTGTTTCCATAAAATGATGGCACCTCAGGGATATCAAATTGAGTAAATAATTTTTCAGGTCTTAACTTGGTATCATTATGAGTCTGTTTTTGTTTGATTTTATTATTTCTCCTTTAGTTTCAAATTCTTTTCACTCCCCTCCTCAAAAGTATACACTCTGTTTAAATTGTATCCCATATATATATATACACACACACATACATGTATATATATAAAGTTATATGTAATCATATAAAACATGTTATATAAACAAACATGAATATATAAATTATATATGTATATATAAATATATATTAATATATATGTCTGTCTATAAATACATGTGTGTATGTATATATATATTATATATATATATCCTTCAAAATACAGAGTTTTGGGGGTGTGTATGTTTGACTTTTAGTTTCCATAAGCAATATAGTACTATGTATCTCATTCTTTCTTATTCTTTCCAGTCAACATTGTGTTTTTTTTTTTTTTTTTAATTTGTCCATGTGTCTCAGCCTGTGTTCTCCTGAAGGGGAACTTGAGACAAAAGCTTCTGTGCAGGTGGTTTATTTGAGAATTATCCCAGAGTGCTGGTGCCAGGGACAAGAGAGTAAAGAGAGCCAATGCATAAATCTGTTTTTGAGTCATCACCACTGACCCTATGATGTGCCCGTGATCCCTTAGAACATTCTTAGAAACTGCATGAAATGCATCTCAGAATTCTCTGTCCAGGGGATGCAAGTGGGAAGTGTGTATTTATCCACTGGCTTTTGTCCTCCACTGGCCAACTGGAGCCTCACAGGCACTAATTCCCCCACGCTTTGGGACTGACCTTGAAGGATTGCCCAAGGCACACCTTAACCACAGCTTCAGAGAAGCCCCAGGAAACAGTGCTTTTTCGTACGGGTGAAGGTCAGGAACCATCAGGTTGTACCCAGGCAACTCTCTCTGAAGTGTGAAGTTGCTATGGCAGGGACCCAGAGTTCTTCTTGGTGAGACCGATAAAGTAGGGAGTAATTCCCCATACATATACGATACACCAGGCTACTAGATGGGCATCTGCTCCTATGTGGGCCACTTTCTATTGCATTGTTACAGAATCTTCTTATTTTACCTTTAACCCTCTAAAACCACAATTGGAGTGAGTATCTCACTCAACAGTAATGACCCTAGACTTAGGCACAGGGGCTCCTGTTCTGGACTCCAGGCTCCAGGCACTGCTGTGCTCTGGAGAACTTTCTTGAAATGCTCTAAGTACCCCTATGGTGCCTGGGACATACCAGGTTGGCAGAGCAATTTCAGGGGTGCCCTGAGCCTGGACAGTGATCTATGTGGATCCCATTCCCTACTTTTTCCCTTTGGGGCTGTTTCTGACTCTCTACCCTACTGTGGGGCTAATTAATTGCTCTAGGGAGCTCCAGTATTCACATCTATAGCCCTCCCCAAGGCCTGTGGGCCCAAGTTCCACGAGATTGGGTTGCCAGAATTGTGTTGACACACTAATTTAGGAAGATTCTCTAAGGCAGCAGAAGTGATTGCACCCACCCTTTATTCTCTGCCATCCCTAGCTCTCTCCCTCCCCCAGTCCTGGCACCCAGACTGGTCACTTTACTTCCTCACAGGCTCTTCATGGCATTCAAGTCCTCCATGTTTGGCTGGGCCTATCTCCTCCGAGAGCTCTGGACAACTAAACTCTTGGTTCACAATTCTAACAGGCCTTTCCAACCTATATCTTCTCTCATCTACAGTCAATTAGAGGGTATCATGCTCTCTGGTCTTAAGCAGTGAGAGATGAAGAATGGACATTCTTTGAGAGAATGGTACTGGTATAAAATCCTCAAAATGAAATTTAACATGAAAATAGGATAAATTGTCTTTCATATTTTCCTGCCTAATTTAGGTGGTCATTTATTTGTGGTCATTATCAATGAAGTGACACTGAGATAGTCTTTGAAATTCAGTATTCATAGAGAGCAGAATGCATGATGTACTGACATGAGTAATTATGTAACCAGCATTAAATAACTGAAGTTATGTAACTGCAGAGGCAAGAAGGCATTTTTTTTAAGAAGCTGTTTTTTGTTTTCTTTAATTCCAAATAGCCATGTGAGTAATGACCATGTTACCCCTCTTTTCTGTGGCAGAAGGTAAGAAATTGGCCAGAAACAGCATGTTTGACAATAAAGAACTTGAATAGATAGATTATTGTCGGATCTGACCAAGAAGAAATAGTACTTGGACAGCATAAAAGTATTCACATGCACTAATTAGAAAATAAACAAATATTTCAATACCTCTTCTCTACCCATTATTCTGAATAATCAATAAGCTACTACACCTCACATGGACTCCTTATTTTTAATATTTAAAATATAATTTTAAATTTTAAATATATTTTTGTCCTTTTTATACTTAGCCCAGGGTTCTGCCAAAAATATTTGTATGAATCCAACATGCCCTAAGAGTAGTCCTGTTTGTACATGTTTTTCTTTTATGAAATTATGAGAGATTTTCTCTGGTAACTGCTTAGGTGCTGCTGCTGCTGCTGCTAAGTCGTTTCAGTCATGGCGACTCTGTGCAACCCCATAAACGGCAGCCCACCAGGCTCTGCTGTCCCCGGGATTCTCCAGGCACGAACACTGGAGTGGGTTGTCATTTCCTTCTCCAATGCATGAAAGTGAAAAGTGAAAGTGAAGTCACTCATCGTGTCTGACTCTTTGCAACCCCAGGGACTGCAGCCTACCAGGCTCCTCGGTCCATGGGGTTTTCCAGGCAAGAGTACTGGAGTGGGTTAATTGTTGCAAATGTGCACACCTGATGGCTTTCTAGAATGGCCACATCCCACATCATTCTAAATTCCCATCACCTCTCCTTGTGATTGTATTTTCCCTGTATCTTTACCATTACTTATTATCTGTTTTTCCAATTTTTATGACGATAACTGGTTTAAAATGATAGCTCATTGCTATAAGCTGTGATTTGTTGATTACTGCTGAAGCTCTAATACTTTGGCCATGTTATACATTGAGCCAACTCATTGGAAGAGACCTTGATCTCTGAAAAAGGTTAAAGGCAAGAGAAGATGCGATGACAGAGGAAAAGATGTTTGGATGGTATCACCAAATCAATGGACATTAGTTTGAGCAAACTCTAGATGGTGAAGGACAGGGAAGCCTGGTGTGCTGGAGTCCATGGGGTGGCAAAGCATCAGACACACCTTAGCAACTGAACAGCAACCACAATGAAACATGTCTTTTTAATAATTCTAGTCCATTTTCTTTTCATCTATTGCTGCATTCTCCCAATAGGAAGTGGCCTCACCCACATCCACTGCTTCAATTACCATCATGACTCACAATTTTTCCAATTCTATAGCCCCAGATCTTTCTTTTGAAATCTACATTCAAGTAGATTACTGACTGTTCAATAACATTTTCATCTAGATAGCTCACAGGACCTTAAACTCAAGGAACTCAGAACAGAATTCACGATTATTCCTCTCCAAACCTACTTCTGCAGGTTTCCTGTCTTGGTAATTCAATCATCACTCACCTAGTGCTTCAAACCAGAGATATGTTTACATTTAATCAACAGTAAGGTCCCGTTGAGTATATCACTTTTGGGAGTTTTGAGGCAGCATGCTTTTCTCAATTCCACTTTTCTGCTCAGTTCTAAGAAACAAGCACCCTCTTCAATATTATCACAGAAATTTACTGAATGGTCTCTCTACCACCAATCCTGCTCCCTGTCAAACCATTTTCCATCCTAGCCAGTATGACTGGTTACAAGTGAAAATCTATTTATTTGATCTCTCTGTCTAAAATCCTTGAATAGCTTCCTTTCATACCATTTACTGGCTTCCCAGGTGGCTCAGTGGTAAAGAATCTACCTGCCCATGCAGGATACCTGAGTTCAAACCTTGGGTTAGGAAGATCCCCTGGAGAAAGAATGGCAACCTACTCCGGTATTCTTGCCTGGGAAATCACTTGGACAGAGGAACCTGGCTGGCTACAGTTCATGGGTTCACAAAGAGTCTGACATGGCTTAGCGACTAAAACAAACAAACAACATATCATTTAGAACAAAGTCCTCCTATCCTGTAGACCATGGATTTTTCTGGGACAGCCACATCTTATGTTACTCTTTTCCTCGCTTTTGCACTCCACTTGCAAACACAATGTTCCTCCTTAGAATTTAGCTAAAAACCCTTAGTCCTTCTTTGAATGCCCTCCTCCCTGTGATGGATTAAATATGTCATTTTTTTCCCCTTCCTCCCTTCTAGAGGCAGAATCAAAACTGCTGGCATATAAATGCTTTGAACAATCTGAGTCAGCTTTGATTCTAAACTTTAAAACCTGGTCACTTTTCCTTTTTATGGTTTTGTGCATTTTGAACTGCTATCTAAGAAGTAGGACTTTATTCAGAGAACATATGGAAAGGCCACATGAAGAATCAAGACTCAAGACTCTGAAACTCCAGAGAAAGAGAGAGGAGCCCAGCCATCTCAGTGGATGCCAGCCTTCCAGACATCCACCACCTAAGTGACAATCAGATATCCCCCTCTTGTTGAGATGTCCAGTGACTGGAGTACTAACTGACATCACATGGAACAATTATGCACTGAGCAATTAATCACACAATCAAAAACGGCACTTTTTTGTTAAAAATGATGACTTCTGTGCAACCACTAAGTGTTGAAGTGGTTTGTTAGGCAGCAAATTGGAGTTGCCTTGTCAGAAGCAAGGAGTATTATGACAATGATTAAGGTATTCTGTAAATTCACAGATGGTGATTTTGGCAGAGATATTTCCAGAAGGGAAGGCAATTCCATTTCTAGAGTAAGTGACTAGTCCACTGAGAGCAAATCACTTCCTCCTTCATGATGGAAGTGGTCAGAATAATTTTTCTGCCCTAAGTGTCTGGCTGGTGACCCCAAGAAATGGTACCATAATGTACATTTGCTGGCTAAAGAAGATCCTGTGAGTTGATCAAAGTCTTCCCTATGCAAATGTATTAACTGAATCTATGTGTGTAATCTGCTGTAAAATGAGAAATGTAAACACCCTTAGAATATAGCACTTTAGAAGTGAAATCTAGTATATTGTTCTAAATCCTGAACATCTCATTTAAATAAAGCAAATATTTAACCTCCACATTAGACATTTAAACAGGGCCTCAATAAATCAATTAATTTTCTGATTTGTTTTGGACGTTGTTAAAGTATTCAGCTATAATCTGGCATGCATACTTTTGGGATGCCTAGTTATAGAGAATTCTGAACTGTTAAATAAATAAGAGAGTCAACTTATATTCTAAATTCAGCCTTTCAGAATTCTTTTCTTTTCAGCTTTGCTTGAGCAGGAAATGCTTTTACCCCCTTTCATATGGAAATTATTTCCACAATATGCACCATCAATATTCATCAAGTATCACACCAATTAACAAACCGTGAATAATCTGGAACAAAAATTTAATGCATGAAAACCCACAAACATCTAGGTGGCTGTTAATAAGGCTATGTTTGAGGTAATCACACACAAATTTAATTTTAAATATACTTCCCTTAAGGAAGGGGTATCAATGTTAATTTAAGAATTTAATTTGTATGTTGTTTTAACAAAATGTCTTTCAAGGAATGTGCAAAAGCATCACACCAGGAACTTTGCTTATGAACCCAACATTGAATTTTCTTTTATGGAATGGAAATAGACTATTCCCGCTATATTTATATAACTTAATACAACTCCTTTGTGAAGTTCACTTGAACCCTATAGTATCAAAGTATGAGGCAAGCAATACAAATTCTTTGAATATATACTTCATAAAATGATTAATTTCGAGATTAGTAGTAAAAAAGCATTTTATTTTCAGTTTTAAGGAATATTAATATTTAGTTAAGGCACTTTGAGACTGATCATTTCTAGAAGTGAGCTTACCCTGATTTTAAAATTTATATATAGTATAATCAGCTTTCCAAACTTAGTGTTTCAAACTGGCAACTGCTAATATAAGTAATATTTGTCTTTTCTTGTCTGAACTTGATGACGTAGGAAGAAGGGATTGTAACCTTTTTTAAACAATGAGAATGCCCAAGTCCAGATTTATGTAACTTTCCAAACAACTAGTGGATGGCAGAACACAGAGCTAAGACTGGATTATGTTTCCTTAGCCTTACTAAGTTTCCCCCTCATTAAAAGGATAAAGTCAATAAATGTAGAAGAGACAAAATTATAAAGATATAACCAAAAGTTAATTGCATTGAAAATAAAGATATAATGGGAAGATTATCATGAAAGCTAATTTTTACAAAGACTAATAAAGAAGATAAATCTTTGGCACAACAAACCAAGAATCAAAAAACAACACAGATAAAGAATATTAGAAATGTAAGGGAGGATTAAATATAGTTAGTATCAATGATATGTTTTAAATATTACAAGAGAAAATTCAAAAAATATCTTCATAGCAAATTTGGAAACAGACAAAAATTGCCATTTCCTAGAAAATAAAACAAAGCATACTGAAGAAATAGAAAATCTGAAGAGATGTCTCATTATTAAAGATGTCATTTCATAGATAATAATTTACTGTTAGCAAAAAATCAGTGAAAATATAAGACCATATAAGTTTTCAGGCCTCTTCTACCAAATATTGAAGGGAGAGGTTATTCCAATGTGGTATAAACCTCCAAGAGCAGGAGGAAAACTGAGAGGACCACATAGTCAACCTGTTCTATGTAGCTAGTATAACTTAGTTAAGGTAAGAAAAGTAAGAAGAAAGAAAATGACATTCCAGTAATACCACTCATGAACATGGATGAAAATTCCCAAGTAATTATTAGCAAGCCAAATCTCACAAAATTTATATTTGGAAATATAAATTAGCTATTTTTTAATCCAAAGAGAACCTTGTTTTTTTCCCTAGAGCATTAAGTCCATTTACATTTATTCGATTTCTGAATTATTTCTAATATTGTACTAAATAGTTCCTATTTGTCCTGATTTCATCCCATTTTCTGTCATTCCTTTCTTGTGTTCTAACTGAATATTTTTTCTTTCTTATGGTTTTCTATTTACTCATCCTTTTTTTTTTCCTTTTCCTTTTTCTCACTTTTTCTTTCTCGTTCTCATTGATTGTATCAATTTTCTTGTTTGATTTCCCTGTTTTTATGTATCTGGAATTTGAAGGCCATGATTTTCTACAAATTTTCAGCATAGTCTCCCCTCTCAGCTAGTTCAAGAACTGTAGAAAGCTTTAGCTACAATGAACCCCTTTGTAATTTAAATGATGCTGTGGTCTGGTATTTCAGCTCTCTCCTGTTTTTTTCTTTCTAAAAGAGATTTATTGTTTGACACAGTCAATGTTTATTTTGAATTCCCTAAAAATTTTCCAACATCTCTGTTCACCATTCTTTCTCTGCACTTTAGACTTTCTACCTGAAATCATTTTCTTTGTGCCTAAGGTGTTTCCTTTATGAATCCATTTACTGAAGTTGAAGATCTGTTAGTAGTAAATATCTCTCAGGCTTTATTGAAATTTGTTTCACTCTCATAGCTGAAACATACAGGCAGACTCTGGAGATATTGTGGGCTTGGTTCCAAATCTCCTCAATAAAGCAAATATCACAATAAAGAGACTCCGCCCTGCTTAGATTTTTTTTTTTTTTTTTTTAGGATTCTATGATTTGAAGATAGGGGTATGTGTGCCTGACTCTTTGAGACCCTTTGGACAATCAGGCTCCTCTGTCCATGGGATCTCCCAGGCAAGAATACAGGAATAAGTTGCCATTTCCTCCTCAAGGGAATTTTCTCAACCCAGAGATTGAAACCTCATTTTCTTGTGTCTCATGCATTGTGGGCATATTTTTTTCCCTGAGTTATTAGGGAAGCACAGGTGAGTTCAACAATTTTAGGCAAATTCCTAGCTACTGTATTTTAGAACTAGTTTTGTCCCATGCCTCTTTTAAATTTCCTCTGGCACACTGATGAGATATTATTTTTTTAATTCTGACTTTTTATATTAACTTGCCAACAAAGGTCTGTCTAGTCCAAGTTATGATTTTTCCAGTAGTCTTATATGGATGTGAGACTTGGCTATAAAGAAAGTTGAGCATCGAAGAATTGATGCTTTTGAACTGTGGTGTTGGAGAAGACTCTTGAGAGTCTCTTGGACTGCAAGGAGATCAAACCAGTCTATCCTAAAGGAAATCAACCCTGAACATTGATTGGAAGGACTGATGTTGATGCGGAAACTCCAATACTTTGACCACCTGATGCAAAGAGCTGACTCATTGGAAAAGACTCTGATGCTGAGAAAGATTGAGGGCAGGAAGAGAAGGGGACAACAGAGGATGAGAGGGTTGGATGGCATCACTGACTCTATGAACATGAGTTTGAGCAAGCTCCAGGAGTTGATGATGGGGACAGGGAGGCCTGGCGTGCTGCAGTCCGTGGGGTCGCAAAGAGTTGGACATGACTGAGTGACTGAACTGAACTCAACTTTTATGTTATTTTTCCAGTGTTTTATTTTCCTAGTGTTTTTTTTTTTTAGCCATACTTTTTTTGGATTACATCCTTCAGTTTACTAATTCATTCATTATATATGTTTATCTGGAACTTAATCTAACCACTGAAATTGTACACTATTCTTTTTTTCCTCAGAGTTTCATTTTCTGCTTTTAAAATGCTTTCATAATCCTCTATAGGTTCTATATTTTTAGTCTTATTTCCAGCTTGTCTATTATATCTATATGTATAAATGTAGTTCTAACTACATATACTTCTAGTTTTTCAATATATTTTGTTTCTGAATGGCTGTTGAAATTTCTGGATATATTCTATATGCTATTTATTTTTCTTTCACATTTTATGTTTACTGTATAGGAAATGGGCTACATTCTGGGGAAAATATTTGCTATTCTAGTTCATTAATTGGTTTTATTACTGCTTTTTTTCAGCAATTCAATTCAAATGAGATATTTATTTCTGAAACATTTAAAGTTTCACATTCTTAAAGAGATGGGAATACCAAACCAGCTAACCTGCCTTCTGAGAAATCGGTATGCAGGTCAAGAAGCAACACCTAGAATCAGACATGGAACAGCAGACTATTTCCAAATTGGGAAAGGAGTATGTAAAGGCTGTATATTGTCATCCTGCTTATTTAACTTATATGCAGAATACAGCATGCAAAATGCCAGGATGGATGATGCACAAGCTGGAATCAAAATTGCTGGGAAAAATGCCAATAACCTCAGATACGCAGATGACACCACCCTTGTGGCATAAAGTGAAGAGGAACTAAAGAGCCTCTTGAGGAAAGTCAAAGAGGAGAGTGAAAAAGCTGGCTTAAAACTCAATATTCGAAAAACTAAAATCATGGCATCTGGTCCCATCACTTTAGGTAAATAGATGGGGAAACAATGGAACAGAGACAATTTTCTTGGGCTTCAAAATCACTGTGGATGGTGACTGCAGCCATGAAATTAAAAGATGCTTGCTCCTTGAAAGAAAAGCTATGACAAACTTAGCGTATTAAAAAGCAGAGACTTTACTTTGCCAACAAAGGTCCATCTAGTCAAAGCTATGGTTTTTCCAGTAGTCACATATAGATGTGAGAGTTGGACTATAAAGAGAGCTGAGCATCGAAGAATTGATGCTTTTGAACTGTGGTGTTGGAGAAGACTCTTGAGAGTTCCTTGGACTGCAAGGAGATCCAACCAGTCAACCATTAAGGAAATCATTCCCAAATATTTATTGGAAGGACTGATGCTGAAGCTGAAGCTCCAATACTTTGAACACCTGATGTGAAGAACTGACTCATTAGAAAAAACCCTGATGCTGGGAAAGACTGAAGGCAGGAGGAGAAGGGAACAGAGGATGAGATGGTTGGATGGCATCACCAACTAAATGGACATGAGTTTGAACAAATTCTGGGAGCTGGTGATGGACAGGGAAGCCTGGCATGCTGTAGTCCATGGGGATGTAAAGAGTTGGAAGGGCTGAGCAACTGAACTGAACTGAACTTTCCACATTTCACACACATCTCAGAAGGATATCAAGTAAGCTTACTGTGGAGTATTCAGTTTGCAGTAAAAGCATGATTTTCTTGGATGCCAGTTTGTGGCCCTTCTTTAATGGTGTTTTCTTTTTGACTCTTGGTTATCATGTTGTGTTTCTCTGGGAGATATATCTCCCCAGTTCAGTTGAGGTGGGTTCTGACTCCAGGAGGCTGCATCTTATGGGCCTGATGGGAAGCGTGCCTTAGACTCTGCTCCTTCTCCTTCTCTGGAGTCTGGGGTGACCTGGGCACTGCTCTGGACCTCAGAGTCACAGCCTGTGCTTGGTTCTCTGTGGGCACATTGTCCCCTTCTCAGACCAAATGGGTGGAGGCTGAATAAATCGATGGCTATTGTCAGATTACATTTCCCCTTTCTGTTGCAACATGGGTCCCTCCTGTTCTGCTCCAGGTAACTCTGAGATTCCCTGAAACTTCTCCTGTGCTACAGTGGTCTCTTCCTGAATGAGCTTTGGATTCTCATTTCCTCTGCTCTTGCTTCTCTGTGATTCTGATGTTACTCCATTTCCAGCTCTTAGGACTTCCTCAGAAACCTTCTTCGCCAGCATCTTTCCTTGTTTGCCACTGTGGTTATGACTTTATTTTATAAAAAACAATGTATTATCTGGTGTTTCACAGTGATTTTGATGGGAAGAGAAATTAGGTACTAGTGTTCAGGTTACCATTTTTTTCTAATCTCATCCTTTGACTTTTTTTCCTATTTCTAGTTTCTCTTTGTTTAAACAGAATTATCACCTTAATGACTTCATTAGCATTTGCTGTATTGCTACACAGTTGTTTATTTAGACATTGCCAACCATTTGATTCCTCAACTGCTTTACTGATGTAAATAACATTAGAGTGGGCATATGTAGAGAGGGCGTATATAAAGAGATATACATTTTTACATAGCCACGATTTAAATACTTCCACAGAAATATGCTGGAAATGGAATTCCTATCTAATGCTTTTTAAAAGAAAATGAGAGGGTTGTTTCTACAGTGACCAGCAGATGTCAAATTGAAAGTTTAAGATAATGCTGTGGGGTTTTGCTCAGTCTTCTGTAAAGAGATGCAGGAGCCTCAATTCTGGGTGCTTTTGCTGTCGGCCTATCTGTAATGCTGATTAGGAATAAATGACTGATTTCACCCTGCTAAGTCTAACTAAATTTCACACTAAGAAGAAGTAACACTTCTGCCAGCTGTTTGAAAAACAGCTTATGTGCTATATATAAGGAAAGAGTGAAAAGAGATGTCATCACTTCTATTTTTATACTTGATTCTACTAATACTTCTGAATCCATCGTTAGCAGAATATGTAACTAGAATATGCATAATCTATCTCTCAACACATATATACATACATGTATATATGTATGTCTCTACATGTATATATTATGGACTGAATGTTCATGTCTCCCCAAAATTCGTGTATTGATGAGCTAACCTCCAATTTGGTGGGGTTTGGAGATGACGCCTTTGGGAGGTGATTCATTAGATTCAGATAAGGTCATATGGGAGGGACACTCAAGATAGCCTTAGTGCTCCTGTAAAACAAGATACCAGAAACTTTGCTCACTCTCTCTTCCCACTGTATACACAGATCACAGTGAGGAGGCTGCCCTCTACCAGCCAGGAAGAGATCTCTCATTAGAACCCACCCATGCTTGTACTTCCAGACTGCAGAGCTGTGATACATAAACTTAAGCCACTCAATCTATGGCACACTGTGATAGCACCCTGAGCTAAGACAGATTTTGGTGCTGGGAAGTGGGGTGTCCCTGTAATCATTAACAAAACATGTGGAATTGAATAATGAACAGAGACTGGGAGAATTCTGAGTTGCATACTAGAAATATGGATGTTCAGGGTAGTTCTGGTGAGGACTCAAATGCAAATGAGAACCGTGTTATTGGAACATGGAGGAAAAGTGATTCTTAACAGAAGGTGGCAAAACTTGACCAAGTGTATTCTAGTCTTTTATGGAAGGTAGCGCTTGCGAGTGATGAAATTAGATATTTAGCAAAGTATCGTAAGTATGGCTTCATTCCTGCTGATCACTTAAAACATGAAAGCAGAGAGATTGAAGAAGGAATTGCTAAGCAAAAAAGAACCAGAACTTGAAGATTTGGAAATATTCAGCTTCTCCATATTGCAAAAATATGAGAGAATTTGTTCTAAAGAGGCAGGAAGATTTTCTTAGATGAAATCACAAGTACAGAAGAAACACAGCTTAGGATGGAGCAGAAGTTAAAGTTTGGAATATAGAACCCAGTTCTCACTTTGAGTGAGATTCCTAATTTTCCTGATTTTAATTCTATGATCTTAAAATGGGAATAGTCACACTGTTCCTTAGGGTCATTAGGAATATTAAAACACTTTATGTGAAGTTTCTTTGTTGTGCCCAAATGCAAATTGTGCAGTGTTATTATTATTACTATTACTCCTGTTACTACTTTCACCATTGTTTCCATCTATACCTCCAGTCCTTGCAAAATATGGACCAATGCTTATATCTATTGCTCAAGTATTCTGACGGTCATCAATTGCACAGGGTTTGTAGTCTTTGAGAACTGGGCTACTTTCTTAGTTCTTTCATGCTCTGACTATGTAATGATGGGAAAATTGCTCATCCTCTCTGCATCTCAGTTTCTTCACCTGTGGAAATATAAACAGCATCTGCCTTCTACATCACTGTGAGGACTGAGTATAGTAATGTCAATATGTGAATGGATATGAAGCACTGAGGATTGTGTCTCCAAAGTAAAGGCTTACAGTAAGCTATGGTTTCTACTACAAATGCTTAATGTTATTAATTTTATAATGAATAAACAAAAAAAAACGAGCAAGAATTCTGGCAAAAGTCATTTAAGATACGTAAAACTTCTCCTGGTTTGTCCTATACTCATATGTAGCACAAGATTCTCTCTCAATTGGCCAAAGCCCAAATTATTTTCTTTGCTTGATGCATAAGGGAGAGATGTTATAGGGAGGAAATCAAGCAAATAATGTAAGTAGACAAGGCTGTTAAAATGCACACCCCCAAACGCATTTTTAAAAGAGATACTAAATAACCCATTGTCCCCAAAGAAAAGAAAAGCAAACAGATAAGATCACAACATACACCATAAAAAAAAGTCCCAAAGTGAAAAGGTAGTTATACAAAGAGCTAGTGAACAATGTAAGTACTAAAAATACATACATAATTTCATCATTTGCTGTCTCACTGTTAGATGTACGCTCTCAGATTGTTATCATGCATCTGTTCAAGACAAAGCCACTGAGCCTCCTAAATTACTCACACCTCATAAAAACACACACTTTGGGTTGCAATTTTTTAAAGCAGCTGAATTTTATTTAAATGTGCCTAAAGATGGTTTTATGTTCCTGAATTTGGAAGGCAATAACATATTTCCCAAAACCAAACCCCTCTTAAACATTAAAAACTTTACAGAATGCTAATTAAATCTAGGAAATATTTTGTAAATAAGAATAGAATGTAAGATTCATTTATACTTTATCTTTTATTTTAAAAGATAAAGAGAGTCTACCAGGTGGCAGTGAAAAATTAACTAGGAGGGGATTATCATTTTGGGTTTATTTACAATATCTAATTTCTAAGGACTCAATAAATTTATCCAAGATGACATTTCATCTCTAAGACTGGATTATATTAGTATTTCTTGGACCATCATATCTTTTACCATGAGATGTTAAAAACTGTTCCTTAATAATTCTAGAGAATACTTGAGTAGTGATACTTCTATATAACAAATCTTCCCCATATAATCCTACCTCAAAATTTTGTATGACATTTTCTACGTTTAATAAAGCAATTCCATTATTTTGTACACATTATTTTATTTTTATATACTTTAAAAATATTTAAAGGAGAAGATTGGCTCTGACTTTTGTTTGGAAACCTGGTTGACAGAATAAAACTTTCTAAAAATAGAAGGCCGCATATTATGTTTAATCCAATAATCTATATACAAGTGGCATTGGTGAGGATTGTGAGTCACAGATAGTGAACCCCTTGGTATTGTTGGCAAGGGAGTTCTCTAGTGCTGGTGATGGACCATGGGAAAATTGAGTCTACAGACACAGTCCTACAATTTTCAATTATTCAGGAAGAAACAAGAAATACATAGACTTTTTTCCCATTGACAGAGATGGGATACAGGAGATGGCTACTAGAAGCAGAAAAGCTTCTTAAGCATCCCTTGTCAAAGGAGAACTCTAAGATAATTAGAAATTCCAAGTATGAAAATGAATGTCTTCTTTCTAGTAAAATGTACTTTTTATATGCACTGTTTATAATATACTGAGACCTTACATTGGCTAGAAATAGAAAGAATCTGATGGATTAAGAAAGGGGCTTGGTCAGAAAGCTCAGAACCTCAGGATGTCTCTGATAATCTCAGAGACCAGTCACAAGGTCACAAGTTGTATTGACCTAATTCTCAATTTCTCAGTGATATAAATATGATTTTGTTCTTGAAATAAGAGCTTATTTTCAATGAATGGATTATAATCAGCATGTAAGAAATGGATTCATATGCTAGATTGGGCTTTCTATGATATTCACATTAGTTGAAAATTAGATTGAACCACTTCAAAGCTTATGTCTCATTGTGTGCTGGAAAACTCATAATTTTCAGTCGTGACCAAAAAATTTACCTTTGAAACCCAACACGCGGAGATGAGTAACATCTGGGTAGAGAACACTAGCATTTACTTCATCACTTTCACTTTAGTTCTGTCGCTCAGTCATGTCCAGCTGTTTGCGATCCCATGGACTGCAGCATTCCAGGCCTCCCTGTCTATCATCAACTCCCAGAGTTGACTCAGACTCATGTCCATCAAGTCAGTGGTGCCATCCAACCATTTCATTCTCTGTCATCCCCTTCTCTTCATGCCTTCAATCTTTCCCAGCATCAGGGTTTTTCAAATGAGTCAGTTCTTCACATCAGGTGGCCAGAGTATTGGAGCTTCAGCTTCAGCATCAGTCCTTCCAACAAATATTCAGGACTGATCTCCTTTAGCATGGACTGGTTGGATCTCGTTGCAGTCCAAGGGATTCCCAATAGTCTTCTCCAACACCACAGTTAAAAAGCATCAAATATTTGGCACTCAGCTTTCTTCACCATCCAAATCTCTCATCCATACATGACTACTGGAAAAACCATAGTCTTGAATAGAGGCACCTTTGTTGGCAAAGTAATGTCTCTGCTTTTTAATATGCTGTCTAGGTTGGTCATAACTTTCCTTCCATGGAGTAAGTGTCTTTTAATTTCATGGCTGCAATCACCATGTAGTGATTTTGGAGTCCAGAAAAATAAGGTCAGCCACTGTTTCCACTGTTTCCCCATCTATCTGCCATGAAGTGATGAGACCGGATGCCATGATCTTAGTTTTCTGAATGTTGAGACTTAAGCCAACTTTTGCACTCTCCTTTTTCACTTTCATCAAGAGGCTCTTTAGTTCCTCTTCACTTTCTGTCATAAGAGTGCAGTCATCTGCATATCTGAGGTTATTGATATTTCTCCCTGCAGTCTTGATTCTAGCTTGTGCTTCATCCAGCCCAGTGTTTCTCATGATGTACCCTGCATATAAATTAAATAAGCAGGGAGACAATAAACTTGATGTACTCCTTTCCCAGTTTGGAACCAGTCTGTTGTTCAATGTCCAGTTCTAACTATGGCTTCCTGACCTGCATACAGATTTCTCAAGAGGCAGGTAAGGTGGTCTGGTATTCCCATCCCTTTAAAAAAATTTTCAGAGTTTGTTGCATCCACAAAAAAGATTTAGCATAGCCAATAAAGCAGAAGTAGAGTTTTTCTGGAACTCTCTTGCTTTTTCGATGATCCAATGGATGTTGGCAATTTGATCTCTGGTTCCTCTGCTGTTTCTAAATTCAGCTTGAAAATCTGGAAGTTCATGGTTCACGTACTATTGAAGCCTGGGTTGAGAATTTTGAGCATTACTTCACTAGTGTGTGAGATGAGTGAAAAGGTGCAGTAGTTTGAGCATTCTTTGGCATTGTCTTTCTTAGAGACTGGAATGAACACTGACCTTTTCCAGTCCTGTGGCCACTGCTGAGTTTTCCAAATTTGCTGGCATATTGCGTGTAGCACTTCAAAAGCACCATCTTTTAGGATCTGAAATAGCTCAACTGGAATTCCATCACCTCTGCTACCTTTGTTTGTAGTGATGCTTCCTAAGGCCCACTTGACTTCACATTCCAGAATGTTTGGCTCTAGGTTGGTGATTGCACCATCATGATAATCTGGGTCATGAAGATCTTTTTTGTACAGTTCTTCTGTGTATTCTTGCCATCTCTTCTTAATATCTTCTGATTCTGTTATGTCCATACCATTTCTGTCCTTTACTGAGCCATCTTTGCATGAAATATTCCCTTAATATATTTAATTTTCTAGAAGAGATCTCTAGACTTTCCCTTCCTATTGTTTTCCTCTATTTCTTTGCATTGATCACTAAGGAAATCTTTCTTATCTCTCCTTGCTATTCTTTAGAACTCTGCATTCAAATAGGTATATCTTTCCTTTTCCTTTCACTTCTCTTCTTTTCACAGCTATTTGTAAGGCCTCCTCAGGCAACCATTTTGCCTTTTTACATTTGTTTTTCTTGGGGACGGTCTTGATCCCTGCCTCTTTTACAATGTTACAAACCTCTGTCCACAGTTCATCAGGCACTCTACTATCAGATCTAATCCCTTGAATCTATTTGTCACTTCCACCATATAAACATGAGGGATTTGATTTAGGTCATACCTGAATGGTTTTCCCCACTTTCTTCAATTTAAGTCTGAATTTGCAATAAAGGACTTCATGGTTTGTGCCACAGTCAGCTCCCAGTCTTGTTTTTGCTGACTGTATAGAACTTCTCTATCTTTGGCTGCCAAGAATATAATCAATCTGATTTCAATATTGACCATCTGGTGATGTCCATGTATAAAATCTTCTCTTGTGTTGTTGGAAGAGGGTGTTTGCTATCATCAGTGTGTTCTCTGGCAAAACTCTATTGGCCTTTACCCTGCTTCATTCTATACTCCAAGGCCAAATTTGCCTGTTACTCCAGGTATATCTTGACTTCCTACTTTTGCATTCCAGTCCTTATAATGAAAAGGACATCTTTTCTGGGTGTTAGTTCTAAAAGGTCTTGTTGGTCTTCATAGAACCTTTCAACTTCAGCTTCTTCAGAGTTACTGATCAGGGCATAGACTTGGATTACTATGATATTGAATGGTTTGCTTGGAAATGAACAGAGATCATTCTGTCATTTTTGAGATTGCATCCAAGTACTGCATTTCAGACTCTTTTGTTCACTGTGATGGCTACTCCATTTCTTCTAAGGGATTCTTGTCCACAGTAGTAGATATAATGGTCATCTGAATTAAATCCACCCATTCCAGTCCATTTTAGTTTGCTGATTCCTAAAATGTCGATGTTCACTCCTGCCATCTCCTGTTTGACCACTTTCAATTTGCCTTTATTCATGGACCTAACAGTCCAGGTTCCTATGCAATACTGGTCTTTACAGCATCAGGGTTTACTTCCATCACCTGACATATCCACACCTGGATGGTGTTGTTGCTTGGACTCCATCTCTTCAGTTTTTCTGGAGTTATTTCTCCAGTGATCTCCAGAAGCATACTGGGCTCCTACCAACCTGGGAAGTTCATCTCTCAGTGCCCTACCTTTTTGCCTTTTCATACTGTTCATGGGGTTCTCAAGGCAAGAATACTGAAGTGGTTTGTCATTCCCTTCTCCAGTGGACCACGTTTTGTCATAACTCTCCACATGACCTATCTGTCTTGGGTGGCCCTGTATGGCATGGCTTATAGTCTCATTGAGTTAGACAAGGCTGTGGTCCAGGTGATCAGATTGGTTAGTTTCCTGTGATTGTGGTTTTCATCACTTTAATTTACCCCAAAACTAATACAGTATCCACAGTGGGGACTTTTTTTTAAGGCATAGCCTCAAATGTTGCCTGAAATAATAAGCCTATTAAACAGAAGACTTTGGAGAGCAAGACACTGTTTCAAAAGACTATTATGATAAGAATTCTGCTCTTGGTGCTGTGGACTATGCTAAATACTTCTTATTGCATTGGGGAAATGGTAGAATGAAAATGTACCCCTCTAGGCAGAGTTAACAGAATCTGGGGAAGGGAATTCTATGATTATCATAAGTTAATCTCTTTTAGCTCCAAGTTATTTTTCAAGTTGATTTCTCATCCTTATTAAATTTCTCACATGCATGTTAGGGGGATTGATAGGATCAGGACTGATGCTTTCAAACTGTGGTGCTAGAGAAGACTCTTGAGAATCCTGTGGACTGCAAGGAGATCAAACCAGTCGATTCTAAAGGAAATCAACCCTGAATATTCAATGGAAAGACTTATGCTGAAATTGCGTATCTAATATTTCCATCACCTGATAAGAAAAGCTGACTCGCTGGAAAAGACCCTGATGTTGGAAAGACTGAGGACAGAAGAGGATGACAAAGGATAAGATGGTTGGATAGCATCACCAAGTCATTGGACATGAATTTGAGCAAACTCCAGGATATAGTGAAGAACAGGGAAGCCTAGCATGCTGCAGTCCACGGGGTCATAGAGTTTGTTTATGACTTAGCGACTGAACAACAACAAGGGAAAAGGATACAAAGCTGAGAACTGGAATGGAGGAAAATCAGATAAATCTGGGTATCTTGACCTCCATACAAATCCCTTTAAGCCTTCCTCTCCAACAGGTCCTGTTCCTCCTCCCCTTTCTCAGGAAGAAGCTTCTCTTAGCATGAGGATAGTGAAACTGCTTTACACTGCAAGGGAAAGCTTATTTCCAAATGACCAGTCCTTGCTATTCCCTCATGGCATCCAGAACCATGCTAGAGTCAAAGAGAGCCTGATAATCAAGGGAAATAAGTACCAAGTCTGACCTATGTGGAGTCAACTTACATACTGAAAAAAATTGCAAAATGTGGTTAGTTTATATAGGTATAAATTAATATATATATTCTATATGCTAGATAAATTAATATATATATATATATATATAAAAAACATACACACACACACACACACACACACACATATATATATGCAGAAATGGAATCTAAGTGTCCTTGACCAGGGTAGAAGAAAACAAGGTTAAAATGGCCAAATGCATCAATATGGTACACTTCTCAGGGACTCTGGATTTCATATGTTATACTGAGCAACTGGGAAAGACCTTCACAGTTTGCTTACCCAGCTGACTAAACCCTGGATGTCATATTGGTTCACACACTAAACAAAGTTGAGAGTTTCCTTGGTGGCTCAGCAATAAAGAATCCACCTGCCAATACAGGAAACAGGGGTTTGATCCCTGGGTGGGGAAGATCCCCTGGAGTAGGAAACAACAATCCACTCCAATATTCTTGCCTGGGAAATCCCATGGACAGAGGAGCCAGGCAGGCTACAGTCCATGTGGTCACAAACAGTCAGACACACCTTAGCAACTAAACAAAAACAAGAACAAAATAAAGTTGAAATGTGCAATTTCCTTATTACAATGTAGAGAAATGATTCTAATGATCTAGGGAAATGGGAATGATGGAGTAGATGTATAATGTGTGACTTACTCATTTCCTGGTGGGTGTCCAGAGGACACTCTTTAAAAAAGCATTGAGTAATAATTTGGTGAGGGAAGCACTAACTTCCTCAGAAAGCTCTGCAGACAAGTTCAGTAGGAGGGGATGATGGCAGTTCCTCTTGGGGTAGTACCCTGCTACGCCGTCACAAGTGTGTACACAAGTGTGAAATCTTCCTCCCTCCCTTCCTTCCCCAAAGAAATGGGGAGCTCTTATCTTGGATGACTGTGCATTTCAGAAAGGGAAGTAGGAATATCTGAGGTTACTGGACACTGACTCTGAGCTGGCGCTAAACCCAGGAAGTCTATTAATCAAGGTGGGGACTTTTGAGAGTTGGTGATAAACAAGCTTCTGGCCTAACTCTGTTTCTTGATGTATCCAGTGGGTCCACAAATTTATCTGGAGTTCTTTTTCCATTTTGAAGTATGCAGTTAGGAAATATACTTGCCCTTAGTTGGTGTTTAGACCCATCCATTTTCTAAAGTTGTTGGGCAATGTATATATCTGTATTCTGCATCACCCTTCACCATGCTTTCAAAAGGAAAGAATACATTTCACCCATACCAAGTCTTATGATAGCACCTTTAGCTGGGTTAAAACATTTCCAGGGCAGTCAAAAAAGTTTTAAGTATTGGTTTGAGGAGAAGTCTTTCTAGTCCTGTAGGTCTTTCTCTCTAGTCCTATCTTATACATGTTCTGATGAAGGTGAATCTGAGCTCATGATAAATATACTTAATTTGGAACAACCAAAGCAGTAGGATATAATGATACTGATCTTTTATAAATATAGCTAGTGTATTCTCATGAATTACATTTTTCCAATCTTTACACTTTGGATAAAACCAACCAACAAATTTTTATGTGGATTTTCTTTCAAATTGGGTGTGCATGATTCAATAGTTAAAACATAGTTAACAAGTTGTGTCACAAAATACTCCAGCTTCTAATTCAACACAACCTTCTATAATTATTTATTATGTACTCTATCTTTTAGAAAATAACACATATGACTATATTTGCAATATGCATGAGCACACACATAGATTTTCAGAATTCTAATAATGAAGATGCAAACAAAACCTTTGGTATTTCCTATCCTATCATGGGTGTCACTATGGAGAAGGTTAAGATGCAAACAGGAATGGGCATCAAGTATTGAACATCCATGTACTGATATAGAAATTGTACATTCGGTTATTTTTGTATACCACTGGCATGCATAACCAACATTAATGATGTGATAAAATCCTAAGGATTTTTCCCCCCTTTTCCCTTCCACCGGGTTATAAATAAGATGATTAGAATACATGGAAGAAACTAAAGTGGGGAAAGTGAGGCGGAGAAAAGGGCAAGAAAGTGCTCACGGTGAAAGCCATTTCTACACTTCAGTTTTAATGTGGATGTAATTGTCTAAATGACAGAGTGCCCAGTAGCTCTCAGTGGACAGGACACTTTTTCAGCTTTCTCTAAAGCTTGAGAAAAGAGCAAAGGTTAGTGGGTGGATTATGAGGTGGTGACATCCATTCAAGTTTTTCTAACAGAAAAACTTAAGTCAAAGGCCATAAACAAAAGATGAATCGGCTTTCTTAGTATATCAGAGCACTCATTATCATTAACTGAAGCTGAAACAAAGTATTTTAAGGGCCAATAGTGTAAGACATTATATTAATCAGTGCATGTGATGTGTTATCCCCATCATGGGAATACGACATGCAAGGGGCTTTCTTCCCCTGACAGGAACACCACACACACCTATAAGCAGCCCCCAGCCTAACTCATCCCTGGCCCTCAGCCTCACTGTGCACACACACAGTCAGCAGCCACAGGGAATCACACCAACATCTAAGGAGGCATAAAGTAAAAAAAAAAAAATCTAAAATTTCCCTGGAGCCACAAAGGTTTTTCAATAACCAAAGTAATCTTGAGAAAAAAGAACAAAGCTGGAAGCATCATAGTTTCTGTTTCAAATGGTAGGTAGCACAAAGGTATAATAATCAAAATGGTATGTCACTGGAATAAAAATTGACCTATAAAGCAATGAAATAGAATTGAGAGCCTAAACAAAAACTCCAGGATATATCTTCAACTAATAACTTTAGAAGGTAACCAAGAATACTCAATGAATAAAAAATAGTCTCTTCAACAAATGATGCTGGGAAAAATAGTCATATGCAAAAGAATAAAACTAGACCCCTATCTTCCATCACTTACAATATTGAACTGGAAATTAAAAGACCTCAATGTGAATCCTAAAACTGTAAAACTCTCCAGAGAAAATATAGGAACAAAAGCTCTTTGACATTAGTCTCAGCAGCAATTATCTGGATATGACACCTAAAGTACAACCAATGAAAGTAAAATAAATAAGCACACATCAAACTAAAAAGCTACTGCACAGCAAAAGAAACAATAAACAAAATGAAACTAACCCATGGAACAGGAGAAAATATTTGCAATTCACTTATCAAATATGGGATTCATGTCCAAAATATGTTCAACAGCAGAAAAAGTAACAACCTGATTAAAAAATGGGCCAAGGCCCTGAATAGACATTTTTCACAAAGAAGACATATGATATATGATGACCACAGATACATGAAAATATGCTCAACACCACTAGTTATCAGGAAAATGCAGATCAATACCACAATGGCATATGCCCTCACACCAGTTAGAACCGTAACCATGAAAAGACAAGAGCCAGCAAGTGTAGGTGAGGATGTGGAGAAAGGGGAACCCTCATGCACTAGTGAGAATGCAAGCTGGTACAGCCAACATGGAAAGCAGTATGGAGGAACCCCAAAAGTTAAAAACAGAACTAAAATATGATCCAGCAGGTTCACTTTATCTGTAGGAAACAAAAATCCCGCATCAAAAACACCACCATGTTCATAGAAGCATTATTTTCAACAGCTAAGACATGGAAACAATTTGTATCTATTAATGGATGAATAAAGAAAATGTGGTACATATACAATTAAATATTATTCAGCCATTAAAAAATAATGAAATCCTAGCATTTGCAAAAACATAGGTGGAACTCAAGGGCATTATGCTAAGTGAAATAAGGCTGAAAAAGACAGCTACAGTGTGATCTCATTTAACTCTGAAATCTTAAAAAAAAAAAAAAGATAAAAGATAAAAAAAAAAAAAACCATCAGGTTTGTGTTACCTGAGATAGGGGTTGGGGAATGAGGGAAATGGATAGAGGTCAGAAATGTATACACTTCCAGTTATAACATCAAGCACTGTGGCTGCAGTATATGTTTTGGAGTTCTCTCCAGGTAACTGAATATATCTAATTTGTTCTTTGTTGTTGCTGCATAATATTCCTATTTATGAATATAACACAGTGTACTTTCTGTTGCCTTGCTAATAGAAATTTGGTTTGTTTCTAGTTTATTATTTTAGGAAAATAAAATGTACCATGCACATTCTTACACAAATATTTTTGTGTACATATGAACACAAAAATTGGGCATATGGACTTGGGAGTATAATTGCTGGGTAACAAATATATCTGGTTAACATTTTTAGAAACACCCTAAAAGTTTTACTACGGGCTTACACTATTCTACTTTCACACTAGAAATGTATGAGGGCTTTAGTTTGTCTACATCCTTGATAACACTTGATATTATTAGCTTTCTTCCCCCAATCATTCTTATAGGTGTATGGTGGTGTTAAACTATGGCTACATTTCCTTAGTAATAAGGTTGAACATTTTTTAAAGTAATGTTAAAAAGTATGTGTTCAAATCTTTGGTCATTAAATTTTTCAGATTGATTTGTACTTTTGTATAAATAAATGTGAGTTTTTACATCATGAATGTTTTCTCTCAGTCTAAGATTGGCATTTATCTTAATGGAATCTACCATACAATTTTGAGAACTTTATAATATACCATTTTATATATGTACAATCATTTACTTAAGTAGTCAAATCCTTTCCAATGTTTGTTATTTTAAATAGTATTGTAAAAAGTATTCTTGAAATTATTTTACCCACATTTTCTTAGGATGCATTTTACAAGAGATTAGATTTCTAAGCCAAAGATTGTGTGTGTATGCATATAAATATACACACAATTCCTCCTCTCCTGGTTCAGATCCTGTAAACACACATTAAAAACATAGGATAAGTCTTTGGAGTCTGAGATTTTAGTTGCATACTTTCACTAATTATCAATTTCAGATACAAATGATAATTTCCCCCTTTCCTCCTGTAGCTTAACCATATTTCTCATCTATTACAAAAAGAACCTTTCTAAATATAATGTGGATAAAAAAGAATAAACAGTTCTTAAGAACACACTATGTGTGGGGCACTCTGGATATAAATGATCTCATTCAATCCACAGTGCAAACCAATGAGTTTTATTCTCATTTCATTTTTCATAACCAAAGAAGCTGAAATCTGAGTCATCCAAGCACATCCAATTAGCAAACTGCAGAGACAGGATTCAAATCAGGTGGTCTACCTTTAAATTGCAGGATTTTTCTCCAGCCAATGGGCTGCTTCCTAGTAAAATTTCCAGAAAGCAGCATAGCCAAGCTGATATAAAAACACAGTTTATGTTGCTTCCATGTCCTGGCTATTGTAAATAGTGCAGCAATGAACATTAGGGTGTATGCATCTTTTTGAATTGTGGTTTTCTCAGGGTGTATTCCCAGGAGTAGGATGGCTGGGTCATATGGTAGCTCTATGTTTATTTTTTAAGAAACTGCCATGCTGTTCTCCATAGCTGTGCCGCACTTAGTATCTTAGTTGTGTCTAACTCTTTGCGACCCTATGGCCTGCAGCCTGCCAGGTTCCCCTGTCCATGGGGATTCTCCAGGCAAGAATACTGGAGTAGGTTGCCATGCCCTCCTCCAGGGGATCTTCCCAATGCAGGGACTGAACCCAGGTCTCCCTCATTCCAGGTGGCTTCTTTACTGTCTGAGTCCCTAGGGAAGCCTAAGAATACTGGAGTGGGTAGCCTATCCCTTCTCCAGGGAACTTCCTGACCCAGGAATCCAACTAGGGTCTCCTGCATTGCAGGCGGGTTCTCTACCAGCTGAGCTACCAGGGAAGCCCATTCTCCATAGTGGCTGTATCCATTTACATTTATACCAACAGTGCAAGAGGGTCCCCTTTTCTCCACACCTTTTTTAATATGTGGTTGATTTACCACGTTGTACAGCAGAAACTAGTACAGTATATGAAGGCAACTGTGTCCCCCAAAATACTTTATGCTTTTCAACTAGGAAAGAAAAACACAATTTAACTTCCACTCTCCAGTGCCACATGTAAGGAGCTTGAAAGTCACCACTTCATCCTGACAACAAGTAAAAAGATGAACAGATAGGAAAATCAACAACTCTTGCATTCTTAAGAGAGGAGAGAAGAGGACACAGAACAAACAGGGTGTCCAAGATTGCAGAGATAGGAGAATACAAGTCATCCTGGCTTATCAGAGTAGAGACCCTTGAGCAGAAATTGACACAAGACGGCAAACCTAAACTGAAAATGACAAACTGCTGGAAGCTCAGTGCAGACAAGTCTGAGAGTTAATACTCCAGGGGGAACCAGACATGAGAGTGGGGCCAAAATATTGAGAGGCTTACCTTTAGGAGCTTGATGGGGTCCCAGTAAGTATTGGAGAAATATTCTCTGCCAGGGAGGGAAAAGGAACCATTTTGAAATATGCCGGGCCTAACAAGACTGGACCTTCAGAGAAATGAATTAAGAAGAGCCCAAGCTGCTGGGCTATTATCAGAGAATCACCAACACCTGAGCAAGGGAATTGCCCAGCTCCAGCCCACTGCAGCTATCCAGTCCTAATGGGAGGGGCTTCCCCAATGGCTCAGCAGGACAAGAATCCTGCCAATGCAGGAGACCCAGGAGACATGGGTTAAATCTCAGGAAAATCTCCTGGAGGAGGAACCCATTCCAGTACTCTTGCCTGAAAATTCACATGGACAGAGGAGCCTTGCAGGCTACAGTCCATAGGGTCACAAAGAGTCAGACAGGACTGAGTGACTGAGCATGCATGCACCTAAGGGGAGAAAGAGAGAGAGAGAAATGAGAAACACCTGAGAAGTTCACAGCCTCGAGTCACAGGCTCACTAAACCTTGGAACCTGATCATGGTTCTATAGGGAGCTTCTCATCCCAGTCAGTACACCTTATCACCACATTCCTAAAGGCCTATTTACAGCAATTCCATTCAACTGGGACACCATATCTGGCTATTCAGAAAAATATTACAAGACATACCAACAGGCTGAACACACAATTTGAGGAGACAGAGCAAGCATCAGAACTAGACTTAAATATGGCAGGGAAATTGGAGTTTAAATTGGAATTTAAAGCAACTCTGAATAACAGACTAAAGATTCTAATGGATAAAGTAGACTGTATGTGAAAATATATGGGCAGGCTAAGTACAGAGATGGAAATCCTATATAAGCAATTATAAAAGACATAAAGCATGCCACGATGGGCTTATCCATTAAACTACACTCAGCTGAGGAAAGAATGTCTTGGCTAGAAGACACACTAATAGAATCCTCAAAAACAAAGAAACCTAAAGCTGTTTTTTTTTTTTTTAAAGATCAATAAAATTGATTAGCCTTTAGCCAGGCTACTCAAGAGAATGAATGAGATGGCACAGGTTACTAGTATCAGAAATGAAAGAAGGTGCATCACTACAGAGCTCATAGGCATTTGTTGTTGTTGCTGTTCAGTTGCTAAGTCATGTCCAACTCTTTGCAACCTCATGGACTGCAGCCCTCCAGGCTCCTCTGACCTCCACTATCTTCTGGAGTTTGCCCAAATTCATGTCCATTGTGTCAGTGATGCTATGTAACCATCTCATCTTCTGCCATCCCCCTTCTCCTTTCGCCTTCAGTCTTTCCCAGCATCAGGGTCTTTTCCAATGAGAAGGCTCCTTGCATCAGGTGGCCATTCAACCGGTAATAAATGAATGCCATAAAGAACCCTGGAGAAGGCAATGGCACTCCACTCCAGTACTCTTGCCTAAAAAAATTCCATGGATGGAGCAACCTGGTAGGCTGCAGTCCATGGGATCATGAAGAGTTGGATGCAACTGAGCGACTTCACTTTCACTTTTCACTTTCACGCACTGGAAAAGGAAATGGCAACGGCGGAGCCTGGTGGGCTGCCGTCTATGAGGTCACACAGAGTCGGACATGACTGAAGCGACTTAGCAGCAGCAGCAACAGTATAAATAACCCTATGCCCACAAATCTGATAGCCTAGATGAAATGGACCACTTCCTTGAAAGATACAATCTGCCAAAAAGCACACAAGAAGACACAGATGATATGGATAGTCATATATTTATTAAAGATATTGGATCAAAAATGGATAACTTCCTCAAACAGATATCACCTAGACATGACCTTATAGTCATCACCAATTAACTTGAAGTAGACGTAACTGTAAAAACACAAAACTGTAAAACTCTTCAGAAGATAACACAGGAGACAATCTAGATGACCTTGAGTCTGCTAAGACATTTTTAGACACACCATCAAATTCATGATTCATAAAAGAAAAATTGATATGCCAGACTTCATTAAAATTAAAAATTTCTGCAAGAGTTTATCAAGAGAATAAGGAGACAAACCATGAGCTGAAGAAAATATTTGAAAAGCAAATCTGATAAAGGACTGGTATCTAAAATATGCCAAGAACTCTTAAAATTTAATAAGTTCACCCTGCATGTGAGACAGCAAAAGGAACACAGATGTATAGAACAGACTCGTGGACTCTGTGGATGAGGGCAAGGGTGGGATGACATGGGAGAATGGCATTGAAACATGTTAATTATCATATGTGAAATCAATTGCCAGCCCAGGATTGATGCTTGGGGCTGGTGCACCAAGATTTCCCAGGGGGAGGGAATCGGGAGGGAGGAGGGAGGGAGGTTCTGGAGGGGAAGCATATGTAAACCCATGGCGGTTTCATGTCATTGTATGGCAAAACCAACACAATAAAGTAAAGAAAATTTAAAAAATAAATAAATAAGTTCATAAACAACTCAAGTTAAAAAAAGAAAAAAGGACCAAAGACCTTATCAGAAATCTCACCAAAAATATACAGATGGCAAACGAGCATGTGAAAAGAAACTCCAAATATGTCATCAGGGAAATTAAAACGACAATGAGATGCCACTCCTATTACATGGTCAGTGTCTAGAACACTGAAACATGAGCACAGCAAGTGCTGGTAGGGGTGTAGGTGAACAGGAACTCTCATTCACTGCTAGCTCCAATGCAAAATGGCACAGTCATTTTGGAAGACAGTTTGACAATTTCTTACAAAACTAAACATGCTCCCTATAATCCAGCAGTTACGCTTTATGTTATTTATCCAAAGAAGTTAAAATCTATGTTCACGGAAAAACCCATCACAGATGTTTACAGCAGCTTTATTCGTAATTGTCAAAATTTGGAAGAAAACAGATGTACTTCAGTTAAGTGAATGGATAAAGCAACTTTGATACAGCCAGACAATGGAAATGAGCTATCAAGCCATGAAAAAACATAGAGGAACTTTAAATGCATATTACTAAGTGAAAGAAGCCAATTTGAAAAGGCGACATACTGAACGATTCCAACTAGATGGCATTCTGGGAAAGGCGAAAGTCTGGAGACAGAAAAAGATCAACTGTTGCCAGGCAGCAGGAGCGGAAGGGGAGAGGACATGTCAGAGAACAGAAGACTTTGAGGGTGGTAAACGTACTCTGTATGACATAATGACAGATATGTGACATTATGCATTTGTCCAAACCCACAGATGTACATTTTCCAAGATGGCAGAGTAGAAGGACGTGTGCAGTGGCCTTCTGCAGGCTTGGGGGCACTGAGTGCAGCAGGGCCTGCATGGGGCGTTTTGAAGGAGGTCAGCGTGACGTTCCTTACCTCCACCATAGTTTGGCCTCAGGTCAAACAACAGGGAGGAGGCACAGCCCTCAAGTCTCTAGGCTCCTTTGGGCTGTGACAGTATCTCATAATTTCCTTATACTTGATGACCTAGACAGTTTGGAGGTGACAGTTTTGGTCAAGTATTCTGTAAGATGCTCCTCTGCTGGAATCTTTCCAATGTTTGCCTCATGATTAGACCAGGCTATGGATTACTGGGATGGAAGATCACAAAGATGGGGTACAATTTTCATCACGTCACTTCACGTCACTTCAAGGGTACATACTAACAACATGGTATCACTGTCGAAGCTGACCTTGAACACCTGGCTGAGGTCATGTTTGGCAGCTTTCTTTGTGAGAAAGTGACTCGTTTCCTCCCCTCTCCATACTATACTCTTTGTAGGGAAGTCACTCTACACAGTCTGCCCATGGAGAGTGAGGATGTATACTTCCATTCTTTAAGGTACTGCATATAGATAGCTAAACATGAGAACATCCTGAAGCCCTCAACTTTAATCTGTTCAACATGGACCATTCTAGCCTCATTCTCAACAAATTCCTACTGTCACAGTGAAAAAAAAACCTGACTCCCATCACCGGACATCCATTTGCAAATATCCTGACCTAACGGTGATCCAACTTATGATTTTTTTACTTAATGATAGGGCAAAAGTGTTAATGCATTCAGTAGAAAATGTACATTGAATATTGATCTTTCTCTGGGCTAGAAATATGAGGTCTTCTACTCTCCTGATTCTGTTCAGGAGCAAGTCACAGCTCCCAGTCAGCCACAAAATCATAACAGTAAAAACCTGAAAACACTTACCACCATTCTGCACCCAGACAACCACTCTGTTATATACTTTCAGTACAGTATCCAAAAGATTAAATGAGATACCCAACACGTCATTATAAAATAGGCTTTATATTAGATGATTGCCCCAATCGTAGACTAATTGGGCGTATTTAAGGTAGGCTGGGCTAGGCTATGATGTTCATTGAGTAGGTTAGGGGTACTAACTGAATATTTGGCCTCCAATATTTTTCATCCTTGTTGTTGCTTAGTCACTACGTCATGTCTGACATTTTTACAACTCCATGGACTCCTGCCAGGCTGCTCTGTCCATGGGATTTCCCAGGCAAGAATACTAGAGTAGTTTGCCACTCCAAGGGGTCTCCCTGACCCAGGGAATCTTCAAGGGATCCCCAGTGGATCTTTCTGACCCAGGGATACAACGTACAATTCCAGCATTGGCAGGTGGATTCTTTATTGCAGGGCTACCAGGAAAGCCCAGGCATTTTTCAACCTACAGTAGGTATACTGGGACATAACGCCATTGTGGGGCTTCCCTCATAGCTCAGTCAGTAAAGAAACTGCCTGCAATGTAGGAAACAGGTCCAATCCCTGGACTGAGAAAATCCCCTGGAGAAGGAAATGGCAACTCACTCAAGTATTCTTGCCCGGAGAATCCCACAGACAAAGGAGCCTGGCAGGCTACAGTCCATAGGGTCATAAAGAGTCAGACATTACTGAGTGGCTAAAAACCACCAAAGAAAATGTCACTGTAAAGCAAGGAAGATTTGTATAGGCATACCTTGGAGATATTGTGGGTTGAGTTCCAGACCCCTGTGGTGAAGAAAATAGCACCATAAAGAGAGTTACATGAAGTTTTTGGTTTCCCAGTGAAGCATATAAAAGGTATGTGTGCATGATACTACAGTCTAACAAATGTGCAATAGCATTATGGCTGAAAAAATAATATGCACATCTTAATTTAAACATACTTTATTGCTAAAAATGCTAACCATCACCTAACAACATAGGGTGGCCACAAAACTTTAATCCATACAAAAGGAATAAAGTGAAGAACAATAAAAGGAGCGATGCCTGTACTTAATTGTTTAATTCCCAGTATGCACATATATGTTTCCTCTGCTATTCAAAAGTAGAGTGCTCCTACGTAACCTCTGGTAAGAAACCAAAGAGGCAATTAGCTGAAGACACACCTTGCTAATGGATGCACAAAATAAACTGACATAGAGATGCTAAGAGACAGTTCAAAGCAATGGCAGCCTGATGCTGATATGGTGAGTGTACTTCCTGGGGAAGGAGTTTGGCAGTGCCATTCCCACTGTGTGGGGTGCAAATTGCCTCTGTAACAGCTCACTGCAAAACAAATGTTGAATGCTATTCTTGCTTTTCACCTTTTTTCATAAGAGCAAAAATCCTCTTTGGATTTCTTTCAGTTACTGAAAACAGGTACTAGTGTAGGTTTTACTTAAAAGTGAAGTAGCATAAAGGGAACTTTTGAAAAGCAAAGGAAACTCATACAGCAGTATCAGAATTGGTAATCATAGTCCAGTACTCTCCTGAAAAACACCTTTATCAACTGTAGTACAGCACTTATGTGTGGTTCCTTTGCCTTTAACCTTAAGGAATTTACTTAGATTCAGAATTACTTAGGTTAGTCCTTTTCCCATGTATTCCCTTACCTGCGGTTGTTTCATACATTTAAAGTGCAACTGGATTCTCTTGTGACAGTCTATGTTCCTTCCTGGCACACCCAAACTTCCTATTTTTTTCTAATTCGCATACACTGAAGTCAACTCTTTGTGCTGTAAAACTCTGTGAGTTTTGATGATGTATGATGTCATGTATCAACCATTTTCATTACCATATTGGATAGTTTCACCACCCTAAAAATTCCTTATATTTCAGCTATTCAATCCTTAACTCCTTTGCACAAAACAATCTACACACTTAATGCAATCACTACCAAAATCCCAAAGGCAGTTTTTGCAGAAACGGAAAAATCCACTCCAGAATTCACATGGAATCTCAAGGGACCTCAAAAAGCCAAAATATTCCTGCAGAAAAACAATGCTGCACAAGTGACATCTGTTGCTTATCATTAGGAGCAAAAGTCTGGAAATTTCTGCCCACTGCACCACGATATCAAAGTTACCAAGGAAGGTCTGTATAGTCAAAGCTATGGTTTTTCCAGTAGCCATGTACAAATGTGAGAACTGGACCATAGAAAAGGCTGAGCACCAAATAATTGATGCTTTTGAACTGTGGTGCTGGAGAAGACTCTTGAGAGTCCCTTGGACTGCAAGGAGATCAAGACAGTCAATCTTAGAGGAAATCAACCCTGAATATTCATTGGGAGGACTGATGCTGAAGCTCAAATACTTTGGCCACCTGATGCAAAGAGCTGACTCATTAGGAAAGACCCTGATTCTGGGAAAGATGGAGGGCAGTAGGAGAAAAGGGTAACAGAGGATGAGATGGTTGAATGGCACCACCCACTCAATGGACATGGGTTTGAGTAAACTCCAGGATATAGTGAAGGACAGAGAAGCCCACCATGCTGTCGTCCATGGGGTCACAAAGAGATGGACATAACTTAGCAACTAAACAACAAAAAGGAAACACAGGGTCGTCGAGCACTGGATAGAACAGCACTTTGCTCACACAGAGAAGAGAAAGACCAAGATCAGCTTCAGTGGGAGCATCAGTTCCCCATGATCAATGGTCCTTTCCGGAAGTTGATGCAAAGCAACTGGCGCGCATGCCTCCTTCTTGTGCTGCAGCAGCAGAACGCCATCTCCTCTGCACAGATACAGCAGTATGTTGGCCAAATGCCACATAATGCCACGGATGCTCAAGTGGACAAAGGAGCACAGCGCTGAATCTGAAATAGGGAAAGATATTCCCACACAAGGTGAATAAGTCCAACACAGGCTATGAGGACTCTTTAGCTCTTGATCAAGACATGTTCCAGGCTCAAGGCTTGTATTCTATGCAGCCAAATGGGTGTCAAAAGACTCCATGCACGAGAATGCCTTTCCCAACAAAGGTGGATGATTCACATACTCTCTGATTTCAGAACTTATTGTGAAGCTACAGTAATTAAAACAGTGTGGTACTGGCACAAAGACAGACATATAGACCAATGGAGCAAAATAGAAAGCCTAGAAATAAAGTCTTACATAAATAGTCAAATTACTTTTGCAAGGATTCAAGACCATTCAACGGGGAAAGGACAGTCTCTTTAACAAATGGTATGGGGAAACCAGAATGGGTCTGGTAAGGAGAATAGTGAATATTCTAACAACAATACCACCTGCTCCAACTATTAATAGTATTGCTTGGAGGGTAAGACCACAGATCATGAAGCAGGACTGCCTACCTTTAAATCTTATCTATATCAATTACCAGCTAGGTAACATCAGACAAATTACTAAACCTTTCTCTATATCAGTTTCCTCATTTGCAAAATTAGGATAATTATATTAGCTACTTCTTAGAGTTGTTCTAAGGATTAATTGAGATAATACATAGAAAACACTTATAGTGTCTCTGGCACACATGGTACACTGTGAGTGTTCACAATTATTATTATTAGTGGCAGGATCCAAGAGAGGAAAATATGTGTTCAACCATTCATTTCTTAAATATTTGCTTGTGTGTGTGTGTATCTATATGCTCATTCCCTAAGTTGTGTCTGACTCTTTTGCAACCCCATGGACAATAGCCTACCAGGCTCCTCTGTCTATGGGATTTCCCAGGCAAGAATAGGTGGGTTGTGAGCTGCCATTTCCTCTTCCAGAGGCTCTTCCCAGCGTAGCAATTGAAGCCCGTCTCCTGTGTCTCCTGCATTGGCAGACAGGTTCTTTACCATGGAGTCACCTGGGAAGCCCAAATGTTTGCTTACTATCTGCTAATGGGCAGAGGGTTGTCCATTGTTCTTTTGCTTAAAATATTTATCTCTTTCTTTAAAGTTATTAAGCTTATTTTATTTTTTTACCAAGTAGGATTTATTCTTAATTCCAGAATCATGGCATATTCATAAAAAGCAATGAAGGGAAGAGTTGGTAATGGAGTCATATTATTTCAGGGTCAAAATCTTCAGATTTGTTACATTGTCTATTAACTCATTGATAATGGTAAGATTCACTCAGTCAATCAAGTACTCTTTGAATGGCTGCTCTATGTGATGAAGTAGGAATATGCAGAGTGAGCTACTACTGCCTTTGATGCTTTTATTGTCTAGCGAGGGAGACAACATAATCACAAGAAATACAAGACATTCTGGGTGAGGGTCGGGAGGAAAGGGAGGGAATAATGGTAAGTTACACATGGAGAGATTCCCTATAAATATGTTTCAAAGTGAAATTTAATGCCCAACTGCAACTTGGACAGACTGTCTTTTATTTAATAGAAGGAACTACCCTGTGCTATGAAAACCTGAACTTGAGGATACAGAATGAGCAACAAATCTCATGGACTTGAAGACAAGGAAGGAACAATTGTAAATGCTTTTTGACATTAAGAGAAAAACTTCTATCAGCTTATTTCCTTATTTAACAATGATTATTCTCATTCACCTTTGCTATTTGCCAATTAGACCTACTGATCACTATGCCCTCTAACATGGAGCTTCTGAGTTCCCAGCTTCACACTAAGAACAACAGGGAGTGATACTGCACTCTCTATTACAGAACTTAAATCATCTAATTCTGGGGTCCCTGAAAAATCTTTGCACTTATTTTTCTAGGTTTTGGGGTATTTCAAAAACAGGGCTGAGTCTACTCTTTTTCCCTCCCATTGAGGTGGAAAATACCAAAGATAAAATGGGTTCATACAGTATCTATCGCAGTGATGTTTTCTACTCTCCCTGAAGAAGACTATAACCTGCCTCTTTATATCAAAATGAGGCCAGAATTTTAGTTCACCAACAAACAGAGCAGTATCACAGACTTTAACATATCCTGGATTCCCCATAAAATGCAGGCAACACAAGATATTACCCCAGCTTTAAATTAACTAAGTTAGTTTAATCCTACTAATTTAAAGTAGGATCAGCTACATAATTTGTGGGTGCTGGTACAGATTGAAAAGGCAGAGAGTCTTGTTTGTAAATCATTAGGAATTTCCAAGTTTATATACTAGAGCATTAAATCATTCACAGAACACTTCTAAGCCTGGACTCTGTGTCTTTGTACAGGGTACAATGATGAACCCCAACCTGCCCAAGTTCTCCACCTGAAGGCAGGATTTCTGAACAGTTCACATGACCCATGAGCCCAACACTGCCATTTTTCTGAGAATAGAGGTGAATGGCAGAACTGCCCAGGCTTTACTTCAATCCCTATGATTCTATCCAAGCA
The DNA here is from genome assembly GCA_007570785.1 of Antilocapra americana. Taxonomy (NCBI): domain Eukaryota; kingdom Metazoa; phylum Chordata; class Mammalia; order Artiodactyla; family Antilocapridae; genus Antilocapra; species Antilocapra americana. The sequence goes on along the minus strand of ML661250.1, from coordinate 3,485,566 downwards.
ACTAATTGAAATGTGGGCTTCAGAGAAACATTGGGGACCTTATCACTGAAACACAAAGAAGCAAACAAACATAATTTCCATAAAAGAGAAAAATATTAATAACAGAAAGAAATTTATTTACAGATTTTCATTTTTTCTTTTCTTGTTTAAATCTTCTTGAGAGGGTCAAGAAAAAAATGCATGCTTTATTTAGATGATAATTAAAATCTGTTGTTTTCATATTCTAATGAGAAGAAAAGAATAGCTTCATGGTGATGTTTTAGTCAATGTAGGCAGGGTTATGCTTAGAAGCAAAGGGCCCCCACCCTGCAAAGAATGACTAATAAAAGCTCAGTGTGGCTATAGGTGACTCTTTAGGGCATCTGGCCTTTATATGGCAACTAAGTAAAGTACTTGCTTCAAACACATATACAAAGGAAATCCATAAACTCATTACAGAGCAGAGATTATACACAATGGAGAGTCTTGCACTCAAACACACATTCTTTGTCTCCATCATGGCAAACTAGGTCCAATACTTAGTAACAGAATTTTCACAACTTTCCGAATTGTGACTTTTCACTCCAAACAACAGAAAGCTACTCTACTAAGTTTTCACAGGACAGCATAATTTCATTTCTCATGGCAACAGGCAGTGAAATTTTGTATTAAATGTGCAACTATATTGGATATGCTTCTGAGGTCCTGAAAATCTACTCTCTTTCTGTGCTCAGGCAAATTCAACACAGAAACAAGATGATACCTTTTATTTCAATCAAGAGCTGCACAGAGCATCAAAGAAACAAACAAGATTTATGACTCTTTAGAAGCTATAGTGTATAAAAACAAAATTAGTTCCAAAACTCTATTTTCTTAAAGTTAAATGCAAATCAAATAGGTGCTAATCTACTTTCTGGGGCATCTGATAATTTAGCATCATTATTTAGCATTCATATGGCACTTGCTATTTGCTGTTTTTAAAAATCACTCCACTCAATCATTTTTAATTCACTCCATGAACTTTGACAAGCCAGTCAGTCCCATTTTAGAGTTGAGGATGCCTTGAAGAGCAGAGGTTCCCATGACATCAGAAAGACCCCAGTGTTTGATCTAGTAAGTCTGCTCATCTGAGGATATGAGGCATCTGTATTTCCTGCCAAAGCTAGCAATTGGGTAGGGCAGGAACCTAAATCTTAGACATGCCTCAAATCTTCCGTAGTTTAGTCAGTTAGTTTTAGTCGTCCTCAATGGTTTATTGCTTCACTTGATGCCTGCTTGAAAAAAAAAATCTAATCTATTTGCTGATATGCTCCCATTTGTTGCCTTAGATCATCAGAAGTTTCTGGGTAAATAAACTAATTTGCAAATTATCCATCATTCACAGAGACCAGGCTATACCTTCACTCTTTCTCCCACTAGCTGGGACCCAGTGGTGTGGCTTGACACAACAGTGTAAAAAGACTCTAAGTGACATTGAGATCAGGGTCATTGATGATTCCAGCATCACATTATCACACATCACGTTATCACCACAATCTTAGGATTGCACACATGGCCAAGAGGCTTAACTTACAAGTGTAGCCTTGCAGATCTTTCACAGTTGATGCTGAACACAGGTAATCAGTATAATCCATCACCAGGACATTTCTGTCTCTGTGGCTGAGAAAACAATTCAAACTATATGAACAGAAATACTTACTTCCTCTGAGAAACTTCTGTGGTTCTCCTTGACAGGATTTTTGCTTCTTTCATCAACAACTTTAGTTTTTTTGTCCTGCACATAATAGACTTCACAGAATGTTTTGGATACAGACTTTATTCTTACACGTGTACATGTCTCCTGCTCAAATATAAAGCACCATTGGTTCAAGGTCTTTGCTTTTGTGTCCTTAAATATATTCATCTTCATATAAGACTTCTACATGTAAGATTCCAATTCATGTTTGTTAGCTACAATAACACTAACTTTTACTTCAAATTGAATGAATAAAAAGTCAGTGTTTTATCTCTATAACCCTTGTTGTTCTTTAGTCCCTAAGTCATGTCCGATTTGTTGCAATCTCTAGTAACCCTGTAACCCTAGTGCCTTGCATAAAGTATGTTTAGAATGGTGTTTATGATTAGATCTTTGATCCATTTTGAGTTTATTTTTGTCTATGGTGTTAGAAAGTGTTCTAGTTTCATTCTTTTACAAGTGGCTGTCCAGTTTTCCCAACACCACTTGTTAAAGAGATTGTCTTTTCTCCATTGTATATTCTTGCCTCCTTTGTCAAAGATAAGGTGTCCATAGATGCGTGGATTTATCTCTGGGCTTTCTATTTTGTTCCATTGATCTATATTTCTGTCTTTGTGGCAGTACCATACTGTCTTGATGACTGTGGATTTGTAGTATAGCCTAAAGTCAGGTAGGTTGATTCCTCCAGTTCTATTCTTCTTTCTCAAGATTGCTTTGGCTATACGAGGTTTTTTGTATTTCCATACAAATTGTGAAATTATTTGTTTTAATTCTCTGAAAAAGACCTCTGGTAGCTTGATAGGAATTGCATTGAATCTATAGATTGCTCTGGGTAGTATACTCATTTTCACTATATTGATTCTTCCAATCCAAGAACATGGTATATTTCTCCATCTATTTGTGTCCTCTTTGATTTCTTTCATCAGTGTTTTATAGATTTTTATATATAAGTCTTTTGTTTCTTTAGGTAGAATTACTCCTAAGTATTTTATTCTTTTTGTTTCGATGGTGAATGGAATTGTTTCCTTAATTTCTCTTTCTGTTTTCTCATTGTTAGTGTATAGGAATGCCAGGGATTTCTGTGTGTTGATTTTGTATCCTGAAACTTTACTATATTCACTGATTAGCTCTAGTAATTTTCTGGTAGAGTCTTTAGGGTTTTCTATGTAGAGGATCATGTCATCTGCAAACAGAGAGAGTTTTACTTCTTCTTTTCCAATCTGGATCCCTTTTATTTCTTTATCTGCTCTGATTGCTGTGGCCAAGACTTCCAAAACTATGTTGAATAGTAGTGGTGAGAGTGGGCACCCTTGTCTTGTTCCTGACTTCAGGGGAAATGCTTTCAGTTTTTCACCATTGAGGATAATATTTGCTGTGGGTTTGTCATATATAGCTTCCTTAAAAAACTGAAAATAGAACTGCCATATGACCCAGCAATCCCACTGCTGGGCATACACACCGAGGAAACCAGAATTGAAAGAGCCACGTGTACCCCAATGTTCATCGCTGCATTGTTTACAGTAGCCAGGACATGGAAGCAACCTAGATGCCCATCAACTGACGAATGGATAAGAAAGCTGTGATATACACAATGGAATACTACTCAGCATTAAAAAAAATTCATTTGAATCAGTTCTACTCAGGTGGACGGAGCTGGAGCCTATTATCCAGAGTGAAGTAAGCCAGAAGGAAAAACAACAATACAGTATACTAACGCATATATATGGAATTTAGAAAGATGGTAACGAGAACCCTGCATGCGAGACAGCAAAAGAAAGGCAGATGTATAGAATAGACTCGTGGACTCTGTGGAAGAGGGCAAAGTTGGGATGATATGGGAGAATGGCATTGAAACATGTTAATTATCATATGTGAAATCAATTGACAGCCCAGGGTTGATGCTCGGGGCTGGTGCACCGAGATGTCCCAGGGGGAGGGAATCGGGAGGGAGGAGGGAGGGGGGTTCTGGAGGGGGAGCATATGTAAACCCATGGCGGTTTCATGTCATTGTATGGCAAAACCAACACAATAAAGTAAAAAAAAAAAAAAGAATGGTGCTCAGTATATTCTATTATGGATAAATCATTTAAATTAGGTATTACAGATTGGTATAAATAACTTCAAAGGCTACTTTAAGTCTATTCCAGAAGGCTCATAATGAATGGACTAAAAAGATTTTCTGTAAGGCAACCAAAAAAACAGCTAGTTTCCCAGTATACGAAGCAGGATAAGGAAGCCTGATTACATAAAGAGACTAGAATAATGACATCAACTCCACAATTCCCAGGAGATTTCAAAGCAAGTTCTCTATCACAACACATACCAGTTCCAACAACTTTCCTTTAGCAAGATTTCCTTGAATTTCTGATCTGTGCACGGATGAGTAACATGGAATTTCCTGAAAACTGCTGGATTATGTTGTGTAGATTTTGCAGCAGTGGATGGTCCTGGGTGCAATTTCAAAGATGTCACTAGAGATTCTTTAGGGAACCATTCTTTAGCTCCTTTCTCTCATTTCTCATTTGGGTTGGAAGTGATAAATTGAAAAATATGCTAAAATTGATCCTTAATGTTTTCCCACTTGTTATTGGTGATAGCTGAGTACTGTTCCCTGTTTACTGAGAATTCTAAAAGATTGGGCTGATGTTTAAGTCTTAATTTAATTAAGTTTTAAATAGCAATCTGCTTACCTCATCTTCCTCTCAATTTGCATCAATAAGCACCTGCCAAAAGAATATTCAGAGCATTTTGATTCAAAGTTTGTTTTAGTAATTAGCATGCCAACCTCAACCTTTCTTGTGTGTGTGTGTGTGTGTGTTTAACGACTTCTTCTCACATTTCCTATTGGGCTTCCCAGGTGGTGCTAGTGGTAAAGAACTTGCCTGCCAATGAAAGAAACTTAAGAGATGTGGGTTCGATCCCTGGGTTGGGAGGATCCTCTGGAGGAGGGCATGGCAACCCACTCCAGTATTCTTGTCTAGAGAATTCTATGAAAACAGAGAGCCTGGCTAGCTACAGTCCATGAGGTCCCAAAGAGTCAGACATGACTGAGCAACTTATCTGGCACACAGGAAACCACCTTTGACTGAAAGAGTTAACATAAATATAAAAAATAGTTTTTAGAAGGAGAAAATTGGAAACATCACTTGCATTTTAAGACATTTTGATTCAGAAAAGTAAGTATATGAATACAAGTAGTGCATCAACATCAGTACTCAGACTTCACTTGCATTTTATCTGGGTTATTTTAATGACCTCAAACAAAAGTTGCCTTTCCTTTTCCTTCCACATAAGCCAGGAAATTCTCCAGTCCAGTGAAAAGGGTTTCTATGTCCAGCAAGCTATGGCTACTCCCTCCATTTGATGAGAAAAATGAAAAAAAATGCTTTACTTGTTGAACTTGAACATTTATCTCTTGAGCATGGTTGAGCTACGATCTGAGTTATTCAAGCTTATCTCATAGTGGTCCAGACTCCCTTGTCTCCCTCTGAAATCCTACTTGCTGTTCCCTACACCCCTCTCCCCTAGTTGAAGATACTGGGGAAATTCATCTATTTATTTGTTTGTTTCTGCTTTAGGGATGCTGAATTCCAATCCTGAAAAACAGAATTGGTGTTCTGAGCAGCCAATTCCAGTGTGTATGTGGAGAGAAGGGGGTTTCCCACATCAACAAGCAGTTCTTATCAGCTGGAGGTCTGACAAGTTGACTCAATTCTATCTACTCAAAGACAGCATCAGATTCCACAGCTTAGAGGCTCAGTCCTAAAAGACACCCCTCCTTCGCCCCAACTCTCCTGCCAATTATAAGCCTAGGTTTCATCTGTGCACCTGACCAACCAGCTATAGAGTGAGTGTTCCAAGCCCTCCTCCTTGGGGTCCATTGCTCTGCTAGAGTCAGAAAAGCATTTTATGTACTAGATCACCAGTTTATTGTGCGTGTGTGTGTGTTCAGTTGTGCCTGACTTTTGCAATCCCGTGGACTGTAGCCTGCCAGGCTCTTCTGTGCAGAAGAATTTTCCAGGCAAAATGACTGGACAGGGTTCCCCTTTCCTTCTTCAGGGGTTCTTCCTGATGCAGGGATCGAGCCCATGTCTCCTGCATTGGCAGGCGTATTCTTTACCACTGAGCCACCTGGGAAGCCCCACCAGTTTATTAGGTAAGAACATAGCTCAGGATAGTGAAGCCTGGCTCGCTGCAATCCATGGGGTCACAAAAGGTCAGACACGACCGAGTGACTGAACAACGACAACAGCAACAGCCATCTGTAGGAGACACACAGGGCAGCACACAGGAAAGCTTGGGGAGCTTCCGAGTTCTTTCCAAGATGCCATTCTGCCCACATCTCCACGTGTTCACACAGTGCGGAAGCCTTAAAACCCATACTTTGGGATTTCGTTGAGGCTTCATTAACTAGGCATACTTGATTTAATCATGTCCACTGGTGACTGATTCAACCTTCAGTCCCTCTCTACCCCAGGAGGTCAGGGTGGGAATAACCACTCTGACTGCAATCCTCTAACCATAAGGCTGTTTCCCCTGGTGTGACTAGCAGGAACTTACAGGCCCTCCAGGAGCAGACACCCCTACCCTCTGCTGTAGCTCCTCCCCAAAGTATCAAAGGATAACAATTGATGCACATCTCCTGAGTTGTTTTATGGATGCTGGGACCCCCACCAAATGGAAGAAATGAACCCATTCCCTCCAGATCCTGGCTGGAATCAGGAAATCTTTCCCAGCAACTTCTTGCCTTTTTACTTTACTTCACCACTGAGAAATGAAGCCATATCAGTAAACGAGGCTGTCACGGTCATCGGAGACTGTAGCCCTCCTATATGAGTTCCTGAGCCCGAAGGGCACTCAGGAGGGAGAACACCAGCCTGCTAACAGTCATCGGGCTGCAGCCATTCCCCACTCCTGAAGGTGAGCCCCAAGGCAGCTCAGGATGTGAAAATCACAGGACACTGGCCCTAGAAAGGTGAGGTGCATATGAAGGGGATGATTTCAGTGAGCCCAGACTCATGCATCTTCCCATATATAGAAAAGTGCTCAACTCCTTAACTTGGGATATCTGGTTTTCTTTAATTAACAATACACTTCTGATGTTCAGACTATTTGCCTTTTGTTGCAAAACTTCTGTATAACCTGGCTGTTCCTCTGAGCAGTTCTCTCAGGGTGACTTGAGATGCTGCTGCCAGGGCTTCAAGTCCTAAAAATTCCCACCAAATAAAACACAGCTCTAAACTTTTAGGTTGTGAATCATTTTTTTCAGTCGACACCATCAACCAACAGAGAATTGTGCATGAGTTGCTCCCATACCCTGGGGCTCCCTTCCCTTGCCTGGCTCATAAGAATGTTTTGCTGAGGGGCTTCCCTGATACCCCAGTAGTAAAGAATCCCCCTGCCATTATAGGAGACGCAGGTTTGAGCCTTGGTCTGGGAAGATCCCAGATGCTGAGGAGTAACTAAGCCCCTGTGTTCTAGAGGTTGGGAGCCACAACTACTGAAGCCCAAGCACCCTAGAGTCCCTGCTTCACAAAAGTAGCAGGGCACCAAGAATCCTGCACATCACAACTATATAAAAGCCTGCTCGAAGCAACGAAGACTGAGCACACCCCTAAATAAATAAAATTATTAAAAAAAACCAAACTTTGTTGAAGCTCACCTAGGGGCTCAGGTGTTTTGTGCACTAGCTGTCACAGACTCCTCATCTGGCACCTTACAATTAACAGTGCACGTTCCTCCAGCACCAACAGGTATCATTACATTTGGCTTTACTGTGCATAGGTGAGAGGACCCAAGTTTGGTTGGTAACACCAGCATCCAGCCCCCATTCTTAGGCAAGGCCTGAAATTTACTTTATTAGCATAACAAAAGACATCTTTATCATCTTTATCTCTTAAGAAATTCAAAGAGTTTTAGAAGCTGTGTGCTGGAAAAAGAAAATCACAATATCACAAATATTTTGCATTTGTTATTGTTTGTTGACCCCTCTGGGTCCTGCTGGAGACTGGGTTGCATAGATTTGATTATCCAGTCTTACTGTCTCCAAGGACCAGAACTCCAGTGGAAAGGACCTTTCTAGAGCTACAGAAGGCACTTTGTTTCATTAATCATTTCCCCTCTCACCCTCTCAGCCATCCTAGACTCCCCAGCTGGCAGGTGGCTCAGTGATAAAGAAGTCTCCTGCCAATGCAGGAGACGTGAGTTCAATCCCTGGGTCAGGAATATCCCCTGGAGAAGGAGACAGCAACCCATTCCAGTATTCCTGCTTGGGAAAGTCCATGGACAGTCCATGGTGGGCTAGTCCATGGGGTCATGAAAGAGCCAAACACGACTTTGCAACTAAACAACATCTCTTCATCAGCTCATCAGTTTTTAGTTATTTCTCTTTATCCAACCAACCTCTTCATAAACGAAGTTTTATTAAATTCTCAATTACTGTGTCTTAGTGTGCCATCTTTTTCCTCTTATGAACCTTACCATACATACATACATACACACATATAAACTGACAAATAGATAAAAAGATATAGAAGATATGAGATCACTTATTTTTAGTATTATAATCTTTTCCACAGAGGACCGGGAAGCCTGGCATACTGCAGTCCATGCGGTTGCAGAGTCAGGCACAAGCGAGCAACTGAACAACAACAGGCTGAACATGTCTTACTTTTATAAAAAGATCCAGATGCATGAGGAAACACAATAAAGCCATGTAATTCAGCATCAGCTTTGCTTGGGATGCTCCTAGCCCATGTTTCTTTTCATCTCTAATTGACTCCCTGGCCCATCTCACTGTTGAATATTTTCTAATCTTCCTTGCATGCCCAAACCAACCTACTCTCACTCTTTTCCACTGAGCTTTGATTTCAGTGGAGAAAAGCAAATACGACTGGTGGGAATTTTCTTATAACTTCAAAACTCCGTAGCTTCAGTAATATTGTCTTTTTTTCTCATCACCAAGAAGTTTGAAACCATTTTTCTTTCCAAAATTTACTCCTGCACCTGTACTTTAAAAACCATCCACTCTTACATTCCACAGGAATCTCTAGTCTTACCCTCTCCACTGATTTTTTTTCCTTTATCATCTATAAAGGTCATCCATTCTCTGGACTTATTTTTTAAGAAGAAACTGCCAATTCCTAGTAGTACTTATCACTCAACCTCTTCCTGTTTTCTCTGTTCCCTGCTATCTATTTTATCTTTTCATTCTCTCTACTAAAATTGTGCTTTCAAAGGTCATCAATGTCTTTAAAGTTATCAAATACCGATAGCTTAACCCTCATCTATGGTATCTGAAAGTGCTATTTTTTCCTGAGTTATTTATTTATTTTTTCCTTTGGCTTCAGTAATGCTCCAAACATTTTGTGCTTTTGATTTCCCTCTAGAGATTGTTCTTGTGTTCCTTCACTGACTTTTTCATTACTTTCCATTTGCTACAAGCTTTTTTGTTTGTCTATTTTTTTTCTTCTGATTTTATAAACTTTGGGAACTTAAGAGATATTCTTCAGCTTAATGACAACAAATTTCATTTTTAGCAGTTTGTATATTTATACTGAAAAGTTCTCAACTATTTTTCAGCATCTCAACATAGGAAACATGAAATTTGGATGTTGCTGTTTTGATGGGCAGCTTTCTTGAAAGCCTTCTTGGATATAGCCCCAAAAGCAGAGTATTCAACTTGCCCAAGCTAAGTCCACAATAGATACCTTTGTTGATACCCCTAACACTAACACTAACCCATAGGCCATTCTAAAGTCTCATGCTGAAGCACTTTCAAAATCACGTATTTCATTATATCATGCCTCTTTTTAAATATACCCATATGCTCTCATTTTCTTTATAATGAATTCTGAATTTCATAGCATGATACCCAAAGATGATTCATGGCACATACTCTATTTTTCTATGTTTTCTCTATGATTTGCTTTTGTGTACCTTGTTATCTAACAATGGTGAACACAGACACATCATACACCTGCATCCTATACACTTCTTTTATATGCTGTCCTCCCATAATGTCCTTTTTTCATCTATGTGACGGAAATTCAACTCATTTATAAAATCCAACTTGAATCTTACTAGTAAGAACTAAATGCTCTCTTTTTCCTATTACCATAATACATTCTTTTGTAACGATATTTGTTGCATGTTTATAGGTAGCCCTCCTACACTACAATGTGAAACTTGATTTCTCTATACATTTTTTTTTTTTTTTTTGGCTGTGCCACTTGGCTTGCAGGATCTTAGTTCCCTGACCAGGAATTGAACCATGCCCCCTGCAGTGGAAGCACAAAATCCTAATCCCTGGGTGACCAGAGAATTCCCTGATTTCTCTACACTCTAATGAAAGATAAAAATATAACTTGGGGTTATAGTAGAGCTAAGTTCTCACATGGAAATGTGACTTCCCAGATGGCTCAGTGGTAAAGAATCTGTCTGCCAATGCCAGAAAGGCAGGAGAGGCAAGGGATGCAGATTCATCCCTGGGTAAGGAAGATCCCCTGGAGAAGGCAATGGCAACTCACTCCAGTATTCTTGCCTGGAAAATCTCATGGACAGAGGAGCCTGGTGGGTTACAGCCCATGAAGTTGCAAAATAGTGACTTAGTGACTAAACAACATAACAAAAAGGTGGAGATGGGGAACAGGGAGAAAACTAATAAATATCTGGGACTAATATGTTATCTTATCAATGTGATATAAATAATTATCTTTTAAAAGGTATGGCAATACCAATAGATAGTTAATTTGGAGGTCATTTTTTATTTTAAAATAACTACTCAAAAGTTTTTAATTATATGTATTTCTTAGTTATATTCCAATAATTCTGTTTACCTTTTCAATTTGCTTAGAAAACTATTTCTTTTCATGAAATGCAAACTTTGGAAGTGTGTCGTTCTATATTGTACCAAATTCTAAATTAAAAGTGTCTGGATGAATAAGGATTTATTACAGTCTACTACTTTTCATTTTTATGATACTGTAATATTGCTAAGGTCTTCATAACCATTAATTACTTCAGTGCTTATGAAATTGCTATGAGCTAGGGAGGAAATATTCTTTTCCCCCGGTTTAAGTGTACACAAGAAAGGGACAAATAATTTTAATTTTGAGTAATTTGTTACGATCATTCATGAATTGAGACACATCACAAACCCAGTTTTAAAACCTGGATTATTGTATTTTGTCCACAAAAGTTGTTTTTATGTTGTGCTTCCACACCACCAACTAGCTTTCAGATTTTAAAATATTCCAAGTTAAACACTAATTTTACTGATCTGTGCCAATATATTCAAAGAGAAAATTGAACCATGGTAGAAAACTGCTGAACTCATATAGTCTCTGGGTTATATGAAAATCATTTTTCTTAGGTGGTAATTTTTTATAAAATAGGCTTCCCTATATTTCGTCCAAAAGTGAAGGACTTTGGTTTTGCAAACTTGTTTTTACTTCTTAATAAAACGAAAGCATATGTGACCCAAGAAAATGTAAAATCAGTATGAATAGCACATACTTAATTGGGGCTATTTCTATAGGCCTGAGTGTTCTCTTAATAGTATTTTTAAATACTATTGTGCAATGATCTTAGCTCACTCCTCAGCTTAGACTTATATTTTTCTCCAAGAAATGGAAAGCAGCTCATTCATCACTTCCTATTGTTCAGATTATGCAAACTCTCATTTGGCTTGGCTGACCAGACTTTTAGAGTAAATCCCTGGAATTAGAGCATTTAATAGAGCAAGACGATGGGGATAACCTGGTAAATTTCAGTACTCTGGGACTGGAAGGGAAATTGCTGAGGAAACATAATTCCCTGTAGTTTCTCCTACCTAGAAGGCCAGCCCAAGATTTGAAACTCACCCAATTGGTGGCAACAAGCCCAGAAAAGTGAGGTACCTGAGTCCCTTAAGCCAAGAATCTTTGGAATGGGAGAGAGAAGTAAGGGATGAAAAAGAGCCTTGTTCAAACCACACAGATGGCCACTGCCCACCCCGCCAAATGGCTCACCAGGTCTGACAAAGGGGGCAGGTGATCCGACAGACTAAGGCTGCAATGACTGTTCTAAATGGTACTGGAAAGGATGAGAGGGATGGAGGAGGCAGACAGAAGCAGAAGTAGTCAATTTATGGAAAAATTATTGTCATCTTCACCTGGCAGCATGTCCTTTCAACATCTGCCTTCCTAGGGCTCTTGGGTTTCTGCAGTCCTAGTAAGTGGTGGTCAGGTGCTTGGGAAGATGACAGACTAGGTTCCTGCTGGAATGGAGACTGAGTTGCTGTGCTTTGTCAGCTGTACCCCAGTGATGGATGGGGTGGTGAGAAAGTCACCACTCCATTAGCCCAACAGAGTTCTCTCCCTCCCATCAGAGAACCAGTCCTGAAAACAAAAGTGGACAGCATTCAAGAATGACAAAAGGGTGGGGCAAGAAGGGAAGCTACTGAAAATGAAATGACAGTTGGCAACACTGAATCTGCCCCACAAAAAGTGATGGATACACGTTTGTTCTCTCTGCTTTCCCTTTCAATCAGAGTCTCTACCTGAGCAAGGCTAGATAGCCATAGTTTATAATACAATTGTGTTACTAACATGGGAAAAAAACCCAGAAACATGGATCTACACTTAAACACAGAAAATGGCCTGAAATGAATACTGTTGCTTTTTTCCCAGAAGTGACTGTACAGATGACTGTTATTCCTTAAGTGTCTTCAACGGACTTCAACAAAAATGCATTTTTACAAGAAGCAGGAAAATACACTCATTGAAGTTGACCAGCAAGTAAGCAGGAGTACAATAGAAGAGGATTAAATAAGAAAATTAATATTTAAAATATGATACTCACTAGTGAAAAATAAAAAAGTTAGGGGTGGGAGACAACCACACCATCTGCTTAATGCAATCTTTTGCTTATTTATTAAATTGATGATTTCATATTCTTTTTCATTTCCCTTTCTATCTCATAATTTCAGTGATGACATTTGGGATAATGAACTCTTCAATATATTTATTTCATTTATTTTTTCTCTTTAGGAGAGAGATGCCAGATTCTAGTGGCCTACTTACATCCTGGTAGCAGGACAAAGGACAACACCTTTTCACCATACCAGCATACCTAACACGAAGGTGTCTTTCAAATAATGCCAGTAATTTCAATCAAAAAGAACAAAAGGGTAGCTTCAGATATAGTGTCTATGACATGGTGATTTATAAGAAGCATGTATATGTACTTGGTCATTTAGTTGACCAAAACATATTTCTCATTATATTTGGTCTTCATCCCCAGTTCCTGGTTCACGGCTCCCCAAACCCTTGGAATTTCTTAAGCGACAGAGCATCAGGAGCATATTTGTTTATAATATTTGGTCTCTAGTTCTTGAAAACACTTCAGTGATGTAAGGTGAAATGAGTGTCTCATAACTGGTCCTTTTCACCACAACTAGATTTATGTTAATGAGGTGACTTTTGGAAAGCACCTGAGGATGGGGCGGTTGTCAGGGGAACCCATCATAAACAGAGGGCTGAAACTTTTAGTCCCATCCCCCCAAAATCCAGGAAAGGGAAAAGGGCTAGTCGTCGTTCAGTTGAGTCCAGTTCTTTGCTACTCATGGACTGCAGCACACCAGGCTCATGTGTCCTCCACTATCTCTGGAGGTTACTCAGATTCATGTCCATTGAGTCAGTGACACTATTTAACCACCTCTTCCTCTGCTGCTCCCTTCTTATGTTGCCCTCAATCTTTCCCAGCATCAGGGTCTTTGCCAGCAAGTCAGCTCTTCACATCAGGTGGCCAAAGCATTGGAGCTTCAGCTTCAGCATCAATCCTTCCAATGATATTCAGGATTGCTTTCCTTTGAGATTGACTGATTTGATATCCTTGCAGTCCAAGGGACTTTCAAGAGTCTTCTCCAGCACCACAGTTCAAAAGCATCAGTTCTTTGGCACTCAACCTTCTTTATGGTCCAACTCTCTTATCTGTACATAACAACTGGAAAGAGTTACAGATTGAATCAATCACCAAAATCCAATGAGTTAATCAATCATGCCTACATCATGCAGCCCCCATAGAGACCTGAAAAGAAGGGGTCCAGAGAGCTTCCACACTGGGGACCAGAATGCTTCATAGTGCTGGGCCCCCTACTGTACAAGGATAGAGCTTTTCTGTTTAGGACCTCACCCTGTGTATCTCTTCTTCAGGTTGCTGACTGGTATCCTCATAATATATTTGGTGATCTGGTAAGTAAACAGGTTTTCCTGAGTTCTATGAGCTGATTCTCAGAGAAGGCAATGGCAACCCACTCCAGTACTCTTGCCTGGAAAATCCCATGGATGGAGGAGCCTGGTAGGCTGCAGACCCTGGGGTTGCTGAGTCAGACACAACTGAGCAACTTCACTTTCATTTTCACTTTCATGCACTGGAGAAGGAAATGACAACCTATTCCAGTGTATTTGCCTGGAGAATCCCAGGGACGGGGGAGCCTGACGGGCTGCTGTCTATGGGGTCGCACAGAGTCAGACACGACTGAAGCGACTTAGCAGTAGCAGCAGCAGCAGCAGCAGATTCTAGCATATTGCTTAGACCCAAAGAGGTCCTAGGAACCTCTGATTTATAGGTGGTTGATGAGAAGTACAAGTGAGAAATACAGGTAACAAGCTGGACTTGGGACTAGTGTCTGAAGTAGAGAGCAGTCTCATGGGACTGAGCCCTTTACTTCTGGAATATGATACCATCTCCAGTGTCTGAGAAGCATACACAATAGTTTTACTAGGGCTGTCATAACAAAGTACCACAAACTGAGTGGTCTAAGCAATAGAAATTCTTTTTCTCATGCTAAAAAAAAAACCAAGAAGCTCAAAATGGAATCATTCAAACCCAGGAGAGCAAACCAGGATTTCATTGCCATTTCAAACTTTCCCAAGAATGTGATCTTTAAACAAATAATCTGAAATTTCCTGATCAGCACCAGGGAAGTAATATACATAATAAGACCTCTGCCATTTCCTTTTCCCCAAAAGATAACCAGGCTTGAAATAATTCTTTCTTTTCTTTTGCTAAAGAGATCTGCTTGCCCACCCTCCCTCTGCCTATAAAACCTTCCATTTTGTACAACTCCTCATAGTATTTCTCTACTTGTTTTAGGATACTGCCCAATTCATGAATCATAAAATAATGACAGATCATCAAATTTAGTTGGTTGAATTTTGTTTTTTAACTCTCACACTTCTGGAGGCTGGGAGGATCTAAGATCAAGGCATCAGCAGGTTGGTTTCTTCAGGGGCCTCTCTCTTTGGCTTGTAGATGGCTGTATCCTGTATCTTCACATGGCCTTTTCCCTTCTTATTTGTTGTCAGTCATGTTGGATTAGTGCCTAATCTAATATCCTCATTTCAATTTAATTATTTCTAAGGAACCTTTCTCCAAATATAGTCACATTCTGAGATGGGGGTGGGTAGGACTTCAACATATGAATTTGGAGGGCAGATACAACTAAATCTACAGCATCAGGTTTTTGAGGAAGACTGTTGACTGATGCATTCCCAAGACTGATGTGTAATGTCCTTGTATTTCTTTTTGAAACTCATGGAAATTCCCCCATCCAAGATAGAAGATATTGCCTAGCAGTTCAGTTCAGTTCAGTCACTCAGTCATATCTGACTCTTTGTGACCCCATGAACTGCAGCATGCAAGGCCTCCCTGTCTATCACCAACTCCCAGAGTCTACCCAAACCCATGTCCATTGAGCCAGTGATGCCATCCAACCATCTCATCTTCTGTCATCCCCTTCTCCTCCTGCCCTCAATCTTTCCCAGCATCAGGGGCTTTTCAAATAAGTCAGCTCTTCACATCAGGTGGCCAAAGTATTGTCTAGCAGAGCTAACTATTATTTGGCCTTCTCTTTAAATGTCATCCTGGAGACTAAAATCCTCTTTCTAGAGTGTAAGAATAGACATATGCGTTTATTCAAATTTGTAGACATGTTCTGCAGGCCTCACCTTTGTGTAAGTGATCTTCATGCAAGTACATCGATATTCCCATTGACTCAACTTCAACACAGAGTTTGTGGAAGGCAAAGGCTTCCAAGAGAACACAATTTACCTCATTCCCCACTGTAACACACAGCAGGTGTTAATTACTTTGTTATTTCAATTGATCAGAATGCCCCTAATGCCACAATGACTCTGGGCACACTTACCAATGCTATTTTCCTCCCATTTATTTAAAAAGCCTGCCTCGAGAGTGTCTATTTGTTCAGCCAAAATTGTGTTCCAAATTGATACTGGCTCATTCTTACCAGAATATGAAATGAATTCTCAAAGTTGACTCTCGGATATGGATTTCTGACACTAATTGCAGTGAGAATATAAGGAGGAGTGAATGTTTAGTCTATCACTGGACAAAATTCATATCATTTGATACCCTAGAACTCACCCTTGTACAAATTGGTGCCATGTTACCCAGTCCATGTGAAAAAATACAATGGTTTCAATTTTCTACATAGTATGTCTGTGTGTTCTGTTCAGGCACTTGCCAAATGGAGCTAATTCAGGGCCCCTTGAAATTTTTGTGATTAAAATGCATTCACAAGAGTTCATAGGGCCATCCACTCACTCTAATAGGGGAGGTTGTTGGTGCTGTTTCCTTTACTCATGGAACAAAATGATTCTGGATTGATATTTTATCCACTGTAATCTTGGGGAAGATCAAAAGAACCTGTGCAAATTCTGTTCGAGTCCTTTGAAATTAGAGCAATTAAAGTTCAGGGGAAAAAGAGGTGGTCCTGGCAGTAATGAGTCTAGGTTTCCATAACCTTCTACTGAAACAACACCTGGAAGGTCCTAGTGTCACTCCGACCCTCGGTTGTCTCCTCTGTTCCATGGCAATCAAACGCCACCTGCTATCTACATAGTGCTTTACAGTTTAGAAAACACAGTGAGCATTTGATGCTTCCAGCAAATCAGCAATGGAGACAGAGAAGGCTTATTAGTACTATCATTTATCATACCAAGCTCCCAAGGCTCAGAAATGGGACTTGCTCATGGTTACCCAGGCAATGAGTAAGGAAAACAACACTCATTTCCTGAAGGTAGAGGGGAAAACCCTATGTACTTCAGATATCTCCTCCTGCTCCATGATCTGTGGTTTTATTGAAAAAATTGAGCCAACTTTTGGAAAGTCAGCAATAAAACCCACTAAAGCCGAATAACATTTACCCATACTAAAGAGAGCCAAGGATAACATACATAATTTATATCTCCAGACAATACAAATCCTATTTTGCTTCTACGTAATTTCATTTGAACAAACAAAATAATATGGTGAAATCATCTGCAGTGTTGAGTTTCTATTAGGTACTCAATACATGCTTGCTGAGTCTAAAACTAATAAACCTACTTTTTTCTCATAAAATGCTTTTGTTTCATTTTGGGGGGTTTGCTCTAGTTTTCTGCTTGTTTGCTTGTTTTTCCTCCGGAACTGCTTTCCTTTTAGCATGCTCCACGGATCACCACTTGAGTATTTACAAGATCCCAGAAGTGGAACAGCTTTCAGTGGAACCCACTTTCAGGACTAAGAAAAGGAACGGCTTCCAGATCTAACTTTAGAACATTCTCTGTTTCTAAGAAAGCTCATGAAAATCCTAGACAAACATCTCAGGTTTCAAAACAAATATTACGTGAGTAGTAGCTTTAGATGAATTAGCTCTCCAAATCTCATTGCTTTTGGCCACTATATATATTTAGTTGTATTCATCTGAATATTACTCTGCAATTATGTGCATTCCTGTAAGCAATTTTAAGGCAAGATCTATTAATTCCTGTGGTATTTCTTTCTTTCCTACTAAAGCATGTGGCAAGGGGGACTGCAGCGGCCAATAAAAAGAAGGTGGACTTTGGAGTTAAAAGACCTGAATTTGAAGTACTAGGTCCTCAAACTATCAGGCTAATGAAGGGCAATTCATATAACCACTGAACTCCTGTTTCTGTTTCCAAAAGTAAGGTTGATGACTAAATTAATTCACAGGTTTTTGACTCATTTATAATCCAATGAGCCTAAGTAGATCAAAGAGATCTATAGGTACAAGACCTATACAAATGTTAGCTCCTGTGCCAACAATCCTAATTAGTTCATCTTTATAACTATTTTCCTTTTGGGTGCACAAATTTGTTATATGTCAAATCACCCTTGGCAGTTTGGTATGGCCACATGACTAAGTTATGACTAATGGAATGGGCAAAAACAGACAGACAATACTTTCAGGTCTAACACATTAAAAATTTCTCATGTGAGTCTCTTTCTGTGTCAGCTGGTTAGATATTGATGCCCAGAGTAAATCTGGAAGCTTTGTATTGAAGATGGTGAAGCCTTCAACTGCCTGGGTACTTGCATACTTTCATGGGACAAAGTCCCCATTCAATCCTGCTGCCAACTGTCTTCACAAAAGTAGCAATTAAAAAAAAAAGTAGCAATTAAATCTTAATTGTGTTCGTATTAGCATTGGTGCTTTTTAGTTTATCTGGTCCAGCAGCTATCACAGCCCTAATTAATACAGAATTATTATTATTAAATGTTAGCCAATTATTTTCTTCCAATATCTGCAATTATTTTCAGCTTCTCTGGGTTGGCAGCACACTTTCAAAGACTAGAACTTTTAGAGCACACTTGAAATAATTAAAGGATCTAAAAGTCATCAGTATTATATCAAAAGCACTCTTGTAGTATAGTAGTGTTCAGGCATCTATTGCACAGTTATTCCATTGTTTAGTTGGTCATCCTTTAACCTGATGTGGTCATTGTGTGTCCTGGATACTTCAGTCATCTTGCTTTCAGATTTACTCATGAAGCAAATTACTGTACATTCTGGTGACCACGTGAACTGTACAAAGTCCAGGCAATTTGTATTGTTCATATCACAATGTCATAGGACCTCCATGGAAGTTTTGAAAGATTCATGTAAAGCTATGGACTCTTGAGAGTCCCTTGGACAGCAAGGAGATCAAACCAGTCAATACTAAAGGAAATCAACCCTAAATATTCACTGGAAGGACTGATGCTGAAGCTGAAACTCCCAATACTTTGCCCACCTGATACGAAGAGCTAACTCATCGGAAAAGACCCTAATGCTGGGAAAGATTAAGGGCAAAAGGAGAAGGGGATGGCAGAGGATGAGATAGTTGGATGGCATCACTGACTCAATGCACATGAGTCTGAGAAAGATCCAGGACATAGTGAAGAACAGGGAACCTTGGCGTGCTGCAGTTCATGGGGATGCAGAGTCAGATACAACTTAGCACCTGAACAATTCCAAAAATGGACTCTCAAAGATAAAATTTTCATACTAATCAAAAGGTGGCCTCATATCCATCCTCATGATTCTCACTAAGGATCCAGGTCCTGGGTCCTTTAAGGAAACTCTTACTGAGTTTTTTAAATGCACAGGATACACACTGAGAAGGCAATGTGAAATTAGCAGCTTTTGCAGCACCGGTTACTTCAAGGTACCGACCACAAGTAAAGCTAAGGTGATCAACAAGGTTCTCCTAATTCATTCCACACCACACTGATCAAAAGATTGTCTTTAGCATTCTCTCAGCTCTGCCGAGCAGTTTTCCTTTGCAATTGCTTTCATACTTTCTTTGAGTCGGTATCTTTTATCTTTTATCCTAGTTTTGTGCCTGTTTCTTTTATCTTGAACACTTAACTTATGGCTCCTGATTCATGTTTATCACTCCATCCTGCCTTGTACAGAACCTGAGCAAATTAGGAGCTCAACAAAGGTTTATCTGTCATCTTCTGATGTGAATATAACAAGAACTGCTACCCTTTGGCACCTGAGCCATGGTTTTCGAAGCACATTCACATTCCACATGCACCCTAACCCTGTGAAATCAGAGGCACAAGATTCCCATAAACAGATGAGTGGGGACTTATGTAAGCAAAGACAGGTCAATCGTTTTTCATGTTTCCATGACAAATAGGCAGCAGATCTAAAACCAGTTCCACTCTTTCCTAATTTCCAGTCTAGGCTTTCTTCTACTGAATCACACACAGCAATGACAACATTCAAAGTTGTCCAGTGATGATAAGGAGATAGTCCTTTTCCTGAAGGGGCCATGGTCATATTAGTGCCTTACAAAATATCCTCAAGGATAAAGTTGGTCAATAAAAGGAAGAGCTAAGTCTTTTGCCCCTAACAGCCTATCTTGAGGTTATCTGAATGAGTATTTTTCCTGAATAAACAAGATTTTCTGGGGTAACATGATAATACAAATGTAATAGTTGGCCATGATAAGTCAGGCAGACATAGTCGCTTGAGTCAAAGTCGCAACTTTTTAAACCAGATGTTGAAATGAGGCTTCATCTATATGCAGAAACACCTTTGGAATCTGTCTAACACTAAGATTAATTGGAAGGCAGTCCTAATTGAGAAAACTTGAAATACTGAAGAGATTATAAGAATATTCTATATGCCTTGGCAGAGACTACCAGCTCAATAGCCAAAACTTGTTGGCCCCTCTTTTGGGCTTAAGACTAGACTATATCTCTGAGTCTTCCACGTGGTTAGATGTATTCATGTGAATCAGGACTCCCAAATGGGATGTACCTGAGAATGGTACATGCCACTTCAAGGTCAGAGCCATAAGCACTCAACAACTTGGATCACCATGAGTTCTCTGAACAAGTAACTGTGAGATGCAAGGAGCTTGGACCTCTAGACGATCACATGGAGAAGAACATTTCTGTCACTTCTGATGGGTAGTGTTGGCTTAAGGACCCCCCTCATCCTGGATAGAACCTTCCAAGAACTGCCCTTACAGCTTAACATTCTTTCTACCCAATCTCCTGTATGACCACTTAAAAGTTCCTCTTATTTCTTTGGCTTGATCTCCTGGGTTCCATGTCTGTGATTCTTTGTTATTTTGCCCTAGCCTATCCTAACATTCTAATAAAAATGATCAACAGAAGTATATAAAGTAGTAATGAAGAGAGAGAGAAACAAACAAACAAAAAAACCTGAGGCAATTACTGGTACTCCTGAAGGATCAAGTCATAGAAAGAAGAATTTTTAAAAAGAAATTGGTTGATAGAATAAAGCATCATTTCAAGAGCTTCCTATGTTTTTCACTTATTTGAAGAATGAAATATTACCATTTATAATCCAGGCAAGTAGCTGGATTAAATTCAAGAAAAAGAGACTGAAGCTTTACTTTCTTTGCAAATACCTCAACATTTGGTCTAAAGCTATTTATACTGAAATGTGCAAGGCACTCTGCAAAATAATGATCAGGACTTCCTATGACTAATTTGAAAGCATAAGAGTGATTTATGACATTTATAAAAGGAAAAGAATCATGCAAGTATTGAATTTGTTAACATTTTATTTTTTTTTTACTCTATTTTGACTTTTAATTGTAAACTTTTTCGTAATAGCCAAAGCAGATGTCGAATTTGTTAACATTTTAAATCATATCTACCACACTACTTTGTTTCATAAATACTCTAGCATAGCTAGCTATGCACCTGCCTACCTACAGACCCACCAGTCATAGGTTCTGAAATCCAACTACTTTTGTTAAAATCCAGCTATGCCACTCACTGTGTGACTTTAGGGAAGTTGTGTAACCTTTCTGGTTTTACCTGTTGTAAGATTAAGTGAATTTGTGCCTGTGGCAGTCATGGAAATGCACTGCTCAGAAATCCCCCTGCAGGAAATAAAACTGACTGATGGTCCCAGGTGCTGATTTCCCAGATCCACCCCTGCGTCCAGCAAAGGTGCTAATGCAGACCCAATGCCTACAGAATGAGGAACACCTCTAATGGGCAACATTGGCTTAAGGAACCCTCTCATCCTGGCTGGAAGTTCCAAGGGCTGCCCTACAGTTTGAGATTCTTTCTTCCCAATCTCCTGCATCATTGCCTACAGGTTCCTCTTGTTTTCTTAGGCTCCCTCTCCTTTATCCTTCATAGCTATTTACTCTACAGAAATTTTGGAGCCCAAGAAAATAAAGTCTGTCACTGTTTCCTTTGTTTCCCCATCTGTTTGCCATGAAGTGATGGGACCTGATGTCATGATCTTCATTTTTGAATGCTGAGTTTTAAGCCAGCTTTTCCCTCCCCTCTTTTACTTTCATTAAGAGGCTCTTTAGTTCCTCTTTGCTTTCTACCATTAGGATGGTGTCATATGCATATCTGAGGTTATTGCTATTTCTTACATACATATACATATTCATTACATAGAATATCCCATAAATAAAATGGTAAAGTTGCAACCTCCCAACCTCAAGGGTAGGGAGGACTCAGAGTAGACATTCAAAATTAGGGAAAAGCAGGTACAATGTTAGATAATCTCTTATCATAGTGAATAATGATACTATAACTTAAAATAATATGGAATATAAAAATCAACAGTGAATAATATGTAAGGGCTGGTTTGGATTAAGGCATGGTTTGGATTAATTTTCTTTTTTTTTTTTTAATTTACTTGGGTAAATTTAAATTCCTAAATCTAGAGATGTGGATTAAAAGGCTTGAAGGATTAAACGAAAAAAGAAGTCTGGCTCATCATAATGTTGAACTTGTAAATTGTATAAAATGTATTTAAATCATCTTTTTGTGGGATCTAAGAGAAAAGGAAATATGATAAAAATAGTAGGAACAAAAAGAATCCTTCTTGAAGAAACATAAAATAGAGCATTTTTCATTTATGAATTTTTAATATCAGACAGACATTCATTCTAATATTTCAGTTGACTTCAACCACAGTCTAATGCTGTGTGATTTGGGGGCAGGTATTAGAGTTCAAGTTAAAGGATGAAGGTCTGTGACTCTTGTTATTGAGCTACTCAAGGCTTACGTGAATCTCTATATGTGAATATTTTATTAATGAACAATAATAAAGTACAATTCCTGTGAAAGTGAAAAGGTGTTAGTAGCTCAGTTGTGTGCAACTCTTTGTGACCCCATGAACTGCAGCCCACCATGCCCGTCTGTCTACGGAATCCTCCAGGCAAGAACACTGGAGTGGATAGCCACTCCTTTCTCCAGGGGATCTTCCCAACCCAGGGATCAAAGCCAGGTCTTCTGCATTGCAGGCAGATTCTTTACCACTGACCCACCAGGGAAGCCCAGAACTCCTGTACAGAAGTGCTACTAAAACTTGGATAAGATGACTAGTTCAATACTAAAAATAATAATAGTACTTAATACCATTTCTCAATTACCCATCATGTGTCATGCATTTTATATAACTTATCCCATTAAATCCTTTCAATAACTCTGTGAAGTCAGCTCTGTTTTATAAGTAAGAAAGCTGGGATGGAGGTTAAATAAGAGACCCCGAGTTTTAACCTGGGTTTAACTGGGGCCAGGGCCTTTGTTCTCAGTCACTGGGCCAGTAGGAGTCCACAGTGGCAGCAGCCTGTAGTCCAATCAAATACTTGTCAGGAAAGACAGTTTTAAGGGGAAGAAGTTTTACTAGTTCACACATGTTATAGCCTTCACTGGAAGGAGTACAGAAGCCAGGATTCCAAGTACAGATTAGAGAAGGGAGACCAAAGACACAGAATGAAACAATGCATGCGTGAAAGAAAGAAAATAACCTGTTCTATCAGTATGAGAGGACTTCCCTAGTGGTTCAGTGGTAAAGAAACCGCCTGCTAACACAGGTGACTCAGGTTAGATCCCTGGGTTGGGAAGATCCTCTGGAGAAGAAAATGGCAACCCACCCCAGTATTCTTGCCTTGAAAAATCCCATGGACAGAGGAACCTGGTGGTCCCTGGGGTCATCAACAATTGGACACGACTTAGCGACTAAACTACCACCACAGTCAGTATGAGATGCTCTGTTTGGGACATTAGGGAGAGATGAGGCCAGGAGCCGGAGGGGAGTGGACAAATGATGAACAGCCTAAAATGCAGAAGAGGCAGATCTGACCCCTGCTGTTTAAGGATCTCTGTTCTGACAGTTAGAGATCCTGGTTTTGTTCATTTCCAGGGTCTGGAATCCTGACATGGCACAACAGCCTGGTTTAGGAGCAAAACCCTGGAAATGGAAAACATGGAGTGAATCGGGAGTCAGAAAGTGGTTAGAAAAAGCATTAGGTATAACTGGGTGACATCACATAAAGGACATGGGGAGAAAGAAGTCAGGCTCTGTCCACTGTCACCTCTGACTCCACACTGGACAGAGGTATTATTTTAATAATACTGGAAACTGAGACCCACCAAAGTCTACAGCTCTGCTTTCCATGTTTGTCAGAGACATGGGGGGTTAATGGACAGTCTGTCTGGGAATAGGGAACTGGACTAGATGGTCTGAGAGAAGCCCATCCAGGTGTAGAACTGCCTGCCTCCATGAATACAACAAAGAGACCTCCTGTTCAAATGAGAGCCAGCCAGAATGCAACAGTCAGGCATCTGAGAAACCTTACAGAGGAGTTTCACAGCCATCTCCTACCCCATCCTCCTCCAGAACAATGGTTAATCCCTCATGAAAAACACTGGACGTGTAGCCACCTTCTCCTCGGGCACCATTGTGTTTCTCTGCAGCTTAAGTCGGCCTCCGTGTTCACAGCTAACAGTCGGCGGCCAGCACACTGCTGCCAACCACACGGCTGGCTAATCAGTGCCTATTATGCTCTAGAAAGTCGCAATGATGTGGCTCTTAAAATTTTTCTACCGACACACCTACCATCTGACACCATACAATTAGCTCTGCTCTCTTGGAGCCCATGGTAGCGGCAACATTACCACATCAGAGAAATCATTATTTGAGATTCAGGGCAGCCTGCAAACATGCAGAGTTCCTCTGCCCTTCTACGGCAAAGGATTGAGGGTGTTAGTCTTTATATTGTCCAAAGCTGTTAATTTTCCAGAGCATTTTCTCTTAAAACCAAAGTGCTGTATTGTCATCTGATTCATTGCTATTTACCCCACTGGGAAATGTTACCCCTTCTTGGAGCTGAGGAAATGGTACCTTGCTGAGCACTGCTTTGTATGTTTGACTGGAGAAGACTATCTGTTTGGGGAACTGTGATATTTCAGTTCACCACATAATCATACAGAAAACCTCCAAGACATCTCCGAGTATTCTACATTCTCATGTCTTAGCCCCAGGCTAATATCTCCCACTCACTACGTTATGCACACAAAGACACACAGAGAGACATGTGCTCAGACCACAGACACACACACACAGATACACAGACACGCAGAGAGACACATGCACAAGGATACAGACACAGAGAGATACACAGAGGCACAAACACATCAAGACCCAAAGATACACAGACACAGGCAGGCGAACTGACACACAGACAGACACTCACACACACAGACGCCAGACTCAAATCCAATTCAAAATAGGACAGAAAGGACGGTACTATGAAGGTAAACTCCTAGAAAAAAGTCATCAATACTTAAAGGTCTCAAACATTCAAAGCAGGCATGAAACTAGGTCTGAAATATTATGAAGAAATTGTAATATGTAAAAAACAACCAGGGTTCATGACATACTATGTATGTGGTTTTGAACAATGAGAGCAGAGCATCAGAAACCTGCATTCTTAGACTAGTCTAGATATATGCTTCTCAGGGGCATGGGGAACAGCCAGTGGTCAGCAGGCTGGAATGAAAGCTTTCCTGAGCTGTGAGCTAAACTATGGTGCTTCTCAAGCATAATGTTTTTGGAGGAGGAGGAGACAATGTGCTCTGGGAGCCCTATTGATACACCGAGTATTCCTAGCAGTGATGCA
This sequence comes from Antilocapra americana, assembly GCA_007570785.1. Classification (NCBI taxonomy): domain Eukaryota; kingdom Metazoa; phylum Chordata; class Mammalia; order Artiodactyla; family Antilocapridae; genus Antilocapra; species Antilocapra americana. The sequence goes on along the minus strand of ML661250.1, from coordinate 3,460,105 downwards.
AAGTCACTACTGAGGGGCAATCAGGAGGGACAGGCAGGGAATTAAAGGTTCTAGGATAAAGATATCCCCTCTGGTGCTGATTTTATAACCAGGGAATAAGAACAATTCCACCTTTCTCCAATCTGTGTTTATCCATCTGTAGTCTCAGGAACCGACACAGCTCTCCTGCTGCAACTTCAAAAAGACAAAAAGGACAAAAATACCCTGAACCTTCAATGCAAAAACAGTTCAATAGCTGTTTTTTGTTATTGTTATGGTGATGGTGGGGCCTCATTTTTTTTTCTACTTCAGTTGCTGCTCTGAAACCTGTCATAGTTATTGGGAAGTGCCAAGGGAACAGTTACTGCTGAATTTCCAGCTGGAACTTTTAGGAATGAAAATGTCCCAGTGCGCCAGTACTCATACTATTTCTAGTCTTGTTTTGAATCAGATTTGACTAAGAATATAGACTTTCAGATTCGGGCAAAAAAAGAAAAATATATAAGGAAGGAAGAAAGAAATCTTTATATTTGAAACTTTGAAGAAGACTTCCCAAAGACTTAGCTATTGGTTTGGGGTGGGAATTGGTGGCTGGGTCAGGTAAAGTTCTATTGACTGTTTTATATGATTTTAGAAGTGTTTCTAATAGACTTGTTTCCTATGTAAGTGAGGCTTCTTACATTTATATATTAGAGTATATTAAAGCACAGGAGATTTCTTTTTTTCTTTTATATGGTCTCTCTCAATGTAAAGGTAAACTAGCTTGAAGAAAATAATGGAAAGTGAAGACCTGACATCAATGTCAGTGCGTCTTGCAATGAGCTGTAACCATGGCGAACTGCCATACCAACGAGACCACCTGCTCCAGGCAGACAGACGGAGGCCCTACAGGGGTCAGGCTCCCCTTGTAAAGAAAGCTAGAGTCGCATACGCACACAGTTTTGGCAGGAAAAAACAACACCAAGGCACTGACACTTCACAGAAGACGGTAGTGACTTTGTTAAAGAAGTGTCAGCCCTCCCAGCTTCCTGACTCCCTCTGTTCCCCATCACCTCTTTGAATGGACAGCCACATGTGTCCTTCCTTAAGCACATTTCTCTAAGAATAGGATGGGGAATTAGCATTCTCAGAGGCTCTGGCAATCATGTGGGTGGAATAAGCTGAGTACTTCAGGGAACAAAAATAAAACCCAGAGCAGTGCTTCTATTTGGGTCTATACTCTCCTAAAAGCAGACATACAGTAATGTTGAATTTTGGATGATCAGAGATAGTTGAAAGAGGGGAAGACAGTGACACCAAGAGAGAGGTTGGGTGAGAAAAAAATGGGCACGATGGGTAAAAATTCCATTTTTAGGACAGGGTATGGGTGAACTATACTATAAGGAGATTCTTAGGAGATATACTTAAGGAAGAAAATTTGTAATTTTAGTGGAATAAAGATATGTTCTGTCTCCTAGCAAACATGCTAATAAAATTCACATTAAAATGTGATTACAGAAGGTGGGAAAGTAAATTACTCTTTGTCCTATACAAAGCACGGCTTTATTTTTATATTAATGTTTGAGGTTCAAAGACTTTAAAATCCCTTTTCATTTGTTCTGGAAGTCACATTTTTGATTATTAGAAAAGTTTTGCCCTGCATTTGTTATATCAATAAAGAATAGATAAATTCATTCACTAACTCATTCATTCATGTTTGTCCCTTCATTCATGTTTCCACTGTGAGGCACAATCCTGCAGACCATTTAGAATTCATGGTTCCCACCGACTAAATGCCTTAAGCATTCCCCAGTCATGCAACAACCAAAAAGAGAAAATAAAAAACAAAGAACAGGATTTCCCTGATGGTACAGTGGATAGGAGTCTGCCTGCCCATGCAGGGGACACAGGTTCAATTCCTGGTCAGGGAGGATCTCACATGCTGAGAAGCAACTAAGCCTGCATGCCACAACTACTGTGCCCATGTTCTAAAGCCCACAAGCTGTAACTACTGAGCCCATGAGCTGCAACCACTGAAGCCTGAGTGCCTGGAGCCTGTGCTCCACAATGACGGAGGCCACCGCAATGAGAAGCGGAGGCAACGCAACTTCAGAGTAACCCCGCTCTCCGAAACTAGAGGAGAAAGCCTGCACACAGCAATGAAGACCCAGCATGACCAAAAAATTTTAAAAAGAAAAGAAATAATATTTTTTTAAAAAAAGAAAAAAATCTCAGTTACAAACATTCTGGAGGCGGAAGGACAACTCCACCTCCCCTGCTGCTCCATCATACCCCCACTTCCAGGTTGAGAACGCTGTGGGTATAAAACAAAAATATATGGGAATGGGAAAGAACAGTCAGGAGGGAAAATAAATGGGCCTGTGTAATCATTTCACTCATGCATCGCCACCCAGTCTTGTCATTTATAAAACTTCTGTGTGATAATCAGCTCTGAGCTCAGCTCCTCTCGTGCTCCCAGACTCTCAGTGTGAAGGTGCGTACCTGCCGGACAGCTAGAGCGGCAGAGGCCTCCTCGTGGCACTGAGTTTGCGGGTCTGGCTGGTTCCACCCGATGCTGCAGGAAGTGTGTCCAGGTAGGTGGCATGTGTGGGTGAGTTGGGGGGAAGCTGGGCTACTTCATCCTACGCCGCCCTGGCTGAGGAACTCCTCACCAGAGAAGCAGTAGTGACTCTCTCTGGCCCCGCTAGCTGCTCACACCCCACCCTCCTGTGGAGGCTGGGTTTCCACTCCCTTGTCAGCACTTGCTCATCTCCCCCTCTGGACGCCCTGCCCCTGACAGCCATGGGAGCAAAGGAGGCCCTCTCACCAGGCCAGAGTGACTAAGGAGATATGATGGCATATATCATGCACCATCTTGGATTGAATCCCTACAGGATAATGACAGTAGAGAAACGCAAGTATGATCTGAATAAAATCTGGAGTTGAGTCTGTCATCATGCACGGATCCAGTGTTGGTTCCCTGGTTTTTATTTTAAACTATGCCATGGTAATGAGAGATGTTTACCTGGATGGAAACTGGGTGAACATTCTATGAGAACTTGCAGCACTATCATTGCGCCTTTTATGTCACTCTAACATTATCCCAAAATAAAGACTATGGGATAACTAAGGAGATCATGGAACAAAGCTTGGTGTGGAGGAAAGGACTGACCTAGAGTGGGAGAAAGAGGATGAAGGGTGGTGTGATGAGTTTAAAGGCAGAGTTTCAACAAGAGGGCTATTGCAACAGTCTGAGAAGGAATCATGTGAGCCTGTGTTGGAGTGTGTGTGTGTGTGTGTGTGTGTGTGTGTGTGTGTGTGTGTGTGTG